>CATIUR010000001.1:404467249-404984749 GCA_949592205.1 Helichrysum umbraculigerum
GTGGTTCGTTTTTGGTTCTAGAAATGTGGTATCACATTGTGTTTGGAACTGAATTATCCCTGTCTAGTAAAGAGTTTTTAAGTTTTTATATTGAAAATTGAAATATATATATATATGTATTAAAAGTTTAAAACAGACACTGATTACTTAAGCTCTTGCAAGTTGACATATAGTACAAAGACCCTTTTTCGAATTTAGTCCAGACTAATGGTGGCTTATATAAACTCACACCGATCATTAATCACCTAACTCCTTCAAGGAACCATTTTTCTTTGATCAGAACAAGAATCAGGAGTGGTTTGTCTCGAAGAAGACAAAAAATCTCAAGACAAAGTCGAGTCAGCCATTAGATGTCTTCCTGAATATGATCCTGCTAGCAGATGGAGTTGTGACATGTCAGCCTCATCATTTCGCTACTGGAAGATTCGCGATTATGCATATGCCTACAGGTCAAAGGTCACAACCCCAGCAATGGTAAGTCACCTAAAATGTTGTATTGCCGCCTTATCTTTGATGCTTCTTAAGGAAAGATCTACTTTCACTTAAACAGGTTGCAGAATACGTCATTTCTGCAGTTGATGAATTCAGAAATAAGAAACCCCCGGCACCATTATTGGTTTCTTTTATTGCCGAAGATGTTAGAATACAGGCTGCAGCTTCAACCCAACGGTTTGAGGAAGGTACAATTTGTTTGCATATCAGTTTCTGTAAACAAACTTCTATCACTACAAAAAGCTAGTATACAATTTTTACACACTTTTTTCTTCGCGGCTTAGGAAAATGTGTATATTGCTGTCTAAGTTTTTCACTTTTGGTAACAAGCATAAGTGTAAGGAAATATAGAATATTTTTTCGTGGTATTTATTGGCATGCACATTCATAATAACCCTTCAAATTCTTAAGATTCATTATAAAGCTAAAGATCATTTATAAGTTGACACTGACAGAACTTTACACATTTTCTTAAGCCATGTAGAAAAGTCGCATTTAGGTTGTAGTTTAGTGTATTACCCATATTAAATTTTAGTCCACCAGTCAAGACTCATTGGACGGGTTGTGTAGGAAAACCACTGTCAGCTTTGGATGGTATCTTCATGGCAATCAAGGATGATATAGATTGTTATCCGCATCCATCTAAGGGTATGTATACGTACATATTCAATTTTTAACATCGTTTAAATAGATAGAGCTTTTACTGATTTGAGGTCAACAGGTGGGACGACATGGTTTCATGAGGTACACACGGTTGAGAAAGATGCGGTTTGTGTATCGAGGTTAAGGAGCTGTGGAGTGATTTTGGTTGGGAAGGCTAATATGCATGAATTTGGACAAGGAACTACAGGGAATAACATGAACTATGGGTACTGCTTATAACAAAGCTATGGCCTTTTTTTTATTTTTTCTAAGAGTTATGCACTGTACGGCTACACACACAAACACAATATTCTTCTCGTGTTGTCACTTTTGATTTACCTGATTGATGTGAATTGTAATAATTCCTTTCCCTTGACATGAAATGACAGAATTACTCGAAATCCACATGATCCGCAGAGGTATCCAGGAGGATCATCATCAGGACCGGCAGCTATTGTAGCTTCTGGAATATGTTCAGCTGCTTTGGGAACAGATGGAGGAGGTTGTTCACATACATACTGATGAAATGAAACCAAACAACTGCATTAATTCTTTCGTGGAACTTATATAAATGTTGGTAATTCTCAATAGGTTCAGTTCGTATTCCTTCCTCTCTTTGTGGCGTCGTGGGATTAAAAACAACATTCGGACGTACTGACCTCAAAGGGTTAGTTCCTAAAAATGTTGGTTTTAGTTAAAATCCAGTAATTTTCTTCATGAAGTTGTTAGTTATTATTTTATTGTCAGGGCGTTAAGTAGTTGGGGGACTACAGAAATTATAGGACCAATTGCATCCAGCGTTGAGGATATCACTCTGGTGTAAGTAACTCTGTCTGTCTAGATGCTGCTTTATATAGAGGGCAACTGAATTGTGTTAATTGGTTTATTTAGGTATGCAGCAATTTTAGGAGCCTCTCCTGCTGACAAATTAAGCCTCAGACCCGTAATCAGACCTCACTGTTTTTAATTTGAAGATTAGTTATCCGATGTATGAGTGAAAAGTGATACATGATTGATTGATTGATATATTGCATGCAGTCCCTGCCTTGTTTGCCTGATCTATCATCACATGAGAATTCTAGTATTCTGGGATCAATGCGATTGGGAAAGTACACAGAGGTCATCCCTCATCCATACACACCATGAATGTTATGTGTTTACGGGTACTCTATACTTATTAGCATATGTCTATTCTGCAGTGGTTTAATGATGTCTTTTCACCTGACATTTCAACAAAGTGTGAATGTATTCTTAACCTCTTGTCAGAAACTCATGGCTGCAAAGTAAGTATACCTTAATTAATTATTCGTGATCATAAACTAGGTATAACTTGATGAATATTCAAATTCTTTGTTAAAGGTAGTGGAGGTTGTCATACCCGAGCTTCACCAGATACGAACATCCCATCTTGTTTCAGTTGGTGCCGAATCATTAGCCTCACTACGGCCTCACAGTCACAATGGGTATGTTTGAATCAAATATCTGTAATTTTCATTTCTACTCCGTCCCAACTGGTATGGGATAAAACACTTTACTTACGTTGGTTATAGCTTATATCCAATTCCTCTGTGTATACAGGAACGAGAAGAAACTTACACTGGACACACGGACTAATATGGCACTTTTCCAGTCATTCACAGCTTCAGACTATGTTGCTGCACAGCGTCTCAGGTGATGTTAACTTTTTACTATTTATTTTATCATGGTTGTCTAGATTCATGTGTAGCACACATCTGGCCTTGACTGTTACGGGTCAAATTAGTCTCTTTTTTACTTCACGCCCAACGACTATTTTTAGTTAAACCTCATATTGTTAATTGCAGACGCAGGGCGATGTACTATCACATGGAGGTTTTTAAGATGGTAGACGTTATAATTACTCCAACAACTGGGTATGGTCCAGTATTAATCTAACCTTTTCATATTAAATTACGAAATTACTCATGGGTATTATTATAGTACCATATATAATGCAGAGTTTTGTGTATATTGTTAGCATGACAGCTCCTGTAATTCGCCCAAGGGCACTTAAAACGGGCGAGACAAATATGAAGGTAACAGGTCAGTTAACTAGCAATATGTTATCTTTGCTTTATCTTTCAAGAGTTCTTTACAACCCTTTACTTTTGACATTGAATCATAACCTTGCGGTGTCTTGGTAGTTTTTACTTTTTACTATCAAGGTGGTATAATCACGTTTCAGGTAACTTGATGCGCTTTATTCTAGCAGGGAATCTTCTTGGACTACCAGCCATCTCTGTACCTGTAAGTACTATTTTTTTTTACGTTAAGACCACTTGCAATGGTAACAAGGGTTGTGGAGGCGTTGTGAGTACCACGTCACAACAACCTTATGTTATCTCACAACCCTTACAATAGTAACATAAGATTGTGGAGGTTAGGCCACTAGACCCCACTAAATTAATTTACATTGAATTAAACTAGCAAAGAAAGAGGGGGGAAACAAAAAAAGTAGTGCGGGCCCCACAAAAGGGCGTCTTCTTCTCCTTTCTACCAACCACAACGCCCCACCACCACGACCCACAATGTGCGTGTTGTGGCGTCGTGGTGGCACAACCCTCTCCAAAACGGGCGCGATGCAAGTGGTCTGATATAGCATTATATTTTATGTAGTATTAAAACCGACTTTTTGCAGGTTGGTTATGATAAGCAAGGGCTTCCAATCGGGTTACAGGTCATAGGCCGTCCTTGGGGTGAAGCTACAATTTTGCGTTTGGCTGCTGCATTTGAGGTACAATAGACTCTACTCCTACCCAAAAAAGTCATCTACTAGAGTATCCAAACTACTGAACTAGGGATGCCAATTTTAACAGATTACTAGCTACGTTATTATATCAGGGGGTCCAAAATAATCTTAAAATAGAAAGAGGGTCAAACAAGTTGAAAGTCGCACATATAAACCTACTAAGTTATCTTGTCAAAAAAATAAAATAATAATTATAATAACAATAATAAAACATTTAAAAAATTATATATTATGTATAAATTATGGACTATTAACTACGTACAAAAGTTGTTTTGGCTCAACCAGCCCAGACCAGCCTCTACAAGATTGACCCATTTTGACTTGAGTCTGTTTTGACCCTTTACCCAACCCGTACAGCCCACCCATTATGCCACCACTAATCCAAACATATGTAACCATTGTAAGTAGTAACACGATATGTCAGTGGACTTTCAGGGACTACGTGATGAGACTAAGAAGCCTGTATCATATTTCAACATTTTGAAGGGACACTGAGATACAGAGCCTTTGTCATATACTATTTTTAGTATCTAGACATTGCAAACGTGTTATCTGAGTCATGCTTACACTTTATGTGCTAATGTTTGTCTAGTATTTAGTTTGTATTCAACTACACTTTAGAAACTTGACCATAAACTAATTATCGGTATAATACTAAAAGCTTGTTTTCCACGACTTGTATTGGGAAAGTTGCACAATCAAATACCCACAATGTTCCCCTCTTTTGGGAGTTCTCAAAAACATAAGTCAACCCGATTGCAGTTTTCAAGGGTAGCATCTAGCAGACTAGATAATGGCATAAAACTTGCTATCTAATTCAATACATCATAGCATAGCAACAAAGCATCATCAACTGTAGCATTACCATGTTTCAGCTCCTCATCCATATCATAATTCACACAGTATTTGAAACACCATTTAGTAACCAATCAAAGTGCTTATCTTTTTTGGTGGTTCGTATAGTAGTATATCA
This sequence comes from Helichrysum umbraculigerum, assembly GCA_949592205.1. Classification (NCBI taxonomy): domain Eukaryota; kingdom Viridiplantae; phylum Streptophyta; class Magnoliopsida; order Asterales; family Asteraceae; genus Helichrysum; species Helichrysum umbraculigerum. The sequence continues at coordinate 404,472,124 of CATIUR010000001.1, forward strand.
CTGATTAAGAGGACCCAGAAACCGGCTCATTGTTTGCAAGCTTTTCATCAACAGTATCACTTGGAATATCTGGTCCAGGAGGAATCTTTCCTGGATAATCAGTTGTTGAAGAATCTGATCCTAACATACTGGAAGAATGCACAAACATGAAATCAATAACTTCTAAATAAAGAGAGAAAAAATCAATGCAGTGAGAAATGAAAGGGAAGTTCACCGTTTGTCGACAATCACCATAGAGCGAAGCTCACAGTTAGCGAAACTGCACATAGAAATTACCCATTTCAAGTTTCATTAGATAACGACTCTGCTTCAAATTACATATTACATAAAAACTAGGTTTTTGCTTGCATAAACTTTATAACACAGTCATCATGACTTACTGTTTGGTGATTTCTTTTTTCACCAACGGATGGCAGTCATTGCCAAATGTAGCCAGCGTATGAAACAAGAATCCACTGTGAGTTACAATAGCTATCTCCTTTTCTTCCCGTGTCCATAGCCTGTTTAAATCATAAGATATGTCAATGAGTTAGGAACAAAGGTGACAAGTCAGTGAGGAGGGCAGGTTGCGTGATGAGTCAAAACTGTGGAACGGAGGTGGCAAGTCAGTAGGTAGAGTAGGCTTGGCCACTAATTGTCCAAGAATATAATTCAAGCTCTTTATATAAATATATGATAACTCAAGACCCATTTAAACTACGCTTTGAATGACTTCCAACTCAATACATGTTTGACAGATTTGACCCCTTGGAGATAAAAGTGAAAAAAGATCTCACCAATCTAGGAACTTTTTCCCCCTAGATGCAAGCTCTTCTTTTGTCTCCCTTACATTCGCCTTCCACAAAACATCCTCATTGCTTTCTATCTACAATAAGAAGACACACTATTATAAACTAAAATCAAGACTGAAGCAGATAATTCCTGTTTTTCACAAACAGCAGTGATAACAGAAAGTTGCAGCACTTGCCAATGAAAAATCAATTGCAGGAAATATGCATTGGTATTCACTGACACTTCTCCTACGATCACAAGGATGAACACCCTACAAACCAAACAAACATGTTAAAATCCTGCACTCAACAAGTATATGGGTATTTATATAGCTAGATGGGTACCAAATGTTCCCGACACAGTTCTAGTGCAACAATAGGAGGGCAATTTAGGCTAGAAATTGCAGATCGACCGCTATTTCCAACATTTGCTAACATGAGTGGTAGTGAATCTACTGTATCTGTATAGCCTTCCCCACCAAATACTCCAACTGCTGTTTGCATAGTCCTGGAAAGTAGATCCAAATGAAGTAAGAATTGGTGTGTCGTATCCAATAAATATGATGGATAGCATTACCTTAACAACGGAGATGTAATAACTAGATCAATCTTTTTGGTGAGGCCACATGCTTGGACATGTTTACGCAAATTTTCAACCTGATGGCAATAATCCAAAGACATAAGCATGATGATTAGTAGTGGTAAGAGAATAATGTTTGATTTCACCTGCTGCCAGCCTAAACGAGTAAGTTCAGCATCAAAATACTCAGGGGACATGTAAGCTTTATAATCCTTATCTCCTATTACATTATGAATTCCTTGTGCATGCCTCACCTGAAACATCATCATCAAACATAATCAGAGTAAAAAAGCATGAAAGATAAAATTTAATTTAATACTAGTAAAGTAATAATCAGAGGACACCAACCAAGTGAATAGTCTTGGATCGATGCAACGGATACAAACTTGAAGTGGAATCGATATCCATTGTTACAGGCTGCACCAAATAATAATAATAATAATAATGATAATTATAATAATATTCTTTTGACAGATGATTATAGTCTTTGATGATATTGGAAACACTAAAATGCATCCCATCCCATTCCCACCGTTCAATATGTTGATATGCAAAATCAGATCAAATTTATAATTCCTACCAAGCAGAGTTAGATACATTATAATAACTAATAATAATTGAAAGTAAGTTGCAATGAAATTGAAGTATATATTTTTTTTACAGACGTAGATTGGTGGGGGAAATCCCAAATCTTGAAAGTAAAAAGAAATTACCGAAAGTGACTGAGAGCGGATGATCGAATCGATTGAATTGTTGAAGAAGAATATGAAATTATGAATATGAATATGAAGATGAATTGATGAAGAAGAATACTTGTATACTCGTAGTAACAACTAAGAACGAACAACCAACCGTTTACTAATTTCTGATGCCGATGGAAATGGAAGGTCATCAAACAAACGTGCTGATTTGTGGTCGAAACGTTTACTACCCCTCTCTCTCTCTCTCCCCTTTGACTTATTTGACCGGTCCTAACTCTAAACACAACTACTTAACCCGGACGCGCCCAACCGAACGACAGACATATAAAACTAATAGGAATATTGTGCATTAGATGTAAATATACATTTTAAATAGCACGATACTATTTAACAATTAATTATTTCACTCAAATTTAAACGTAGCACTTATGTATATAGAAGTTTATAATATAGAATATATGTTCTTAAATGTGTGTAGATGTTTCGCTTAAAACAGACACAAGACGTGTATTAATAATGAATAAACAGCTAGAATAACACAAAGTGATAACGACATTCCTATATATGTATGCAAACCAAGTAGCTAACTGATGATAGTCAATAGAATAGTGAAATCTTCACTCCCACAATTTAATCGTGTTGCTACTTCTTGACTTCTTTGTGGAGCTTGTATGATCATAACCTGCAAAGTAAAGTTGATTTTTTAGGGTCCCTTCTATTTTGTCTATTTGTTTTGTAAAGTCCAATAAGTATATCACCCTTTATTAAAAAGACCATAGTTTTCTCAAGCAAGAGAGAATTTGAATGTAAGGATGACATAAAACATATATAACTAAAAAGACTTGAACTAACAATCAATTTCAGCATATAAATGGGAAAAAAAAAAGTTATTGCATCATAAGTGATCTCCCATAATATGTATGTATTTCTTTATTTTCTTATATATATAAAATTATTAAACATAATACGTATGAATGTTCTCTTATATATAAATATATAAATTCAGTGCATATATAAAACAAAATAAAACCATGATGTATAATTGCAGGGCGTTTAACTTTGATATTTTTATCCTTGATTTTTTTCATCATTGATTTTTCATCCTTGATTTTTTTATCATAGATTTTTTCATCTTTATCATAGATTTTTTCATCCTTGAATTTTTCATCTTTGATTTTTTTCATCTTTGATTTTTTACACATCCTTGATTTTTCACATCCTTGATTTTCTTCCTTATTTTTGAGTTTTTTTGCTAGGATGTCCCAATTTTGAGTTTTTTAGTAAAACCCATGAATCACAAGGAAAAAAAAAAGAAGAATATTAATATGGTTGAATATGACGTATGTTTGTGTATTGTCTAGCTCAATATATATTAATTATTAATTAAAAGATTATTAGTTACGAAACATAAAATATTTTACTTATGACTTTAACATATTCATCATATATTAAGGTTGTATATCAATATGGACGACCAGTTTTTAGTGTCACGCTTTTGATAAAAAAAAGTCATGTTATTAATCAATATAGATAAATCTTTCGCATATATTGGGCCTTATTTATAAATTACCGGTTAAAACGTCATGGTATTTAAACTATAAGGACTGAAAAGAATTAAGGAAGTACTGAAAGTGTTAATTTTCAATAGTTGTGGGTACACCTTTTAAAAAATGAAAATGAATGTAGGAAATAATTTTAACCGTAGGTACTCTATGGATGACACTCAATCTATAGTCCAGATTGCTCCGTGATATTTTGCTTTAAGTATATAATATATAAAATCTTAAATTATATATAAGAAACAATTGATGATGTCATTCAAAATTCAATTATCCAATTAAATTGTTCAATTTTATCCAATTAGCTAAAATATTAGGAATGATGACTTCATTATTCAATAGAATAAAAAATAATTAATCATCCTATATCATACATGAATACGGATTCCATATCAATTAAAAAAACCTTAAGCATAACATATTAATAACAATGACATAACTATAACTAACACATATAAAACAATAAAAACATTTCCAAACAAATTTTCTTTAACATCAAGATGTGAATGAATGAATTATTATTATTATATAATTAACAAGAAAATGATTATCAAATAATACATAATATTAATTAACATTCTCTAAATTATACTATCACGTTTTCTTATGCAGGTTCCAAACAACTTCAGATTTTTATTGTGAATTTCATTTAACCATTTGCATAACTTACAAACAATTACTCCATCCGTCCTAAATTAAGTGTCCTGTATCAGATTTGGAAGTCTTTCTTTTTTAACTTTGACCTTAAATATTTTTGTTTGTGTTATATATTACTTTATGAAAATTATACCAATGAAAATATATTTAAAATCCAATCCATACATATATTTTGCATCAAGTATTATGTAACAAACACAAAAATATTTAAGGTCAAAGTTGAAAAGTGAAGACTCAAAAAGTCAAATCAAGACACTTAATTTGAGACGGAGGGAGTATAAAAAATCTAGACAGCTTTATTGTCTTCTACTATTTTTTTGCTTTACATACTATCTCTTATTATTCTATTTTATATTGAATTTTATGTTAAGTTGTTATCTAAAGTGCTCCCATTCTAAAGACACCAATCATATTTTTGAAATTTAAACGTATAATCATTTTGAAAAGTGCTCAAATACCATTATAGATTTGTTTACATAAAACGACCGTATGTATACACGAACACCTTTATAACGTCATTATTTCAATTAAGTTTTAATTTGTCAATTAAGTTCTTTAATTTTATTAAACTGTAAAATAAGATCCCTAACTTATCAAAAAGAATTTTCTTCTAATCAACTATTTACTTACATATAAATGTTACAATTAATTTATTAATTAAAAATATTATCTAAATCGATCTGTAATGTGTCTATTATTAATTCACCGAGTAAAAAATAAAATTACTTAAAAATGTTAAATTAGACTTAAAATAGTTAAATTTTTTTACAAACTTGGTTTCAAAAACTTTTAATTTTATAATCTCTACTTATATAAATCCATTTACATAAAGTAATATTATCATGAATTCAACAAAATTCTTAATATATATATTAACTTACACTCTTTATTATTAGAAACAAGATACTAAATCCAAAATTTCATATTAAAAATCAAGAACAGTGTGTATACACACGGGTTTAAAGTCTAGTATTTGTATAACTAAATGTAGTGTTTCCTATCCTACTAAATAAATAGATTTCATAATTTTCATGATATATATGCCCGTGCAATGTACGAGTCTTATATTTGCCAATTTATTGAAGATGTAATTATTTTATTGAGAAATTTATAAGATAAATGTATCTGGTGAATTTATCATTTTTACCTATATTTTTATATATGGTGTAGTTATGTATATATACCTTACATTTTAATAGAAATTGAAAAATAAAAACTCTAACCTTAAAATATATCTATATATCTAATCCTTAAAAAGAGTTTATATCTTTTTCTCTAATTAGTTACAACCAAAAGGTCATGTACCAAGTGCCTCCTCTCTCACTCTTGCATAGGAGACATATCACACGTTCATGGACATGTGATATTGTCAGATTGGGCTTAATAAATCAATCGAGGACATGGATAATTCTGATGATAATGATCTTGGTCATGAAATTACTAGATTCCAACGGTGCTCAAATGGTTATTTATAGCTTTTTAGCGGAGTGGCATTCAAATTCTAGATTTTGTTCTTCCGTGTCGAGTTTAGGTGTTAGCTTTGGTGTTTCATTAAGTAGTTGTTTTGGAGATGTTTTTTGTTTAGATGTGGTGTTTTCTTTTCGGGTGTTTTAGGGTGCGTTGTAATCTCTAGCTTCTTACTAGTTTTTTCAATGAATTTTATTTTGCCTTTTCTAAAAAAACTATTATATATATCTAGTGAAAGATTTATATCGGTTACTTTCATTCAATTATATATGGCGAGCAACTTTTATCAATCAATAGAGTTGGAAATGAAGCATTCATTTGTACGTGAACCTAGTATTTAACATGAGTGAGATCATGAAAATTAACTCAACGATTCATTACGTATTATTATTATTATTATTATTATTATTATTATTATTATTATTATTATTATTATTATTATTATTATTATTATTGAATAATAATAATAATATTATTATTACTAGGTTTAAGACCCGCGACAGCGCGGACGACTACATATAAGTTTTCTATAGATATTAAGTAAAATAGTATTAATTTGTGTGATAAATGTAAATATATATATAACATTTGACTTTGTAAATTTTTCAATTAGAAATTTGTAATTTGTAAGACAAGAGTATATCAATTGTTGTGTAAAATGTATTTTCATATACCAAATAAATATGGTCATGTAAAGATAAAAGATGATTTTATATATACAATTTTAGTATTTAATTTTCGATGACAAAACATTTGATCACTAATAAAACAGTTGGAACAAATTACAAAAATATTTTGTAACACTAAGTTAATATAACTGACAATACCAACACAAATAAAAATATAGTGCATATTTACCAGTGTATTATGACTTACCTCCAGTAAATATATCATTCTATTATTACATTATCTATCAATTAAAATGTTACACTCTGTTTTACAAAAGCACAATTGATTTAACAGGGAGACAATTGACCTAAAAAAAAATATGAAAATATAATAAAGTTGACAGACCTACAAACTTGGACCAAATTGGGGCATGCCTCAATCACATTTCAACGACAAACAAAGTAATACAAACATCTTCTTCGATGCCTCAATTAGGTCTCAGATCACCACAAGATAATGAAACAGCTGTGGTTGTAGTACCCGAAAACCCAAACCTGTCTTAGCGCATTCGAGTCAAGAAAATCAACAACAATCCTTGAGATTGTAGACTTGGGCAAATCCTTCATGATGTTGAAAGTGTGGTTCGGTTTGCAAAATTCGTAATTTAAATTATATGGGGGAATTAAATTAGAATCTGTACATAACAACAACACAAGTAATAAGAAAGCTTGGTTCGGAAGGTGTATATAACGTGCACACTCAATTTCAAATGCAACAAAAATACTTTTTACCTTATGTTCGATGAATGTCTCAAGATTATAGTAGCAATAAGAAACTTCAAAACAATTAGCAGTAGAAGGCATACCTACTTCATAAATGACTTGGCTTGATAAGAAAATGACCACCGATTGTTACTTATACCACACAAGTAGAAAACAATTAATATCAAAGCTTTGAAAACATACTCATTCAATTATACTGATAGTCTTATACTACAGAAGTACACGGCAATAGTATATCAAATCTTTAGAATCCTACTCGTTCGACTCTTCATTCCTTCATCTGGGTACACCATAACCATAAACACTATCATGGGTATTAAAAGGTTAAAACTAAGACATAAAAAGTAACTAACTTAGTTATCATATAATTTAGTGGATCAACTGGGTCAAAAGTTGTCGACATGTCTTACACGTAATATTTAACATAAGTTACATATTTTTAGAGATTTAGAGGTTGAAATCTCAACCTACAAACTCAAGTTGACCCATACCAACATGACACAGCCATTTTGTCACTACTTATAAAATTTTACATATTGTAATATCTATAGGATTTCTTGCATCCTTCCCCTATCCTACATTTGAAACCTGATAAGCATGTCAAACCTTAGCTCCAAATGACACTTGTATAAATTATAGGCAATCCTTAGTCATATTGCTTATTAAAGTCTTGCTTATCCACTTCGTTTGTAACCCTTTTGTTTTCCACTGTAAGTTCCCTTGTTGAAGTACTCTGGGATAATAAACCATTAGTCAGCGCCAAAAACTTAGAAGTGCCAAAGAAAAACGAATAAACACCCATATCCTCCAAGCCAAGCACAATCCTATTCTATTTACCAAACCATCACTACAACCCTCTGTATTTGACTAATTATAACATGAGTGATATACAAACAAATAATTAGATGTGCAGTAAAATAGTGGATGCAGATAAACGGAATGGTATCAATTGGATTCCAGACACCGGCCTGCAAATGAAATCAAATCAGGACCAAACTTCTTTTACTTTTTCCAAATAGTAAGACTTACACGTGCTTATGATTTTTGGCACATTAAAGGAATGACTCATTTAAACTTGTAACCTTCAAGAAAGAAAGAAACAATTAAACAAATCAAGATGATAGGGACATACAATGAAGACTTTAGACCCATTGACCGTTGATTTGTTGAAATAAAGTAAAATTGCATCGAACTTGAAAGGGCAAGAGAACAGATGCATTAGGTCCCGGCTATTTTCATATACATTAATTAGGCCTATGTATATCTTTAGCTGCAATTTGACACCAATTATTACAAAAACGTACTAAAGAAATAAAATAAGCTTAAGAGGACTCACATTGACCTGCAATGACCATGTTTCACAGTTCTTGAAAAAAGAACCATTTTGGTAGCTATTTTAACAACTAATTATTGCATTAAAAAAAAAATGCCAAAAATTAGAACAGTGGACATGAGGTGAAGTGACCATACACAAAAATTAACAGATGAGTGGTGAAAGATTAATTAGTTAAGAAGGTTTCTCACAATAGAAAGATAATCATTTGATTTTACTTACTCCGTAAGACCATTCGTACTCGTAACACCAGAATGCCCCTTTTTCAGGTGCCACGTCAAGCATAACACCAGAACGCCCTTTTCACCTTCTTAACCCTAACACCAAAACGCCCCTTTTTCCCCTTATGACCCACCCACCCACCCACTAACTAAATTTAATTTTCCAATTTAATTAAAATACAATACTATAATTATATAAATAGAGGTAAATTAAAATAGATTACGATAGAAAAAATAAAAAAGCACGAAAATTAAAATTTGCGATTACTTCATAAAAATAAAAACGTTACAATCCTAAAAATAATCATACAATAAATTAAAGATTGCGATTAAGTCCTAGAAATAGAAAAATATAAGCAACAAATAAAAACTACTCGTCATCATCCTCGTTTTCATATTCGGACGCGTAGAACTCCCGAAACTCATGCCGAAACGTTTCCTTCATTCTCGCAACTGCTGCGCGGTCACTTGGATCCCTGATGTCGGCGGTGTTGAGTTGGAGAAATTGAACACCTTGCATAGCAGTTCGAAGTCTTTCTTGACGGGTGATCGCCTCAATCGATGTTTTTTTTGCGGCTAACATTTCGGCCTTGTATTTGGCCATATTCTCTATCGCCTCATCCACCTTTTCGTTCGGGATGATGTCGCTGTATTGGAAGAACCAGAACTTCTAGCCGCTTTTCGGACTCTGATTCGGCCCATGGGCCTTGGAAGCGAGTCGGGCACAAATAGCTCGTTTGAATCTGATGGATGGTGGTCGGCAGAGAGATCAACAAATTGATTAAAAAAATCATCTTCCTTGTTGCGTAATCCAGTTCCACCAACCGACGGTGGTGCTTTCCATTTCGGATGATCTCTGATCACCAACCAAGACTCCTTCATGGTGAATGTCTTCGAATAGGTGTCGTAGTATTCGACTACGGATAGATCGTACACCATTTCGTTGTCTCGACCACTTCCCTAAGCTCGGAGTTGCGACTCATAAATACTTTTGAAGGCTTTGCACGTATTATTAATAACACGCCACTTGGATGATAGTTGGTCGGCGCCGCGAACCCAACCATGTGTGTTGGACATAAAATTTTCTTCAACGGTACCCCACAAAGTTCCCCTCCTTTGTGAGTTGCCGATGACCGAGTCTTCGGACGTGTCACACCAACAAGTTGCTAACCATGCCTCTTCTTTTGGCACCCATTGCCGCTTGTTGCACGTCTTTTTGTCCCCGTCACTTTTCTTTCTGTGGCTTCTTTTTTTAGGGGATGGAGCTACTTGTTTTCCGGATCGTTGGGAGACTACTTCTTCCGGTTGTTCAGGTTGTTGGGGCGGTTGCTGGAACGGTTGTTGTTGGGGAGGAAAGTTCGGTTGTTGTTGGAAATACGGGTTAGGAAAAGAGAAATTTTGTTGTTGGTTATAATCAAATTGCTGTTGATACATCCCGTATGATGGATACATTCCGTATGGTGGCATATTCGGATGTAAATTTGGGGTAGAGCCACTCGATCCGGGTACGTTTGATGTTCCAAATAACATTAGGTTGGTATATGACATGTTATCCGTATTTTGGGATTGATTGGAGTCGGGATTTGGGTATGAATTTGAATTCGACATGGTGATGAAAGTGGTGAAATAAGTTGATGAAATAAGATTATAAAATTGTGATGAAAATGGTGAAAGTGTTTGAGGTGAAAGTGTATAAAATGTTTGAGGTGAAAGTGTATATAATGTGGAGTATATATAGATAGAGAAGTAGTGTGAGGAAAAAAAAGTAACCGCTGGAGGAGCGTGAGGAATTTTTTTTTTTTTTTTAATAAAAAACCGTTTAAAACGGTCGATTTTAAAAAAAAAAACGTTTTTTAATCGGATTAAAAGGGCGAAAGAAAAGAGAAAAGAAAAAGGGAAAAGGGTGGGTACCACCTAAACGCTCGTTTCTCGCCCGTTTTTGCCCGCACGACGCTCCGAGAACACCCCACCAGAACACCGCATTAGGGACGTTCTGGCATTCTGGTGGTTGAGAACGCCTACCACGTTTGCGCGTTACGAGTGGTCTAATTGCTTATGATTAATGTATGATGCAGCTAAGAAGCAAAATTCGCATTTCTTTGTATGAACTATAGGAAAAATTTAGGTCATTTATTTTATCATTAAAGCTCAAGTATAAGTAAAATATAATAAAGAGATACAATTATAGCTCATTTGCTTACTGTTGTAGCTTGAACTACACGTGAATCGTTGATATCATAATAGACTTGATGATTGTTGTAACACCCCCGAATTTACTGTTTAGCGGAAGCAAGCTTTGGGGTGCTACTAATCAATAATCAAAACATACAAGGCATATAATGAACGACTCTATATGCGTCGTTTTACTGATACATTGATAATATAAAGTTTTACAATGTATAATGTTTACAAAAGCCCATTAATTACAATGTTTAGAGATTATATAGCATAACTAGGTGAGAGTGCCCCCTGGATGTGGATCTAAGTGTTGATCGATAGTAATAGATTGGCGGAATCAATCAATTACACAAACAAGTAATAAACTCAAACCGAAAACAATGATTAATCAAAGTAAACGAGTATATTAGCTTGTAAATCGTATTGGAACTGTTTACAGAAGTGCTTAGTCGACAAATGGTGCTAGGGTTTCGTCAACCCTAGCCGAAAACCCGTAGGTTTCAATTTATACTAACAAAATCGGCAGACATGCGTCACTTGGGAAGTGTCGCATATCGCCGCCCTCATGCGTCACTTACCTAAGTGTCGCTATGCGTCACTAAGGCAAGTGTCGCCTAATGCTAAACTTAAGTGTCGCAAATACAGAAAATAACTTTTCTATTAAAACTAACTAACGACACTTACAACTCAATAGACCAACTGACAGACACACAAACATGTATCAACAAACTCCCCCGTGTCTTCAGCTTGGTCTTCAAAAACATCTTCAGTTTAAACCCAACCTGGTGAAAATACTCCACCAGCATGAATACCCACTCGAACACAAATCTCGACCACCTTCTCGAACTTTGAAGCTTCTTCTTGATCATAACGATGATACTCCATCTTACTTTTGTGAAGAGCTTTCAAATCTTTCTTCGTCAAATTGATAAGGCTGATCGGATCAAAAACACGAAGAGTTCTTCCATACTTTGCAGATAAACTCCAATTACCCTTCTCAATCACTGGATCTTCAACCGAAAGATATTCAATGACTGCTTCTTGAGTAACAGAGTCAAACCACCAATATCGTAATCTTTTCAGAAAATCAAGTGGTAATGACTGCAAAGGCACAGTTTTCTGACTAGCAGCTGGAGGATAATGATACTTCACAATCGGTTGCTGAGTTCTTGAATCCAACTTTTTTCTTGTATGAATAACGAACTCCCAACTCTGGTCTAACCCACAAATACTTCTTGCTGTTAATATCTCTTCTGAGAATCTTCTGAAACATATTACCACGAAAATCATCAGTGTGGTTAACGATATTCAGCTGAGCAAGACGATTTAATTCCTCCTTTGGCAATGTGCTGATACAGTTAAATCTTGGCCGAAAATACTGTACTCCATCTCTTCGCTTAATAAGAATCAGAAAGTTGACTTCATCAAACTTCCAACTTCTGATTAATCCAGTCAAATCACCTCGAACCTGATATGTTTTGCAAATCTTCAATTCAGGCTTGAGCTTTCGAAACATTGGGCGCTCTGAAGATGTAGACAGTTGCGCTTGTTCAGGAACAGATTCAGCAGTTGGTTGTTCCTGAGTAGTATCTGTTTGAGGCTCTTGGTCATCATCAGAATCATCGGACTCAATGATCGGTGCATCAAAATCATACGGTTGAGCCGGTTGTTTCTGAACTGGTTCCGATTCTCGCTCAGGTGCTAGTTCCTGATGAGGATTAACCAAATATTCTTCGTCTGACCCTGGAACCTCAGCATCCATCTCTATATCATCCGGATCAACTGATTTATCTTCTTCATCATCCGGATTTATCAAACTCTGAATGTATGTGAGATTAATATTCAAATAATCAACCGAAATGGGTCTCGGTTGTCCTGGAACATCAACGAAATAATCCAAAGCAATGTTTTCATTAATAGAATCTGGATTTACATTTTCGGATTCTGGGGGAGGGGTTACATTTGTTTCTAAGGTTCTCTGACCTTCCTCCCCCGAAACAACAGTAACCGCTTCCAATTCTAACAACCTAGACTGCACATCTTTCAATTCTAGCTGCAACTCCTGCACATGAGCTGCTTTTATCTCCAAATCTTTTATTTGAGCAGCTTGAGCTTCAATCACGGCAGCCTGATCATCAAAACGCTTGTTCATCTGAGTTATCTGATCAAGTAACTACTGAAGCATCGCAGTCGGCGGTTGTTGTTGTTGTTGTTGTTCATCTTGGTGACCAGGTTCCTGAATAGTAATTCCTGTTCGCTGGCGTCTTCTCAGTGGTAAATTAGCATAAGACGGAGAAGACCCAGCTGGTCGCTTTCCAAGATTAGGCGGTACATGAACACGCCCCGCAGAAATCCTTCTCAAAATACGCTTAAAGCGTCGAGGATCAGCCAACTGTATTCCATCCAATGCATCCTGAGGTGGTACATCACCTGGAGAATCAGGTGGTGTAAGACCACCATCAGATTCCTCAGCTGGAACCTCTTCAACTTGCTCAATATCCTCCAAATCTTGAGCTACAGCAGCATCAACTAAATCTGCCTCATTGACCGGAGGAGCAACAACATCCTCATAACCATCCCCGGGCGGCGCAACATAGTTTTCGTTTTCTATGTGCCCAAATAACTCACGATCAGGTAAGATCTGAGAATCTTTTGGTGGCAGCTTACAGTCATTGAAAACACGTAACATCATGGGCGTTGGAAATAGTAACGATCTTAGATCCGGAGCTATTCCCAAATTCAAATCATTTAACAACAGCTGAACAAAACGAGGATATAACAGCCATTTTTCTTTTCCAGCTCGAACATTATCAACCATATTCCCGAAAATATAACCGCTGAAGTTATACGGCTTGTTATAAACTAACGCCAGCATCAGAGATAAAGTCATGTGACTAGCAGCATCGTATCCTCCTTTTCGCGGAGATAAACACACAATTACGATGTGAGCTAAGTATCTCCAAACTCTACAGAGATACTATTTACGAAAATCAGTAAGCTGATCAGCCGGATAACCCAATCTCTGAAGACCCCCGTAGATAAAAGTGGTCTCAAAAACGGTCGGCATATCGTTTGCATCATCAAACTGCAAAACACGGCGAACTGAATCCTGTGTAATCTGAATCTCACGACCAAACATAGTGGACACAATCCTCGGAGTGTCGTTCTCTGTTCTGATAAATGCGTGGTCATAAAACTCCTCGATTTGATTCATATACACTGGTACTGAAGCTGTAATAGCGTAATGAATCCTCGAACGTCTAAGAAACTCGATCATCGGCCGAAAAGGCAACGAGTTCTTATGCGTAGATTCCAAAAATGCAACAATGTTGTGCCTGGTGTTTGTGCGACGATAATAATCCTGAAGATTCTCCATCTGTAACTATAAACCAGACAAGAACACGAAAAATTGTTACAGAATAAGCTCAAAATCATAATCGAAAAATCTGATATTATAGCGTCACTGAAGAAGTGACGCACGTAACATATCCGACACTTAAAGAGTGCCGTATAAAAATCAGAAATCAGAAGGATGCGTCACTTAAGGTAAGTGACGCATTGAAAGCGTCACTGGTGTAAGTGACGTTGCCGCAACATGTATCATTCAAGCGGCACTTAACAAGTGACGGGTATGCGTCATTTATAAAATGACGGTTAGTAATAGCGGCACTGACAGCGTCAGTTAAGGAAGTGACGGATCAAAGCGTCACTCGGTAAGTATGATGTGGGAGTGACGCATAAAGGCGTCACTCAGCAAAGTGACGTTTAAAGGCGTCACTTGTTGAAGTGACATTAACCTGTGAAATTACCATTAAGCGTCACTTAAGGAAGTGACGCTTGAAGTGACGCAACGATGAAGATCATCGTGTCACTGTTCAAGCCCAGAAATCACGACGAACCAAATTTGGGGGTTTTTGAAAACGAGTTAACCAAACGGTGCGGCAAGTGAAGACGAGTAAAACACACCGTTTATTAACACAAGACAATAACAAAACGATCCCCAATAATCATGATTTCATAAACCCTAAAAACCCGAAACTTCAATCGACGATTAAATCATGAATACGCAATTTTAATAGATAAGAATGGTACCTAATGATGCGTATAAGTGAGATGAACAAGGTAACGGAGACCGATTGCACGAAAAATACACGAAAAGCCGTAGATCGATCGGAAAGCACGAACAGTCGAAGTGACGCAGCGACGAGAGAAGTGACGCAAGGGTAGTGGAAGTGACGCGTAGTGAATAGTGTTGGTGGTAGAAATAAGTGCCGGATACGGACTATTTATACCAAAACTCTAATCAGCGTCACTTAGAACGACTCTTAAAGCGTCACTTTTATGCGTCACTATGAGCGTCACTTATGAAGTGACGCATATCGACAGTTTTTAACGAAATTTAAAAATTTATCGATCTTTTGCGTAGTACTCAATTTGACAGTAAATGTGACTTGGTAAAAAAATATAATTTAACAAAATTACAACAATAAAAACCAAACTAAATACATTCTTTTTGGTGACGGAGTTGATTAAGTCTGGTTAGGGATCATATCGGAATAACATGCAATTATTAGGAATAGTAAGTGTTATTTCGATCATCAGTATATTTGTCCACCTTAAATTTACTTGGCACATTTAAAACACCTTGTATAAAAATTATTTCAAGACAATTATTGGTATTGTTTGTCCACCTAAACATGTTACATCCGTGTCTGTGAGTTAACCTTTTATTGTTAAAATGAATATTTCACAATGGTTCCCACCATAGATATACCCCTATAACTTAGATATTAACATAATTTCCAAATTTAGAAAGAATATAAGAGAATCAATTTTAAGAATCAAGCCAGCGGTGACAGGTCTGTACTTGCGTACAACAGAGCAACATAACTTGATTCAGGTATAAGCAAAACTAAACGCAGTCAAACCAAATTTGTGGCGACCTTGTGTAGTATCTTAAATTTAAGACTTTGCAAGTGCATTGACTCACGTTTGCTTAGTTTTGAGAGTAAGCTGAATTGAGACCAGGTCTGCACTTACGTACAACAGAGGAAACAATCAGCATACTCCCCCAAAAGATCTCAGATATACGATCCAAAAATAGAAGTATGTTAAGCTATGCTAAGGAATTAAGACGTAGAGTCGTACATCACAAGGTGTTTACCATATGATCATAGACATGTATGTAAATTACTTCTTAAAACCTCAGAGACTGGTGTGTACCATGCCTACCAATACATCGTATGATGAAGATAATTTAGATAAAAACTGTTTTAAGTGTGTCAGATAAACCTACTGACATATCCAAGATAAACCTTAAAGTTCCATTTTGTGCATGTCACCCGATGTACTATCATATCCCAAGTTGTTTACAGACACAACTTCAACGTCTATTTTAAAAATGTAGCAACCTTGCGTTTTCTTTAATACTAAATAGTACAAAGAGTGGCTGTTGCGATTTTTTTTTTTTTTTTTTTTTTTTTTTTTAACACACATAAAAGTAAATAACGTTAACTATCCAAGTCACAGATTACTTTTTAGACCCAAAGAATCTTAAACCGATCATGTTGACCAGTTCATCAAATCGAGCACGTGAAAAGGCTTTTGTGAATAGATCGGCATTTTGTTTAAGGGTGTCTATGTGGACCAGGTCTATCAAGTGTTTTTCATAGCAATCCCGTATAAAGTGGAACCTAAGTTCAATATGTTTTGTCTTAGAGTGCTGTACGGGATTGCGTGTGATAGAAATAGCAGCAGTGTTATCTATGTGAATGGGAGTCATAGTAAGAAGTAACCCGTAATCGCGTAATTGGTGCTGAATCCAGAGAACTTGGGCACAGCAACTAGCGGCAGCAACATACTCAGCCTCTGCTGTAGAAAGAGAGACTGTAGTTTGCTTCTTGCACTGCCACGAGACCAAACGCGATCCCAGAAACTGACATCCACCCGTTGTAGACTTCTTATCGATACTGCAACCTCCATGATCCGAATCTGAATAGGCTGTGAGAGCGAAAGTCTTCTCATTTGAATACCAAAGACCAAGGGTAGGTCTAGCTCTGAGATAACCAAAAATTCGCTTTACTGCCTTCATATGTGACACCTTTGGTTTAGCCTGATAACGTGAGCAAATCGACACGGCAAATACAATATCCGGTCTTGAGGCAGTCAAATACATAAGAGAACCTATCATTGAACGATAGTCCCTCTCCTTGCAATCTTCATCTTCCTCAGCAAGTTTGAGATTGTGATTAAGCTCGATGGGAGTCCCATAGGTTTTACAAGTGAGCAGGTCATACCTAGTCAACATGTCATTGACATATTTTGACTGATGTATATAAATACCCTTTGCAAGCTGCTCAACTTGTACACCTAAAAAGAAAGTGAGCTCCCCCATTGCGCTCATCTCAAACTCAGACTTCATGATTTTCTCAAAGTTCTTACACATTGCCTCATTGGTAGACCCGAAGATAATATCGTCCACGTAAACCTGCACAAGTAGCAAATCTTCCCTATCCTCTGACTGTTCACGAAGAATAAATAGCGTGCTATCGATGTTCCCTCTCACAAAACCATGCTTAATCAGATGTGTAGTTAGCCTCTCGTACCAAAGTCTTGGTGCTTGGTGAAGACCATACAACGCCTTGTTCAATTTGCAGACGTATTCAGGATGCGCAGGGTCTTCAAAACCAGGAGGCTGCTTAACGTACACATCGTTGTCAACCTTTCCATACAGAAACGCACTTTTCACATCAAGTTGATTGACGCGAAATCCCTTGAAGGACGCGTATGCCAGAAAAATGCGTATGGATTCCAATCGAGCAACAGGGGCAAATACATCATCATAGTCCAACCCCTCAATTTGGCTGAAGCCTTGAACTACTAGACGTGCTTTATTACGAATTACAACGCCCCTATCATCCATCTTATTACGAAAAACCCAACGAGTGCCAGTCAAGTGGGCACCCTTGGGTAATGGAACTACTTCCCAGACTTGCAACTTTTCAAATTGTTGTAGTTCCTCTTGCATGGCCTCGATCCAGGATGGATCTTTTAAGGCCTCTTCAACTTTCTTAGGTTCATTCTGCGAAAGATAACATGAATTAACATTAGCCACCAGACCCGAAAGTTGTTCAGTATCAGTCTGTTTCGCTTGATGTCTTGTTTGAACCTTTGCATGAGGATCACCAATGATATTATCAATGGGGTGATCCTTATGTATCCGAGTCACTGGAATTTGATCTGGCACAAGATTCTGTGACACCCGGTCAAAATAACCCAAAAATTTGGTCCCAATTTAAACTTTTAAATCACGTATTATATACGTGTTAACACTTAAGCATTCAAGTATTATATATGTATATATATAAACCGAAACGATTATTTAAATAATCGCGAATACACGAATCTAACAAAACGCATAAACCCAAAATAGAATTTGGTGAAAAACATTTTTAAATCAAGTATTATTATTGAGAATAATAATTACATACTCCGTTTGAAATTTAAATACATTTTAGATACAGAAAACCATCCGTACATTTTAAGTAAAACAAAGTTACAATTTTATACATCCGTAAAAATGTTTTTATAAAATATTTCAATTAAAAACCTATACGATTCTATTTTTAGAAAATTATCATTTTAAAGTATTATACCGCATAACGATCGGGTACGCGAATACGGGTCGGGAAATACCCAACCACCTCAATAATTGAGGCCGGTTATATCAACCGACCTCAATTATTTATCACTCACACGCACACATTTGATCACTCTCGGCTTTCACTCTCTCTCGATCTCTATTTCATTTTAACAACAACAACAAAGATCAGTAACATCATCATCATCATCTAGCTTCAAAATCATCATCTTCATCATCGGATCATTCTCATCATCATCCCCACGGTTTCAAATTTTACTACGTAAGAACACTTATCAATACTCGTTAATTTTATGTTTATAATACATTATATAGCATGTATTAGCTTTGTATTAGGTTGTTGTATGCGGAAATAGGATTTAGAACTGGTTTTGGATGTTTTCTTCAAGAACATACTCGAACCAGACCTCGGAATACGGCGTATTCAAGGGAATACGGCGTATTCCCGCCCAGAAAACATTTTTTTCCCGCGCCTCTTCGGAATACGGCGTATTCAAGGGAATACGGCGTATTCCCCTTCAAAACCACTGAATACGGCGTATTCGGGTGAATACGGCGTATTCCCCACATCTTGAGCCCAATCAGACTGATTAGCCATCGAATACGGCGTATTCAAGGGAATACGGCGTATTCCCTTTTAAACCATTGAATACGGCGTATTCAAACCAATACGGCGGATTCCCCCGTTATATTTCATAATCCAACGGATCAATAAACTAGTCCTGTGAATTCTAGCTAAAACAGAACAAATAAATTTTCGAAAACGTCGACGATTTAACAACTTAAAACAGGGTAGCTTCTCGATGAAAATTTTATTATAACGGATTGGGCTCAAATTCGCTCGGTCATTCAAAAACAACCCAATGATCAAAGCTAAGTTCCTTAGCCTTGTCAGTTTTAGGCCATCCGGGGTCGTTTAGGGGCCGAAAATGGCAGATTACTGTTTTCAGACTCATACCAAATTTTGTAAACTCAAACATAAACATTTAAACAATACATTGGATAATCCATTTACTCATTAGAATCTCGCGTGTTTAGGACTATAAGGGATTTCAGAGATTGTCTATTCCACGTCGAATATATTCATTGCTCGGATTGACTCAGGTGAGTCTCACGGCCCCATTTTCAATGTTTACATGTTTTATTAATCGGGGGAGATACAACACAAATTGTTTTCGTGATCACTGGTATTCGGTTAGTTAATTTAGTATTAACTCAAGTTATCTGCATTGTTATTTAATTCGGTTAATCACATTGGTTACATTGCTCGGTTATCATTGTTGTCATGATTTTCATTGTACGGTATATGCACGAGTGTTTTAATTCGGTAAAAGTCCTCAACAGTGTATGATTCATTAACTTAATAAGGCGCGATTACTAAAGGATAGTACTATCATGGGAGTGACGTCCCCGTCCGGGTTGCTAGCTACAACCAAGATTAAAAACGGGCACTTTAGTAATTGTCATGGGTGTGTCACCAAATCGGGAGGCAAAGATCGGGTTAGGCTTTGAATCATAGCTCAGTGCAATACAAGTGTCGGTTATATCATGGGCCGGAAACCTCAATAGGTTTATCATTGTTCGGTTACACTGTTTATCATTGTTCGGTTTACATTGTTTAATTATCATCGGATAATCATGTTGATCACATCAATGTTTATATTAAAACCTGTGAGATTCACCAGCTTTATAGCTGACCTTTTAGTGTTGTGTTCTCAGGTACTCATCAACAATAGGAATGGCCTACAGGATAAGCTAGCTATCACGAGTCGCATGCATCCATTTAGACATGAAGATTTTCTTGCATTATATTTTGTATAACGGTTATGTATTAAAATCTTCTGAAATCATTTTGCGAACTCACTACTATGTTTTAAACTTATGACTTAAACTTTGTATTTCTTTTGGAAAACTAATGTAATGTAATGTATTTCTAAAACGTCTCATTTAGAGTCGTTTGCTTGTACTTTGGTGTTTTGATATTTGATTAGTCATGCCCCAAAACAGTCGCTTCCGCAAAGCATGAAATTGGGGGTGTGACAGATTCTGTTCCAGGTTACTCAGATCTCCCTCATTTGCAGAAATATTCGGAGAAGCATCATCATCTTCATCTCTTTGAGAAAATAAATGAGAATAATTCATATTTTCTGCTTCCTCTCCCTCATCACTTACCTCATCCTCTCCTCCTTCCTCTAATGATGGCATGTTTGGATCATACGGAAGCTCCTTGGTGTAGTTATACACTGTTTTAGAGGTAGAAGGAGCATCTTTCGAAGGTGTAACTCGAGAAGTAGATGTTGGAATAGGTGTTGTTGATGGTGGTGTGGGTGTTGGTATTGGTGTAGTATCAGTTGGTGGTGGTTCGGGTGTTGCATTAGGAGATGGGTCGGATGGTTTACTAACTGGTGTATCTTGAGAAAAATCAAGTCCATGTAGCATGGAAACTAACTCTTCCGTTTCATCATCATCAGGAATTTTGAAAGAGTCAAAGAGATTTCCATAGTTGAAGAACCAATCCGGACCTGTTCCTTGAGGAGGTTCCGTATACCTTAAACATTTTACTTCAAACTGTTCCTCAATCTGATTCGTTGATTTGTTAAAGACTCTTTTGTTCGGAGAATTGACTGAATATCCAAGAAAAATCCCTTCAACAGCTTTGTCACCAAACTTAGAGACCTTATCTTTTGTAATCATGATCATGCATGGACACCCAAATGGTTCTAAGAACTGAAGGTTTGGCTTACGGTTATTGAAAAGTTCATAACACGTCTTGTTCTTTTTCTTAACCGTGAGCACTCTGTTGAGAACATAACAGGCAGTATTAACTGCCTCAGCCCAGAAGATGATTGGTAATTTGGAGTCAGCTAACATAGTCCGAGCTGTCTCTATAATTGTCCTGTTCTTTCTTTCTGCAACTCCATTCTGTTGTGGAGTCCTTGGAGCACTGAATTGATGCTCAATTCCTCTTGTAGCACAAAACAATTCGAGAGTTGAGTTCTTGAATTCAGTTCCATTGTCGCTTCGAATCCTTTTCACCTTTAAGTTGCATAGATTTGCCAACTTATCCAACAAATACACCAGAATATCAGGAGTCTCCCCCTTTGTAGTCAAGAAATATACCTACGAAAACCTTGAGTAGTCATCAGTAACTACCAAGCAGTAAGACCGACCACCAATGCTCTTTGTTGAAACTGGACCGAACAGATCCATATGCAGTAGTTCCAACGGAGCTGCAATAGAATTCACAACCTTAGACTTGTGGGACTTCTTGTGGAGTTTTCCTTTGTGACAAGAAACGCAGTCATCTTGTAGAGCAAATGACTGTTTTGGAACTCCCCTCACTAAATCATTATTAATCAGAAAATTCATTTTACGGAAATGAATATGTCCCATCCGTCTGTGCCAAAGGAGTGATTCCTTTTCTGAAGCCTTTGAAAGAAGACAAGTATAGTCACTTGTAGTCTCCACAGTTCGCATATTCATCACATAGGTGTCATTCTTTCTAGGTGCCCGCATCAATACCCAATCCTCAGGAATGACATACCCCGGCTTCAATATTACACATTCCGTCTTTGTGAATAACGTGGTATAGTCCTTGTCACAAACTTGTGAAACGCTCAGCAAGTTGTGAGTTAGCTCAGCCACATAATTCACATTTTCAAAGCTAACTTTTCCATTTGTTAGCGTTCCCTTTCCCGAAATCGTTCCTCCTGAATCTCCCGCGAAAGCAACGTATCCTCCCGAGTATGGTTTAATATCCGTCAGAAGAGACACATCGCCAGTCATGTGTCGCGAGCAGCCACTATCCATATACCATAAACTATCCTTCACACGTTCCGACTGCTGCAACACATCAAAGAAAGAGATTAGTGAGAAACGGAGACCCAAGCCTTTACAGACTTAGGTCTTCCATGGTCATCAACAATAAGCACATCAGATAGGACTTTATCTTTAAACAAATTAGAATTTTTATCTGAAGTGTTATTGTTGACGACTGAAGAGTCAGCATCAGACTCTTTTCGTTTCCAAACTTTTGAAGGTTCGGAATTGATATCAGAAATAATGTTGGGCTTTTGAATTGGCAAAGGTTTTTGCTCAACATTACTTAGCTTCAGAACAGGCTTGGGAGACTTTGAGTAACGCCTAGGTGGAGATTTTGAAAAAGAATTTCTATAAACTGATGTCCTAGGCATCTCTCTCCCATAGCGCTGATTTGACAGCTTGGGACAGTCACGGATCAAATGTCCTTGTCTCTTGCAGTAGAAACAAGAACGAGTCTCAACTAACGGTTGAGGCTGAGGCATTACCACAGGAGGTGGAGAAACATTTCTAGAACATGAACATTGAGTACATGTCTTAGAAAATGTTTGCTTTGGTTGAGAGGTCGAAGTTGAAGGTTTATCAGACAAAACTTTTTCATTTACTAATTTTCGTTGCAAAATCTTTACAGGTGACTGTAAAGTTTGTTGTTTTGAGTTTAAAACCTTGGCTTTACCCTTATTTGTTTGAACCTTAATTTCAGGTTCAACTTTTGAAATCACCTTTTCAGGTTTAACTTCAACTCTCTTAACTTCAGGATACTCCTGATCCGTAATATCCTCAATCTCAACGATCTCCTCAAAACAAACTGGAGATACATCCTTTTGCTCAACAATCTCCTCAGCACTAACAGGAGATTTATTCAGTGGCTTAACAAACTTAGGAGTGGGATACTCTGGCCTCGTGGTTTTCTCCTTCTCCTGTTTGTTAGATTTAGCCACTTTACCCTTGATACCCAACAACTTAGCATAATCAACTGGAATTTCATCAAGGCCTTCCTTAACAGGTAAAGGAGTATAAGTAGTAGGAGGTGCTATTTCAACAAAACCTATTCCTTTTCCTCCCTTACTTTTCCTATCCTGCTTATGATTGCTAATAATTTCATTAAAGATCATTGTCGCAGAAGTTGACCCTAAGACTTTATCTTGATAATTACCATACTCACTTTTTAAGTCTGAAATCTCTTTGTTTAACAGTTCAATTTCAGTAAGATAACTTTTAATTGCATCCTGTTGACTAAAAACTTTAGCTTTATAAGTTTGAGTATCTAACTTATGAGCTTCAATATGTTTTTCATAGAGTTTTTCATTTTCTTTCAAAAACTTATTTGACTCATTAAGTTTTGCAACTTTATCTCGCAACTCTTGGTTATCCTTTTGAAAAGCCTCTAGAGATTTAGTTAGATTAATGCATGAGATACAGTTTAAAGGTTCAGGTGATTCATTTTGTACCTCAGGTGTAATATGAGCCATGAGACACTGTTGAAACTTTGTAGCCTCCGCATTCCAGTCATGAGTAGTTGGCTCAAAAACCACCAAAGCATTGTCCACAACTAACGTCTTGCCCTCTTCTTTCGTTTTTGGAGGATCAGGTTTAGTAAGGCCCGACGGTGGCATCTTGGGTTTCTCGCATTCCCTAGCGAAATGACCCAAATTCTGGCAGTTATAACAACGGACCTTGCTTTTATCAAAACCAAATCCTGATTTCCCATTGCCTTCTAAACTCTTGCGTCCAGTTCGTTGCAAGAATTTTTGAACCCTTCTTGTTATCATAGCAATGTTCCAATTCAAGTCCATCTGTTCTAGATCATCTTCATCCAATTGTCCGTAATCCTCCTTGATCAGTTCCAAAGTTGTATTTGGTTGTGTAACCAAATCTTTGTAAGAGCTCAGAAAAGCTGTATAAATTGCAGCTTGCTCTTGTATTGCTGGTGAAACTGGAGCCTGTTGTTGATTTCCTTGAGATGTACCAGAAAGATAAGCTGTATGATGACCTCCAGAAGAAGCAGAAGATGAATTGGTATCCGTTATAAATGCTACTCCACCGTAACTCTTGCCAGAATTGACTAGTCCAACTCCACCAGTTGTGGCATTCTGTACAGATCCACCTGACTTACATTCTTTCTTCTTCAATTCCATCGCATGAGCTTGTAGAATACCTATCAATTGATCCAAAGTCATCCTCTGTAATTCTGGATTTTCTTTTAAAAATTGGACTTTCACATCCCAAGCACTTGGCAACACGTCTAGCAACTTCTTGTTTACCTCAAGTGCAGGGAGATTGTATCCTCCTTCATTTAACTCACTAACCAGATGTGAGTATGGAGTGAATAAACTGGAAGTCAGCTCATTAGGAATCATGTCAAATAGATCATACTGCTTTTTGATTAATTCTAGCTTAGCCTCCTTGTATGTAACACCCGGTCAAAAAGGCCAATTTTCGCGCCTATTTTAAACTTTAAACAATCGTATTTAGTACGTATTACTTTTAAATAATGTGTTATTATTTTTAATACACGTTATTTACACGGGAAATATTAAACTATTTTAGTACATAAATCGTTCTGCTTAAAACGTGTTTTAATTAGATAAAAACTTAAATACTTTCGTATCATTTAAAAATGATATATTAGAAAACTAAAACGATTCGTACGACTTAAACTTAAACATTTTATTTTTATAAAATGTTCCAACTCGAAACCATTTTCAATTATACGAATAAATATTACGAATTTAAAAACATTATTTGTTTTACGAACGGATACCAAAACACGGGTCAAAATACCACGAGACGGGACGAACCGGGGCCAACCACCTCCAATTATTGGAGATGGCCGGCCATACTCTTTACCCCCTCCCCATTTTCCATTTTTGGAAATCATTCCACCAACACACCCTTACTCTTTCTCTCTCTCTCTCGGCTCACACAACCCGACACCACCGCCACCATCATCACGAAATCATCATCACCATCTTCATCATCTCCTTCGTTTTCACCATCATCCACCACAAGCCACCATACTCATCTCCATCATCCACCATCGGTTTTCAAAGATTGAAGCAAGGAAACGGAGCACGGAAGCAAACCGAGTAGCATTTCCCCATCTTCACCTTTAGATCATCATTTCTTGTAAGAACACATCCTTTTATCTCCCTAGAAATACTTGCTTATTGATATATAACATGCTTAGTAGCTCATCTAACAATAAAATGTCCAAAAACAAAGCTTAAAATACGTTTTTGTAACACATATATGTTAACAGCTTTTCTGACCAGAAAAATGACCTCACTAAAACGATTATAACCTTCGGCAGAAATTATAACCTTCGGCAGAAATTATAACCTTCGGCAGAAATTATAACCTTCGGCAGAAATTATAACCTTCGGCAGAAATTATAACCTTCGGCAGAAACTATAACCTTCGGCAGAAACTATAACCTTCGGCAGAAACTATAACCTTCGGCAGAAACATGCGACACTTCTCAAGTGTCGCTATCTTCAGCAGAAACCACAACTTTCGGTAGAAACGAATGGCGTCACTAAACCAACAACGACACTAACGAAGTGACGCTATATGCGTCACTAACCTATAGCGGCACTAATTAAGTGTCGCTAAAATGCTGAATTTTCATAACTTCTGAGTCACTAGCCTAGTGACGCTATAAACCCCTTAGTGACGCATGAAGTGTCGCTATTATCAGTTTTTGAACTAAAAACTCACTTTTAAAATGTCAAACTTATCCGGAAACATATACGCAATTATATACGAACCGAAACGCGTTTAAACGAGGTTATTTATACGAAAAACACTATAATTATATTTTCAAAATATAATTCCAATGCGCCGCGAACGAACCGAACTTTCTTACAAACTTTGAAACGTAAACGCATGTCAAACACATTGAGTACGATTTAATCGATTAAGCAAACGAATTGGATAATCTATGTCTATATACTTATACGGAACCTCACGTGTTTAGGACACTAGGAGGTCTTCATCTCACTCGCGCGTAACTTAAGGGTTGCTAGCTCTCCAGGTGAGTTCATAGCCCCTCCTTTTTACTGTTTTCACTGATTTTGGGGGAGATACATACTCATGATTTACTACTTTTCGTTGACAAACGAACTTACAATTGCTTTACAAATGTTTGCAAATGACATGTTAGACTCCAACACCCTTGAGACAACCGTACATCATATGCAAGCTAAGTGTGCCTTAGCAAGACAACAACTAGATTTATACAAGGAACAACATTTAAACACTTCGTCACATCGGCGATTCAGTGTTACTAGATTTGGCTAGTTTACTCGTGAAACATAACCTAGAGACCACACTGACTAATCAAGTCACGATTTATAGAACCGATTGATAGTATCCATCATTTAAGTGCTGTAGGTACTTTTCGACAACTAAGTGATATGATGACACACTTAGGCATTATGTACTACTCCGAATAACTAGGTGACATTTATACGCATCTAGACATGACATGCTACGCCCATCATCTAGGTGGTGATTAGTCACACTTAGATGCATTGTAAACACTAAACTTTAATCATAGGTGTAGATTGTTAGATTACACCTTCAACATTACCGTAGGGTAATAAACACACATAAATTGAGTGTAGTGTTTATCTATAGATAGCTTACACTAATTTATGCATACATAAACTGTTTAGCACGTTGTGCTACTACCGAGCCTGTAAGGCCATCACTGGGCGCGTTGCGCTACTTCCGGGCACGTTGTGCTACTTCCGGGTTCGTTGAACCACTACTTGGCACGTGGTGCTACTTCCGATTACATGTACATGATGATGTACACCCGCTTACACTAACAAGCACGCTGTGCTTCGCTTATATATATACATATATGTACACGCCCTATTTACACCATTAAGCACGTAGTGCTTCATTAACGTTAAACAAGCATGTAATGCTTCATTTGATCACACAGTAGGCATGTTATGCTACTGCCGAGCCTGTAGGGCCATCACTGGGCGCGTTGCGCTACTTCCGGGCACGTTGTGCTACTTCCGGGTTCGCTGAACCACTACTTGGCACGTGGTGCTATTACCGATTACCTATACATGTTGATGTATACATACTACTACTTTACTAAGCACGTGGTGCTTCATATCTATGCATACATATTACGTACATCAGGTACGGAGTGCCTCACTACATTACTACATTGCTAAGCACGTGGTGCTTCGTACTTATGCATACCTATTACACACATCAGGCACGGAGTGCCTCGCTACATTTGACCTTAAGCACGGGTTACTTCATTTGTTTATCCAGTTTAAGCAAGTGGTGCTCTTGAACATAAAGTATGCACGTAGTGCTACTTTCATTTCTCATATACTTACAGGATAATCCGATGGATTATTGGGACTCGGGATACTTATTAAACAATCAACATAGGTTGTGGTTCCTACATTGGTAGATGACCGGATACTAGGGACCCGCACCTCCATGTAAAGACTAGTAGACGATGCATACTAAACCCCTGTATCTAGCTAAACCCTATGGTTAGGGTAACCTACACCCCGATATATATAACTTTTGCAATGTCTTTGCAAACTCATTTGATCTAAATACACGGTGGATAACCGCTTTTTATAATACGGATGGTATTATCACACGATTTCATATTAAACACTCTGTGAACTCACCAGCTTTATAGCTGACCTGTTTTAGTATGTATTCTCAGGTGGCCAGCAGGATTAGGACCACTACAAGCTATGCTAGCTCGAGTCGCATGTTTTCAAACTTTGGGACAACTCTGCATTTACTTTTGTATTTCAATTTATGTAATTGAAAACCACTATTAACTTTGTAAACGTTTTATTTGGTAAATGTATAACTATTTTCAACGTCTCATTTAGAGTCGTTCATTATATATCTTTGTGCTTGTGATATTTGATTTAATAACACCCGACCCGACTGCTTCCGCGACCCGAAATTTGAGGGTGTTACAGATTGGTATCAGAGCCTAAGGTTATAGTGAACTAGGTTGCATTTAGTGGGCCTAGACTATGACCGTTAGGCTGTATTCCCCATTAGGTATGACTGGTTCAGAAATTACGTCATACGAGTTTAATTTAACATAGTGTAGCTAACTATGTACAATTAAATAAAGATGATGTAAGATCTGAAAGGGGTTATACTGAAACAGGAATGCGTAGTTGACTCTGATTGTTATTGTTAGACACCCTAGGCTATTATATGTACTGTAGGTATATATGAATAGGCCTTACGTGTATATTATTCCTACATATCTGTATACATGTAGGTACGATTACATCTTACATGATTCCACTGTAGTACTGATATATACTTTCGAAGTGGCATATCGCCAGCTTCCCAACCCTTGCGACTTGACCTTAAATTTTGACCAGGTTGGTCACGACCAATTAGTATTGCGAGGGATGCTCGTAATGACTAAGTCCATGAATTACCTTCGAACTTACTGACGGCCCGAGGGCTATACTTGTGTAACACAACGGCACGTGATGCCACGATTTCACGGTATGTTGATACCACAATTTGAGCACGTTAGTGCAGCTTCCATTGTATGTCAATACTACAAATCATAGCATGTTGATGCTACACTCACAGTACATGAGTACTGCAATTACGGTGCTACGGGCACTTTATTACGGCACGTAGTGCTGCATTTCATAGTACTTCGGTACTACAATCACAATACATTAGTATTTCAATTACTGTGCTGATAGCACTGCATTATAGCACAGGGTGCTACTTCAATTATACACGTAGACTTGTTATAGTTGCATGTACGACTTACATATATACATATACACTTACTTAACTGGGCACGAGGTGCCATACCTGACTTTTATTATGTACGTATACTTGCTACGTATAGAAATCCCATGACTTATACACATACAGCCTTGGAGGCTACGTTCAAGAAATATACGATCCCTACCTACCAACAGTACTTTGAGTACTGCATTACAGTGCGTGGCACTACTCTTACGGCACAGGGTGCTACATTTACAATACGTAGTTTTGCAAGTACGGTGTTTCGGACACTGTACTCATGGTATTTTGACTTCGCATTTCAGTACAAATAGTACTGCATTTATAGTACAGTTAATACTACACTTATAGCACATGGTGCTACACACACGGTAGGTTAGAACTGCATTATGATCTGTAGGATCATCACCATAGCATAACCTTGAACGACTATGAGGAAAAAAAAATACTACTTAGTCATGATTATGACTGCCAATCAAAACTACTTAACTAAATCCCATCATTGGGAAGGCGAACAAATGAATACCACAATTTGGGTAACTCGATAAGAACGAAAAATCGTCACTTCAAAAATCACGTAACGCGGGACGATGTCCGCCACCCACAAAAACTGGAAACCTCAACTTAGATACGGATATAGAATCCTATCTCATTCTTATAAAATACTTGGAGAAATCAACACTATCACGACAACTTACACACATTTGCCTTTTCTTAAAGGAACATGTCTTCAAGACAACTGACTTTCAACGAGGCTGATCTCGCCCGATACATTGCTCAAGGAGTGACCGATGCGTTACTCTCCCGAAACCTACGAACTGACGGCGAGGCCACACTAAACAACCCACTCCAAACGAGACCCTGCACTTATAAAGAATTTATGAGGTGCAAACCACTACACTTCTCTGGAACCGAAGGAGCTATTGGCTTAACTAGGTGGATTGAGAAAATGGAATCCATATTCTGTCTCTGCGAATGCCCTGACGACCGCAAAGTCAAACTCTCTACCTGCACTTTTGAAGAAGGTGCACTTACCTGGTGGAACACTCAAGTTCATTCCATGAGCACCGACGTTGCTTACAGGATGCATTGGGAGGAACTGAAACAAATGCTCAAGGAAGAGTACTGCCCTAATGAGGAAATACATCAACTTGAGGTTGAACTCTGGAACCTCGCTGTAAAAGGGAATGACATCACCTCGTACACCACTCGATTCCAACAATTGGCACCTTTATGCCCAAACATAATAAACTCAGAGTCCACGCGTATCAGAAAGTACATTTTAGGTCTTCCCGAACCTATCCGAGGGAACGTCATCTCATCCGCACCTACAACCATCCGAAAAGCCATACGTTTGGCTCATGAACTAATGGCGATGAAAGCCGACTCTGAGACACTCCCTCGATCTCCTAATCCCTATAGCAAGAGGAAATGGGATGGAAATCCCAGCAATAGCCACGAGCTAACCTTAAGACCCGAACCCGTACCACTCAATATAATCAAACCCGGAGAGAAGAAATACAAGGGAAACAAACCCTTCTGCCCCAGATGCGAAAGCCACCATACGGGGGCGTGTGGCACGCCATGCAACAGGTGCAAAAGCTATGGGCACCCAACTAAGAACTGCATAGTCCCTACTACTATCTCCAACCCTAACGGCCCGAAGGTCTGTTTCGAATGCGGAGACCCTGGACACCTCAAAAGAGACTGCCCGAGACTCTACAATAACGCCTAGCGGGATCTCTAAGGTAGGAAGGTTACGTCCTTTCTCAACAACTTAATTCTTTAACTCTTTAAACATCTAGATGTCATCCCTCACACCATTTTGGAAAATTCAAACGCTTAAGGCAAAGCTAAACTTAGAGTTTGCTTTCAGCAGACTAGCTAATTTATTATATGCTAGGTATTTGGTCCTGATAGGATTTTCCCGTAGACGATTACTTAGGGATATCTAATCTGAATGTGACTATCACGATAAACCGCGACACAGTCACGGATTGACTGCTTCCAAACTCAACATAGACATTATATGACTACTGTCTATTTAACAAACATCTTGTACGTGCATTGCTCCCCAGACCACGAGCGACCACGACCCTACTTTAAATTTCGGGACGAAATTTTCTTAACAGGGGGAGAATGTAACACCCGGTCAAAAAGGCCAATTTTCGCGCCTATTTTAAACTTTAAACAATCGTATTTAGTACGTATTACTTTTAAATAATGTGTTATTATTTTTAATACACGTTATTTACACGGGAAATATTAAACTATTTTAGTACATAAATCGTTCTGCTTAAAACGTGTTTTAATTAGATAAAAACTTAAATACTTTCGTATCATTTAAAAATGATATATTAGAAAACTAAAACGATTCGTACGACTTAAACTTAAACATTTTATTTTTATAAAATGTTCCAACTCGAAACCATTTTCAATTATACGAATAAATATTACGAATTTAAAAACATTATTTGTTTTACGAACGGATACCAAAACACGGGTCAAAATACCACGAGACGGGACGAACCGGGGCCAACCACCTCCAATTATTGGAGATGGCCGGCCATACTCTTTACCCCCTCCCCATTTTCCATTTTTGGAAATCATTCCACCAACACACCCTTACTCTTTCTCTCTCTCTCTCGGCTCACACAACCCGACACCACCGCCACCATCATCACGAAATCATCATCACCATCTTCATCATCTCCTTCGTTTTCACCATCATCCACCACAAGCCACCATACTCATCTCCATCATCCACCATCGGTTTTCAAAGATTGAAGCAAGGAAACGGAGCACGGAAGCAAACCGAGTAGCATTTCCCCATCTTCACCTTTAGATCATCATTTCTTGTAAGAACACATCCTTTTATCTCCCTAGAAATACTTGCTTATTGATATATAACATGCTTAGTAGCTCATCTAACAATAAAATGTCCAAAAACAAAGCTTAAAATACGTTTTTGTAACACATATATGTTAACAGCTTTTCTGACCAGAAAAATGACCTCACTAAAACGATTATAACCATCGGCAGAAATTATAACCTTCGGCAGAAATTATAACCTTCGGCAGAAATTATAACCTTCGGCAGAAATTATAACCTTCGGCAGAAATTATAACCTTCGGCAGAAATTATAACCTTCGGCAGAAACTATAACCTTCGGCAGAAACTATAACCTTCGGCAGAAACTATAACCTTCGGCAGAAACTATAACCTTCGGCAGAAACATGCGACACTTCTCAAGTGTCGCTATCTTCAGCAGAAACCACAACTTTCGGTAGAAACGAATGGCGTCACTAAACCAACAACGACACTAACGAAGTGACGCTATATGCGTCACTAACCTATAGCGGCACTAATTAAGTGTCGCTAAAATGCTGAATTTTCATAACTTCTGAGTCACTAGCCTAGTGACGCTATAAACCCCTTAGTGACGCATGAAGTGTCGCTATTATCAGTTTTTGAACTAAAAACTCACTTTTAAAATGTCAAACTTATCCGGAAACATATACGCAATTATATACGAACCGAAACGCGTTTAAACGAGGTTATTTATACGAAAAACACTATAATTATATTTTCAAAATATAATTCCAATGCGCCGCGAACGAACCGAACTTTCTTACAAACTTTGAAACGTAAACGCATGTCAAACACATTGAGTACGATTTAATCGATTAAGCAAACGAATTGGATAATCTATGTCTATATACTTATACGGAACCTCACGTGTTTAGGACACTAGGAGGTCTTCATCTCACTCGCGCGTAACTTAAGGGTTGCTAGCTCTCCAGGTGAGTTCATAGCCCCTCCTTTTTACTGTTTTCACTGATTTTGGGGGAGATACATACTCATGATTTACTACTTTTCGTTGACAAACGAACTTACAATTGCTTTACAAATGTTTGCAAATGACATGTTAGACTCCAACACCCTTGAGACAACCGTACATCATATGCAAGCTAAGTGTGCCTTAGCAAGACAACAACTAGATTTATACAAGGAACAACATTTAAACACTTCGTCACATCGGCGATTCAGTGTTACTAGATTTGGCTAGTTTACTCGTGAAACATAACCTAGAGACCACACTGACTAATCAAGTCACGATTTATAGAACCGATTGATAGTATCCATCATTTAAGTGCTGTAGGTACTTTTCGACAACTAAGTGATATGATGACACACTTAGGCATTATGTACTACTCCGAATAACTAGGTGACATTTATACGCATCTAGACATGACATGCTACGCCCATCATCTAGGTGGTGATTAGTCACACTTAGATGCATTGTAAACACTAAACTTTAATCATAGGTGTAGATTGTTAGATTACACCTTCAACATTACCGTAGGGTAATAAACACACATAAATTGAGTGTAGTGTTTATCTATAGATAGCTTACACTAATTTATGCATACATAAACTGTTTAGCACGTTGTGCTACTACCGAGCCTGTAAGGCCATCACTGGGCGCGTTGCGCTACTTCCGGGCACGTTGTGCTACTTCCGGGTTCGTTGAACCACTACTTGGCACGTGGTGCTACTTCCGATTACATGTACATGATGATGTACACCCGCTTACACTAACAAGCACGCTGTGCTTCGCTTATATATATACATATATGTACACGCCCTATTTACACCATTAAGCACGTAGTGCTTCATTAACGTTAAACAAGCATGTAATGCTTCATTTGATCACACAGTAGGCATGTTATGCTACTGCCGAGCCTGTAGGGCCATCACTGGGCGCGTTGCGC
Source organism: Helichrysum umbraculigerum (assembly GCA_949592205.1). Lineage (NCBI taxonomy): Eukaryota > Viridiplantae > Streptophyta > Magnoliopsida > Asterales > Asteraceae > Helichrysum > Helichrysum umbraculigerum. The sequence continues at coordinate 404,506,024 of CATIUR010000001.1, forward strand.
TACTTCCGGGCACGTTGTGCTACTTCCGGGTTCGCTGAACCACTACTTGGCACGTGGTGCTATTACCGATTACCTATACATGTTGATGTATACATACTACTACTTTACTAAGCACGTGGTGCTTCATATCTATGCATACATATTACGTACATCAGGTACGGAGTGCCTCACTACATTACTACATTGCTAAGCACGTGGTGCTTCGTACTTATGCATACCTATTACACACATCAGGCACGGAGTGCCTCGCTACATTTGACCTTAAGCACGGGTTACTTCATTTGTTTATCCAGTTTAAGCACGTGGTGCTCTTGAACATAAAGTATGCACGTAGTGCTACTTTCATTTCTCATATACTTACAGGATAATCCGATGGATTATTGGGACTCGGGATACTTATTAAACAATCAACATAGGTTGTGGTTCCTACATTGGTAGATGACCGGATACTAGGGACCCGCACCTCCATGTAAAGACTAGTAGACGATGCATACTAAACCCCTGTATCTAGCTAAACCCTATGGTTAGGGTAACCTACACCCCGATATATATAACTTTTGCAATGTCTTTGCAAACTCATTTGATCTAAATACACGGTGGATAACCGCTTTTTATAATACGGATGGTATTATCACACGATTTCATATTAAACACTCTGTGAACTCACCAGCTTTATAGCTGACCTGTTTTAGTATGTATTCTCAGGTGGCCAGCAGGATTAGGACCACTACAAGCTATGCTAGCTCGAGTCGCATGTTTTCAAACTTTGGGACAACTCTGCATTTACTTTTGTATTTCAATTTATGTAATTGAAAACCACTATTAACTTTGTAAACGTTTTATTTGGTAAATGTATAACTATTTTCAACGTCTCATTTAGAGTCGTTCATTATATATCTTTGTGCTTGTGATATTTGATTTAATAACACCCGACCCGACTGCTTCCGCGACCCGAAATTTGAGGGTGTTACATTGTACTTTTCATTTCCTCCGCATCTTGTCTCAATTGCCTTCCACAGATCATAAGTTGTGTCATGAGATTTAAAGAGTCTCATAACATCCTTTGGCAAACACATACAGATAGAAGAATGAGCCTTTCTTTCTGTTTCATACTCCTTTTTCTCTTGAGGTGACATAGCATTATATGTTTTAGCTGGAGGAACACCACGATAATTTCCTTCAGCCACTGGAGCAACATATCGTTCTTTTAAAGGTCCCCACAGTTCAGGACAGTGGAAATCTATATACTGTTCATATCTATCTCTCCAATACACATAATCTAAATCTGGTCCAAAGAACGGAGGTTTATTACTGGAGCCAATATCATTGCTCTGTCTGAGCATCTCTCTGATTCCTCTAATATCTTCCTTATCAGACATTGAAGCGTACCTGTAAAATCAACTTAAAAAAAAACTTGGAAGCTGATTAGTAACAAAGGCGTCACTTGGTAAGTGACGCACCTTAGTGTCGCAAAGAGTAGCGGCACTTGATAAGTGACGCTATCGAGTGACGGATAAACAAACAGAACGACACTAGAGATGAGTGTCTTATAAACACGTAAGTGACGTACTCAAGTGACGGACCTGAGTGTCGCTTAGCAATAGCAGGCGTCACTAAGGTAAGTGACGCTTTAAGTGACTGACAGAAGTAACGCGTCACTCGTAGTAAGTGACGGATGATACACAAGTGTCGTATCAAATGACGCAGTAAAGTGTCGGATTGAACAGTAGGTGTCACTAATGTAAGTGACGTATAATACTCAAGTGACGTTACTAAGTGACGCACTTGAGTGTCGTAAAAACCCTAATTGTTCCTTACAGAAGTGTCGCTCTAAGTGCCGCACAAAGTGTCGAAGTGACGCTCTGAGTGACGCAGAAACGGCTGTGAACACCCAAAAACCCTAAAAATCGAATTTTCGTAAACCTAACGAAAATTCTTGAGTCCCAATCGTACGAAACCTGTAAATCTTTACTCAAAACACAGTAATAGCACCAAATCGATCCTAATCTTGCTAGAATGTCTTTGATCTTCACAAAATCGAACCGAAAACACTTCAATACACGTACACACGTCGATCAAATCAACTCCGAGGCTCTGATACCAGTTGAGAGTGCCCCCTGGATGTGGATCTAAGTGTTGATCGATAGTAATAGATTGGCGGAATCAATCAATTACACAAACAAGTAATAAACTCAAACCGAAAACAATGATTAATCAAAGTAAACGAGTATATTAGCTTGTAAATCGTATTGGAACTGTTTACAGAAGTGCTTAGTCGACAAATGGTGCTAGGGTTTCGTCAACCCTAGCCGAAAACCCGTAGGTTTCAATTTATACTAACAAAATCGGCAGACATGCGTCACTTGGGAAGTGTCGCATGTCGCCGCCCTCATGCGTCACTTACCTAAGTGTCGCTATGCGTCACTAAGGCAAGTGTCGCCTAATGCTAAACTTAAGTGTCGCAAATACAGAAAATGACTTTTCTATTAAAACTAACTAACGACACTTACAACTCAATAGACCAACTGACAGACACACAAACATGTATCAACACTAGGTTACAAAATGTAGTAATGCAAAATAATCTCCTGCTGTGCATGTTGACTCGAGCTATGGGCATCCTGAATGAACAGGTCTACTGCTGTTGCGTACCTGAGAACACATGCTAAAAGGGTCAGCTAACGCTGGTGAGCTCACATGTTTGCATATAAATATGTAAGTAAGTTGTGAACCACAAGATTTAGTATTAAACATTTGAAATGAATCAAATAATGTATATGTATGCCATGAGGTCATGTTCTGCGCTTAACGTGGGTGTCAGGATCACAATAAAGTGCCTGATCGTGGGTGCCTCCGGACGAGTGTCTAATCCACACTCGTATGAACAAATGCTAATGCGTCCGTTTGACCAGTTAGTGCTTGCTAACCCGGACGAGGATTGTCAATCCTATATGGTACCATACCCTAACATTCGTGCTACTTAAGGTATTACCAGAACTATGAACGTAGAGGACTTAAAAGTGATTAGAAAACAACTCATGCAGGATATAGCGAGTTTTGTACTCGTGTTCACAAGGTAAAGCATGTATTCCTACCCCTGGGTTTAAAACAGTAAAATAGGGGCTATGAGACTCACCTGAGCCTGAAGAGTTGCAATGAAGCAAATGTGGTGAAGTAAAACGGGGTGTCCGAAGACTGTAACCTGCCGGGCGTTTATAACGTGCAAGGTTAAATAAAATAAGTAGGTATCTTAAAAGACAACCTAGGCTAGTTGTTCATCCAACTAGTAATGTCCAAATGATTTTGATTTGATTGATAAGTTTGAGTTTTTGAAAAACATGTACGGCCCGTTGGTGATTGTTTGTAATAAATATCTTTAACATTATTATTTTGATTTCGAAACGTTATACTTATAGAGTATTTACAATCTTTAGGTGACGGGGGTCCAGGGGCAGCGCCCCTGGTTAGCGGGGTTCCAGGGGTGGCAACCCCTGGCGGGGTCCAAGGGGCAGAGCCCCTGGCTGGGGTCGAGATGCCAGGTCAGCTCGAAAATTTTTTATTTCTACTGTATTGCTTTAGTGAAAAATGCATCTAAAACTTGAATTTGGGTATAATCGAGTGAAAAAATTTCCGGTCTCAACACTTAGTAAAATTTGTGCTTTCTTGGTTCTGGTTCATGCGTCACTTATAGTGACACTTAGGATTTACGCGACACTCAGGAAGTGTCGCATATAATGAAATATTCTGTAATAAGGGCGTCACTTAGAGAAGTGACGCATAAGGGGTGACACTTAAAGAAGTTTCGGGTACAAGTGACGGTATAAGGGTCATGAGTCACTGATGTGACCCAAAAAGTCATGTTTTTAAGGACATATTTCCACACTTTTTCGACTATTCTTTGGTAAAAACATTTCAAAACCATCATTATTTACCAAAAATCACCAAGGTAGTCTAAATATAGACGTTGCTGCAAAAATTGGTTAAAACGTCCAAATAACACGCAAACCGAGGTAAAACAATCACCTTAAATTTTCCGTTCTCAATATTCTTATGGAAATATAGCTTAATTCATATTTTATGATTCCATAGGAAAATCCAAGACCGGAGGTTAAAGAATCAGAAGAAACGGACGAAAGACGGAGAAGATACACAGTCTAAAAGCTCGCCGATCGTCATCCGGAACACGCAAAAGTCAAACACTTCCAAATTTGGCAAACTCAGTGTCATTAGAAGCGTAACGGAAAAACGAATCCAACGGCGCAAGAATCAAGCAAAACGGAGTCCAAACGAAGAAGATACGGACGAACCAAGCAACCGAGGAATCAGTATACAGCATATGAAGCACCAACCCCCCTGCCCACCTAGGTAACGTATACGGTACCCTAGGTGCCGTATACGGCCCTTAGGGTGCCGTATACGGGGTTGGTTGGCTTGTGAGGTGCCGTTTGCCCCCCCTGGTCCGCTTGCCCCGTATGCTGCTTTGATGCTTGTATCTTATGCTTCAAGACTTGTACCAAGCCTTCCACCATTCTCCTATAAATACTAACCTCCATTTCTCATTTTCATACACCTCTCATCTCATTTTCTTTCTCTCTCTAAAAACTTCTCTCTAGAATTAGGTTAGCATTCTCTCTCTAGCACTACTCTTAGGAGTTAGAGGAGAATTAGTAGGTTAGAGTAGAAGCTCTCAGTAGCTTTTGTACGGAGTTACTCCGAGACTTCAGATTTGTGAAGATTTGTCTGTATTACTCTCTTATTCAGGTTTAATACAATCTCTCGCATTTATTCTTTTAATTATGCTTTCTTATTATGCATGCTTAGGAATGAATGCTAGAATTATGCTAGGCTAGACAAATCAATGTTTGTTGTGATGTATGAAATGTTAGGATAGTTATGATATAATATACAATTGGAGATGACACCATTATGAAACAACGGAGGTAACGTTATACGGCTTTCATTTGTATAGCGCCGGAATCATCACGAATGTGTGTAGTACGGAACGTGGAAGCTATGAAAGTCGTGGGCACAATCCGTTGTAGAAATAATGATTCCCAATTGTAAACATACTGTTACTCTGTCTGTGTAGGTTTAAAACTGTTTGCGAACTTATAAGCTGAACCTCTGCCTGTTTATCTATCCAACTTATGCTGTGGTTTGTATCCTCCTCCCTAGAACCTGGCCAATTGCTAGAAGTAGGATTGCCAACTATTCTGTGTATGATGATCAATGAACTCAACATGATCGTTGTTCCCTTGATTGAAACACATCCGAGGGACACGAAGCATAGGATTAGAGATAGATTAGGTTCACGTTTGTTTGTTGTGTATCTTTGGGACAACTTCCGGGATATCCATGATTTAATTATTAGGTCAGTTAATATGATGACTAGTGTTCCGTCCTATTGCATGTTCTTGTTTGATTGTTGCTTAGGTACTGCATGCTAGACATACGCAAACATTATCACTGCCCTGCTAATTAGATTTTCACGAACATAATAAACATAATACAGATAGGTTAACATGCATGTAATAGTTGTAATGACTGTATGATTAATGATGAACAATTTAACTGACCGTTAGACAGATTATCCCAACCGGTTCCGCGGGTTAAACCCTGTTCATGTTATTGTTCAATGAACAATTCATGCCATTGTACTAACGTCCTCCGGATGTCTGTAAATGGGGACCTGGATTAGAGGATAGTTGTCAGTTGAATTGGTCTGTGCATTTGGGAGAACTTCCGGTGTACTGGACATTCTATAACTGCTATCCATGTGACATATTATATGTCTGATTGCGGACAACTCTACGTTAGGTATATAGTAGGATCGTAGCTGTAGCTCATTAAGAAATATAGGAATATCTAGTGAGTAATCTGGAACGCTGATTGATATAACGGAAAAGCTGTAAAACGCCCGAGTATCCGGTATAGCGTTAACATAAATACGTGGGAAACCGAGTAAAGGTCGTAGGCATAATACTTTATCTACCAATTAAGTTTCTATGACCTCACCGGATTAGTCATCGCACCTAGTAACCTTATCCCTCATAACTATCCATCCAAGTAACATTGCCGAAGTCACAGCAAACATATTCCTTATCTTGATTTCTCTGCGTTCTCCGTACAAACCCCTGTTTTTAATTTAGCTTTTAATTTTAGTAATTAGATTAGAAAACCAACCAACCTATCAAAAAGTTTTAAAAATTCTAGCTAAATTACAAAATATAATTAATCCTCCAAGATTCCCATGCCCGTTGTAGTTTGAAGAACGACACCTGAGTCATACATACCGCTTACTGCCCTTTAGGTCTTTAGGTTGTATCAAAACTTAGGATACCCAGCATAATAAATATAAAACACACTGTCCGCGCGCCCTTGCCGGAAGGTTCAACGACCGGAGTAAAATCTGACCGACCGCTAGGGTGCACGACAAGTTTTTGGCGCCGCTGCCGGGGACTACAACGACCTACTTTAGGAATTTAGTTATCTTAGTTATTTAGCGACCCTTTCGGGAGATCAATATCATCCGGAAGTTACCTGCTTTATTCTTAGGTTAATTAGATTAATTAGTTTAGATTAGCTTTCCTTTCCGTAACCCTAATTTCTACCTTACGAGTTATGACGAACCGTATCACGCTCGCCTCATCAATCAAGCCACTGCTAGAGGGACGAGGAGGACCGACCGTAGCACCAACCGACGAAACCCTTGAAATTAAGTCTCACTACATAAAAATGATTAAATCTGAGTGTCAGTTTCTTGGTCTTTCGGTTGAAAACTCAAACGCCCATCTCAACAAGTTCATCAACCTTACCGACTCATTCGATATAGTAGGAACCAATAGAGACCTTCTTCGACTCCATCTGTTTCCTTATTCTCTATCTTCTCGAGCCTTAACCTGGTTTTATGATTTCGAACCCAATTCGATTCATACAGGGGAAGAGATGGCTACTAAGTTTCTAGCTAAGTACTTTCCTCCTTCCATGCAAACCAAGCTTAAAACCGACATTGCCAACTTCCGTCAGGAAACTAACGAATCATTAAGCAAGGCTTGGGAATGATTTAAGAATCTTATCGGAAGATGTCAGAACCATCAGTTGGCTGAAACGAATCTGGTCTGCACGTTCTATAACAGCTTAAATCCTCAGCACCAACAAACCCTCGATGCTGCTTCATCCGGAAACTTAATGCAACATACTTCAGACGAAGCTTGGAAGTTGATTGAGACGATAACGATGCACCATCATGACTTGGAGCTAGATGAATCCACTTCAGAGGAAAGGAATACTTCAGATCAAGCCTTGGACATCTTGAAAACTCAACTTGAATCCATCTCTAAAGTTGTCAAGGACTTGCAAGAATCTTCTAAACCCATGCAAAAGAAGAAAACCCCAAAGTTCTTCCCAAACATACGGGCCAACGAAGAAATTCTTGACACCACTGGTGGAAACCCTGACCAATCCTTCCATTCTAAACCATTCGTTCAACGGTTATCCACACTACCCCTGTCTCAATCTTTAGTTCTCTCTACTCCTACCCAATTGACTTCTCGTCTAAACAATACGATTTTCAATAACTTCATGGTTGAGCAAAATAATACAAACAAACGAATCCTTGATTTTCAAAACCAAAACGATTATTTTCTCAGGATTTCAAATGATTTAATTAAAAACATGGAGGATAATGTTAAAAGGTTGTTCTTAAAAGTTGAGGAGAAGCAAAGGGAGGAAGCGATCTACAATTCTGTCTTTCACTTATCCTATGAGCACGATGACATGCTTGTGGTTACTAGAGGAGGAAAAGAGACTAAGAACGAGAAAACCATAGATATTCCTTCAGATGAACCTTCTACTTCTCTACCTACTGACTCGGTACAAGCTGACACCCCTGTCGCTTCTCCTGAGCCAGAACCTTCTAAAGCCCCAGAAGTTTCTAAACCCGTTCGAATACCTTTCCCTAGTAGGCTTAAGAAAGAGAAACAAGAAGCTCAATTTGGAAAATATCTAGAAATGTTCAAAAGCCTACACTTAAACGTTAGATTATTAGATGCTTTAGTAGAAATGCACAGTTGTGCTAAATTCTTTAAGGAACTGATATCCAACAAAGAAAAACTTAGACAGATAGTTAACTTGCCCCTAGATGCGGAGTGCTCTCTAATTATGCAACAAGGACTACCCCCTAAGCTTGGAGATACTGGCCGTTTCACTATTCCTTGTTATCTTCAGGATGTTAAAATAAGTAACGCCTTAGCTGACCTAGGAGCTAGTGTAAACCTCATGCCATTCTCGCTTTATAGGAAACTAGGATTAAACGAACTTTTGCCTACCCGTATGACCATCCAATTAGCAGATAGATCAGTTAAACTCCCCCGAGGAATTGTTGAAGATATTATGGTCCGTGTCGACAAATTCGTCTTTCCAGTTGATTTTGTTGTTATGGATATTGAAGAGGACACCCAGGTTCCACTCATCCTTGGCAGACCTTTCCTAAACACCGCCAAGGCCGTCATTGACGTAAATGAAAAATCTTTAAAACTCCGAGTTGGAACTGAAGAGGTCACCTTCAATGTTGATAAACTAATGAAACAGCATGTGGGAGAAGATCTTGGTCTTGTAGATTCTATGCAGGAAATAATTGAAGAACACTTGGAAGAGATCCTCGCAGTAAGCAGCATTAACCCCCGTCCCAATACTATCATCACTTCAAGAATACTTTGTGAAGAAGGTGCGGGTCTATGCTCAGCTATCTCGGATTCTTCCAACGCATCTGGAGAGTTACTATTTCCTTTAAAGAATTCCGAGCCGCAGCTCAACTCCATCTTGACTGCTCCACTTGGATATGGCACTCCTGTCACTCTACTACGAAGAAACCCAACTTCTGAAGTAGATCATTCATCTCTCTCAAGGGAAGAAATTCTGAAGACTCTTAAAAACATGGAGTCAATGCTTAAAACACCTGCTTCGCAACCATCTGAAGGTTGTAAAAATCCAGAAATCACCATCAGCAAGTCTTCATCAGCTCAAATTCAGAGATTTGCAACAACTGACAAAGAAAAAGAAATTATCACCGAAGAAAATGCAATCTCTCAATCTTCCCAAGTAAAATATGAGCTGAGAAAAGATGAGCTGTCCAACAATACAGAATGGGTTGAGATAGCATCAGCCGACATTCCGAAATCACCTGCAATGGAGTCAGATTATCAAACAACGTACGACGAGCTTAAAAGAGACGAGATTGCCAGGATGAAACCATTTACTGAAGAACCACCCGAACTGGAACTAAAGGAACTTCCCCCATACCTTGAAAATGCTTTTCTTGAAGGAACTTCGCACTTACCGGTTATCATATCTAAAGAATTAAAGCCCGAAGAGAAAGCACGGCTGGTACAGGTTCTGAAGTCACACAAGAAGGCGATTGCTTGGAAGATCTCTGACATACAAGGGATTAGTCCAAACTACTGCACGCATAAAATCTTAATGGAAAATGACTTCAGACCATCAGTTCAAAGGCAAAGGAGAGTCAACCCGAAGATTCAAAACGTGGTGAAAAAGGAGGTTATCAAACTCCTGGATGCCGGTCTGATCTACCCTATCTCAGATTCCCCATGGGTTAGCCCAGTTCAAGTCGTCCCATAGAAAGGAGGCATGACGGTCATCGCTAACAAAAACAATGAATTGATTCCAACACGAACCGTCAATGGTTGGAGGGTGTGTATCGACTATCGGAAACTGAATGAAGCTACACGCAAGGATCATTTCCCTCTACCATTCATTGATCAGATGCTCGAAAGGTTATCAGGAAACGAATTCTATTGCTTCCTTGATGGCTTCTCAGGCTATTTTCAGATACCTCTCGATCCAAAGGACCAAGAAAAGACGACGTTCACTTGTCCCTATGGAACATTTGCTTACCGACGTATGCCTTTTGGTTTATGTAATGCACCTGCGACTTTTCAAAGATGCATGGTAGCAATCTTCCACGACATGATTGAACAATGCATGGAAGTGTTCATGGACGATTTCTCAGTTTTTGGGGATTCGTTCACCACTTGTCTTTCTAACTTGGATAGGATGCTTGCTCGATGTGAAGAATCAAACCTAGTTCTGAATTGGGAGAAATGTCACTTCATGGTGAAAGAAGGCATAGTTCTTGGACACCGCATTTCAAAGTCTGGAATTGAAGTTGACAAAGCAAAAGTTGAGACCATCTCGAAGCTTCCACCCCTACTTCTGTGAAAGCCATCCGAAGTTTTCTAGGTCACGCCGGATTCTACAGTCGCTTTATTAAGGATTTCTCTAAGATCTCTCGACCTATGACTCATCTTCTCGAAAAAGATAATCCGTTTGACTTTACAGATGAATGTCTCAAAGCTTTCAACTACCTGAAGGATCAGATTGTACATGCACCGATCATGGTTGCCCCCGATTGGAGTCTTCAATTTGAAATCATGTGCAACGCCAGTGATTTCGCTGTTGGAGCTGTACTGGGACAGCGGAAGGAGAAAAACTTTCAACCAATATACTACGCCAGCAAAACGCTCACGGATGCTCAAGAAAACTACACCACTACAGAAAAGGAGCTGCTTGCGGTAGTATTTGCTTTTGATAAATTTCGTTCTTATCTAATCTTGTCCAAAACTATTGTCTACACAGATCACTCCGCTTTGAAATACCTTTTCAAGAAGCAAGATGCTAAACCGCGCCTTCTACGATGGATTCTACTCCTACAAGAATTTGATATTGAGATTAAAGATAAGAAAGGAGCAGAAAACGTCGCGGCCGATCATCTTAGCCGATTGGAAAATCCATCAATGGAGAAGTTGCACGAGAACGATATTCAAGATCAGTTCCCCGAAGAACAACTCATGACTATAGGAGGCTACCAACAAGGGTCACAGTTCACACACAACCCTTGGTATGCCGACTTCACCAATTATCTGGTAGGAAACATCGTACCAAAAGGAATGCCAACCTCTCAGAAACGAAAATTCTTCCGAGATGTCATGAACTATTATTGGAACGATCCTTATCTCTTTAAGGTTTGTCCCGATCAACTTATTCGAAGATGCGTCGATGGGAAGGAGGCAGAACTAATTCTACACCAGAGCCACCACGGACCTACTGGAGGACACCATGGCAACAAAATGACTGCACGAAAGGTTTACGATGCCGGCTTTTATTGGCCAACCATATTCCGAGACGCTTGCGACCTGGTAAAGCGCTGTGATATTTGCCAAAGGCAAGGCAATATCTCAGCCCGAAACGAAATGCCACTTACTAATATCCAGGCCGTGGAGATCTTTGATATCTGGGGATTAGATTTTATGGGACCATTCCCTAAATCTAACGGTAAAGAGTACATCTTAGTCGCAGTTGACTACGTCTCCAGGTGGGCCGAAGCTCAAGCTTTTCCGACCAACGATTCAAAAGTAGTAACCCAATTCCTCAAAAAGCTGTTCAGTCGAATTGGAACTCCTAGAGCTATAATCAGTGACCGTGGCACGCATTTCTGCAATACTCAATTCATGCGAGTGCTGCAGCAGTATGGTGTGACTCACAAAACTTTGACAGCTTACCATCCACAAACAAATGGGCAAGCTGAAGCGACAAATCGGGCTTTGAAAAGGATATTGGAACGAACTGTCGGAAATCACGGGCATAGGTGGGCCGAAAAATTAGACGATGCGTTGTGGGCATTCAGAACTACCTACAAAACACCATTAGGAACCACACCGTATCGACTAGTCTACGGAAAGGCGTGTCACCTTCCAATTGAGTTGGAATATCGGGCGTATTGGGCATTAAAACATTGCAACTTGGAAATTTCAGCAGCTGGAGAACAACGGAGAATGCAATTGAATGAGTTAGCAGAACTAAGAGACCAAGCGTATGACAGTTCACTAAGCTTCAAGGAAAGAACTAAAAGGGTCCACGACGCTAAGTTAAAGCCCTCTAGGTTCAAACAAGGAGATAAAGTGCTGCTCTTCAATTCACGATTCAAGAAATTCTCCGGTAAATTCAAAAGTAGGTGGAGCGGACCATTCATAATCTCAAAGGTATTTCCCTATAGTGCAATCGAACTCGAAGCTCCAGAAGGTAATTTTAAGGTTAATGGTCATCGCTTAAAGCATTATGTTGAAGACTTTCCCATCAGGGAAGACGTCTTCATCTTTGAACCTCCATGAGTCTTCAAGAAAGGTACAAAGAGTCAAGCTAGAGACTCGTAAAACAAGCGCTCTTGGGAGGCACCCCAGGCTTATCTTTACTTTTCTGTCAAAATTTTACTTCTTAGTTTATTTTTGTTAAGTATGATTATCTCTAACGAAATTTCAGGATTTGCTACTTATCAGACTACCAACTTCAAATATTTAACAGAGATAAGTTTTAAAAATGCAAATGCCAGAACTCTGATAACAGAAATCTTTATAAAACATCTTTGCACTGTCATCAGATCTCTGTGCATTTGTATTCATCATTTTATGAATTACCTGCTTATTTTGTTTGTTTCAGGATGGATAGCTCCAGTGACACCAGAGAGATCATAGCTGAGATACCACCGAGACGTTGTAGAGATCGCAGACAAGGATGTAGAGCACGCAGGACCATGCCCACTAATCATGAGGAGGACCTTACTGATGTCCCGATCATTCATGAGGAGCCATCCGTTGAGAGACCCCCATCACCTGTTCACCAGTCAGCTCCCATACCCACTCTTGAGTATGGGATTACACTAGCTGACCCGGTTGCAGCCTGGTCCCTCTTTCGGACGCTCTCCATTCAGCACGACATCATGTCCACCCTCTGTGTGCATGTAGGGCTTCCGAGGCCTTCTGACTGTCCATTCCATCTTGTTCCGGACCCAGGATCGTCTCGCCCACCCTGGTCATTCTTCCCTCCTGCTGGACCGTTCGCTGCTGGACCTTCCACTGCTCCGCCTACTGCTGTTGATCCTGCCATGAAATCAGGGAGTGCATCAGCAGAGCCTTCACTTACTGAGCAGTTGATGGCTGTGTTGGATGTCTTTAGCCAACTCACGCTCATGCTTCTGCTGGCATTACTGAGCCGAGCATGGATACGATGGAGGAGCCTACACCATCACCTACCTCAGTCCTTGCTGCTGCTATTGCTGCCTTCGATCCTGACACCGATGATCTAGTTGATGACTTTTAGTTTATTTAGTTTATTTTATTTGCCTTATTTCAGTACTTAGATTTTTATAACTCTTTGTTATTTTTGAGATATGACATTGTGTTGATGTTTATTGCAGAACTTAGCTTTTTGTGGAATGGATAATCTTACACGAGACTGGTCCTCCAATCCAGCAAATCACACGCACCATTTCTACACTAATCTTACACGAGTATTTTAAACCTTTCTCCGTTTTTGATGATTCTATGTTTACTTAAGTTTATGTGTTATAATCTATGCCACATCCTAACTTATCACTAAGTGTGGGATTCCAGCCCAATTCAACACTTAGGAAACATTTTCTTACATGTTCAAACTCTAAGTGTGGGATTTTAGTCGTAAAATCTCAACTCAAGAAAACATTAGGGACAATGTTCCTCTAAGTGTGGGATGGTAGGTATGGAATACCTTGGATAAACGATTTTTATGTCTATGGCATATCTCAGAAAATGTTCCCTAAATTTTTTTTTCAAATTTTTCAAATTTTTTTTTCAATAAAACTAAAATATGAGCTAAATCTTGCGATTAAACTCTAAATTTTTGAGTTTTGGTATGCCTGAAAGAAATCATTTTCAAAATATGAGGAAAATATTTCAAAAACTTAAGGAAATTAAGGTAGATTTTTCCTAAGCAAGAAACGACAATCTAAGAGGGGCATCGCATGACTAGGCACATACAACCCAAATTTGCAGTGAGGTTCTGAGCCTTAAAAGCATTCATTTTTAATGCTACATTGTTCATTTCTTGTGTGTGCCGATGCATGTATCTCTGAATTAGAACTTGCTCTTGACATACGCTTCGAGACCACATTGGTGTGTACCGTACGCGGTATAGGCGCAATTAGATGACCTTGACATTCCTTAGGATTTGAACCACTTTTTAGCCTTCTCTTTCAAGCCCAAAACCCTTCCGATACTCATTTTTAGTATCGATGATCCACCTAGAAAACCCTGTTGAGCCTAAACCTTTTCATTTCTTCAAAAACCCTAATCACAAAACCCACTTTCCCAAATTCCCAAAATCTTATCTTAGAATTTCTGAGGTTATGAAAAACATCTTGAAGAATATCCAACTCGATTATCCTACTCGTTCGTGTTCTCCAAAAAGAATCAAACCTCTCTAAAGGTGCAGGAAAATTAGCACACAAGAGAGACAAGAGAACAACAGTGCGGGAAAATTAGCACCTGAAGGAAAGACCCGAATTGATCAAGATAAGAGAAAGGATTTCTGAAGAAGAAAAGAAAATAAAAAGCAGAAAAAGAAAGAAAAGAAAAGAGAAAAAGAAAAGAAAATAAAGCTAAAAAGGCTTCAAAGTATCAACCATCAAAGGGAGATCCGATAGAAGACGAGTAGCTACTTCATCCGTTCTACAAATAAGTTCTTCATGATTCTTGGAAAGCCTAAGATAAGCAACACCCTTACAAACCAAAAATTCCCTTATCCATACCCCTTAACCCTCACAAAAACATTACAACCCCCGAATGTCTTGGATAATTAGCGCCGTTCTCACCTAAGTGGTGGAGATCCGATTCTCGATCAAGCCTATGACGATGAGTACTGCATGACTGGCTTTATGAGCGATTTCGTTTGAACTAGATTGATAGGTAACCCGATACACTATTGAGTGAATTGAGTGACCACCTTATGTGAGATCGCCTAGTCATGTATACTCCAAGATCACGAGAGTTGGAAGTATGCCTATGAGAATCGCTTCTTGTTTCCGAAAGGATCATCTTACTTTTCCTTGGTTTCATGAAACTATCTACACATACGAGAAAACGGTGACCGACGGGGATGTCATAACTCTCCTATAAAACCTGTTTTAAAAATGTTTTCAAAAGGGATGTTGATGAGTGTTGCTTGAGGACAAGCAACGTCTAAGTGTGGGATACTTGATGTGACCCAAAAAGTCATGTTTTTAAGGACATATTTTCACACTTTTTAGACTATTCTTTGGTGAAAACATTTCAAAACCATCATTATTTACCAAAAATCACTAAGGTAGTCTAAATATAGACGTTGCTGCAAAAATTGGTTAAAACGTCCAAATAACACGCAAACCGAGGCAAAACAATCACCTTAAATTTTCCATTCTCAATATTCTTATGGAAATAGAGCTTAATTCATATTTTATGATTCCATAGGAAAATCCAAGACCGGAGGTGAAAGAATCAGAAGAAACGGACGAAAGACGAAGAAGATACACAGTCTAAAAGCTCGCCGATCGTCATCCGGAACACGCAAAAGTCAAACACTTCCAAATTTGGCAAAATCAGTGTCATTAGAAGCGTAACGGAAAAACGAATCTAACGGCGCAAGAATCAAGCAAAACGGAGTCCAAACGAAGAAGATACGGACGAACCAAGCAACCGAGGAATCAGTATACAGCATATGGAGCACCAACCCCCCTGCCCACCTAGGTACCGTATACGGTACCCTAGGTGCCGTATACGGCCCTTAGGGTGCCGTATACGGGGTTGGTTGGCTTGTGAGGTGCCGTTTGCCCCCCTTGGTCCGCTTGCCCCGTATGCTGCTTTGATGATTGTATCTTATGCTTCAAGACTTGTACCAAGCCTTCCACCATTCTCCTATAAATACTAACCTCCATTTCTCATTTTCATACACCTCTCATCTCATTTTCTTTCTCTCTCTAAAAACTTCTCTCTAGAATTAGGTTAGCATTCTCTCTCTAGCACTACTCTTAGGAGTTAGAGGAGAATTAGTAGGTTAGAGTAGAAGCTCTCAGTAGCTTTTGTACGGAGTTACTCCGAGACTTCAGATTTGTGAAGATTTGTCTGTATTACTCTCTTATTCAGGTTTAATACAATCTCTCGCATTTATTCTTTTAATTATGCTTTCTTATTATGCATGCTTAGGAATGAATGCTAGAATTATGCTAGGCTAGACAAATCAATGTTTGTTGTGATGTATGAAATGTTAGGATAGTTATGATATAATATACAATTGGGGATGACACCATTATGAAGCAATGGAGGTAACGTTATACGGCTTTCATTTGTATAGCGCCGGAATCATCACGAATGTGTGTAGTACGGAACGTGGAAGCTATGAAAGTCGTGGGCACAATCCGTTGTAGAAATAATGATTCCCAATTGTAAACATACTGTTACTCTGTCTATGTAGGTTTAAAACTGTTTGCGAACTTATAAGCTGAACCTCTGCCTGTTTATCTATCCAACTTATGCTGTGGTTTGTATCCTCCTCCCTAGAACCTGGCCAATTGCTAGAAGTAGGATTGCCAACTATTCTATGTATGATGATCAATGAACTCAACATGGTCGCTGTTCCCTTGATTGAAACACATCCGAGGGACACGAAGCATAGGATTAGAGATAGATTAGGTTCACGCTTGTTTGTTGTGTATATTTGGAACAACTTCCGGGATATCCATGATTTAATTATTAGGTCAGTTAATATGATGACTAGTGTTCCGTCCTATTGCATGTTCTTGTTTGATTGTTGCTTAGGTACTGCATGCTAGACATACGCAAACATTATCACTGCCATGCTAATTAGATTTTCACGAACATAATAAACATAATACAGATAGGTTAACATGCAGGTAATAGTTGTAATGACTGTATGATTAATGATGAACAATTTAACTGACCGTTAGACAGATTATCCCAACCGGTTCCGCAGGTTAAACCCTGTTCATGTTATTGTTCAATGAACAATTCATGCCATTGTACTAACGTCCTCCGGATGTCTTTAAATGGGGACCTGGATTAGAGGATAGTTGTCAGTTGAATTGGTCTGTGCATTTGGGAGAACTTCCAGTGAACTGGACATTCTATAACTGCTATCCATGTGACATATTATATGTCTGATTGAGGACAACTCTACGTTAGGTATATAGTAGGATCGTAGCTGTAGCTCATTAAGAAATATAGGAATATCTAGTGAGTAATCTGGAACCCTGATTGATATAACGGAAAAGCTGTAAAACGCCCGAGTATCCGGTATAGCGTTAACATAAATACGTGGGAAACCGAGTAAAGGTCGTAGGCATAATACTTTATCTACCAATTAAGTTTCTATGACCTCACCGGATTAGTCATCGCACCTAGTAACCTTATCCCTCATAACTATCCATCCAAGTAACATTGCCGAAGTCACAGCAAACATATTCCTTATCTTGATTTCTATGCGTTCTCCGTACAAACCCCTGTTTTTAATTTAGCTTTTAATTTTAGTAATTAGATTAGAAAACCAACCAACCTATCCAAAAGTTTTAAAAATTCTAGCTAAATTACAAAAGATAATTAATCCTCCAAGATTCCCATGCCCGTTGTAGTTTGAAGAACGACACCTGAGTCATACATACCGCTTACTGCCCTTTAGGTCTTTAGGTTGTATCAAAACTTAGGATACCCAGCATAATAAATATAAAACACACTGTCCGCGCGCCCTTACCGGAAGGTTCAACGACCGGAGTAAAATCCGACCGACCGCTGGGGTGCACGACAGTCACTAAGGTTAGTGCCGGGTAAAATCAGGATTCAATTATGGGCGACACTTAGTCAAGTGTCGTGTTTAAGTGACGGGTATTGAATTTATGTCACTTAGGAAGTGACGCTAAAAGGGGTTTTACGCGGCACTTATGCAAGTGACGCAAGATTAGGGCTTTTCGCGGCACTTAGGCAAGTGACGCAAAATTAGGGCTTTTAGCGACACTCAGTGCATCACTTAAGTGACGCATTAAATGACGCTACACTGCACGGGTCTATGCGACACTTACGTCTGATGGCCGGATTTTGAGTCGAAAACGAGTTTTCCGGCCACCATTTTGTCCAAATCTTTTACCCAACCCATATTTGGACATTTTAAGCTTATAGAAACAACTTGTATGTAAAAATAAACGAAATCGGAGTGTTTCGAGTTTTGTCGGAAAACTTACGAGTTAACGCTGGAAGAAACCGAAAAGATGGAAAGGTAGATCGTGATGTGGTGAATCTTTTTCTTCAAACAAGCTAGATGATCCGACGAGTTTTGATGGTGCTTTTTAAGGATTTAAGGTGGTGATGGGGTTTGATGTTTTAGAAAGAAGAAGAAAGAAAGAGAGAAGAGAGAAGATGGTGGGGATGATGATAATGAGAATGGGTGGGAATCCCCCCCCCCCCCCCCCCCCCCCCCCCCATTTTGGCTGATTTTCGTAGGGCCCCACCGAGGTGTGGGTCTCCATTTTTAATCCCGTGTACTCGCTCTATGTGCGGTGTTCATTCAAACGTTTAATTAATATTTAATACGTTTAAATATACTTTTTAAAATACGAAAATTTACTCGATATTCTTGTTGAAGTATATTTCTCCAAATATTTAATATTTGAGTTATAAAAACTATAGCTTAACTTTGTTTCGGTTAGTTTGTGCGTTTAATTCTTTAATCGCGTAAAATGTTACTCGTACGATACGAGTTTGAATGAAAATATTATAAAAGTAATATTTTGGACATAATAGTGTTATTAAATAATAATATATTATTTAATAAAATTGTTCACCAACGTCCGTATTAAATTGAACCGAATTACATTCGATTTGGGATGCGTACGATTTAATCAAATCGCATAATTGTATATATTCACTATATATATTAATTGATACACAAATTAGCCTAACACAGAACTAATTACCTGTATTACAAAATGATTAGGACCTAATGACGAGTCCTAATTTGGCGGGTGTTACAATTGTGATGACTGTAAATAAGCAGGTGCCATGGGCTGCCATAAAGCCACAATGAATTTAGTAGCATTAGCAATTTTGTGGATTAAATAACCCATCATAAAGAGAATCGGCTTAGCTTTTTTATGGATCTTAGAACATTTAAGAAAGCTGCAACACAACTTAAATAAGCTTTAAACCACATATAATCAGCTTTGAGCATCATTATAATCACCTTTTGAGAACTTGGGGTATGAAACCACTATAGGTCTATAAATTCATAATCGTGATGAAACAGCAAGACATCCAAATCTTACAAACCTATAAACTTTACAACATAAATACTTTTGTAATGAATATTAAATGAACATAATAACCTGCAAAGAACACCACAAATGTGACAACCGTCACCAAAACGCTGTAGAGATCGTAACTTAAACGTTAGAACACATTTTTGTATTAAGACTCATCTTAGAAATTTGTTTAAGCCAAAGTCTTCGTTTTTAAAAATCGAATCCAACGCAAAAAGAATCATCGCAAACGGACGTGTAACGAAGAAGATATAAAGAAAAACGTAAAACTAACCAATAGTGCTGGGCTGGGCCGAGGCCCAACCGCCGGTTGGGAATCTCAACCGCCGGTTGGGGTCCGAAAACATAAAAATTCAGTAATCAAACCGTAAACACGTATTTACAAACCCCAAACGAATTCAGTCGACTTCCAGCCGATTATAGGGGTTATTCCCGTTGATTTTCGTGCTCAACACTTCAAAACTCACGGGTTTTAATACCTTCATCAAACCTAACAACCGAAATCATTGTTCTTCGTATTTGTTGGTAAGTTTTCATGATTACTATTCGATTTCTCTAGGTTTCTTTGATGAATCACTTGGGATCTGGGTAGGAGAGATGTATCAAAACGTTTTTGGTCAAGGAATGGATTAGATTTATTGTGTAACGAGTTTGGAATAACGTATTTGTGTTAATTAGAAATGTAGATCTGGACAGATTCAAAATCAATGTTTGCGGGGTCGTAACTTGTTCATAAATCCGTGTACTTAGATGATTCTTGGGTCTAAACTTAAGTTTTAAACGTCTACTTTCTGTTGGTATAGGTCTCAAGTCATAATTTTGATTTTAAGGCAGTCAAATAATTTTTGTAAGACAATGTATACGTTCTGATTTTAGAGACAGAATTTGTGTCGATTTTGTAAATTACTATCTCTTTCAATTTTTCGAATTAACTGATGAGACCTGTTTTGTGACAAACTTAGGGTTGTTAGCTTTCCATAAAAGTAAGATTTGTTTTCTAAAGTTTTCGTTTAGATTTTCAAATGGATTTAAACATTCTGTTGCGCAATCAGCAATATGATTTGAACAACTTGTCTAAAAGGAATTATTTAAAAATAATAGGGAATGTATAAAGTAAAAGGATTTAAGGTATTTAAACTTAATAACATAAAGTTACTGTGGTAGAAAATTTGGGTAGTAAAACGATTAGAAAATATGGTTTTGAAAGGGTCTAAGTCGAACGAAATATTGTTGTAAACGGAATGGGCAGATTTGTAAAACTAATTGTTTAGGACAATTACGTCGTGATAAGTCGGGGTTGGAATGATCGAACGAGTGACTAAGTGATTCATTAAAGATTAGGGTACAATGAAAAGGCCTAAGCCTTGTCCGATTCATAATCGATAAACATTGTGTGTTGTAGTTACTTATGTGTGTGTTTGTGATTCGTTGAACGGACTAAAACGTGGAAACACTTAATTGCTTGCTTATTTTCAAGGTGAGTTTCGTGGCCCCTTTTTCCAACATTTTTCTCATTGGGGGAAAAGAATGCTCAAATGTTTTGAACTATTTTTATTGCTGTGGATTTCACTGTTTGATTTTGCTTTTGGACATGAGTTGATATGTGCTACGTGTGTAGTTTTATGTGTAGTATTTGTTTTGTGTGGAACGATAGAAACGATTAAGTGATGAAACGATAGAAACGATGAAACGTAGAAATGTTGGAATGTAGAAACGTAGAAGCATAGGTTGCTTGGAACGTTGTTGTGTGGTTGTTGGTTGTGAAACGTTGAAACGTATGCTTTACTTAAAACGTTGTTATGTTGATTATATATTGTATGCATTTCACTCATTTGTCCTAACTTAACGAAACGATACGTTGAACTTATTTTTTTATAAAAACCTACGAACTCACCAACCATGAGTTGACCTTTTCGAGCATTTCTTTTCAGGTAATGCTAGTACTTCAAGACTAGAGGCTAATGTGGCATAGCGAGACTGATATGTTGCATTTGGAACTTGGCTTGTGTGAACGTTTAGACTATTTTGTTTGATTATTTGTTAAAGGCGTTTTGCCAAGACTTGAAATGTTGTGAAGCGTTTATCACGACACTTTGTTGATTTCATTTTAGTGAATTTCTTTTATAATAATGTGTTATGACGTTGTTTTTGCTTTAGACGGGGTGTGACAAAAAAAAACATCACAACATTACAAAAAACAAATAGTTATTCATAACGAAAAAATAACAACATTAAAATAACATTTGGTATTCAAACCTGCACAAATATAAACTCAAATCTAACCGTTGACCTCTAATCCAGGTCCTACATAAATCTTAAACACTAAACCACAAACACAAACATTAATCGAAAGATACTAACTATATATTATAATATCTTACAACATCACAAAATCAGTAACAAACACAAAAATTAAACCCTAAAGATTACAATCATAATAGTATCATCGAAAGGAACAGTGAAATCAAACTATAATGAACAGTAAAATCAAACTATAAAGTACAAACACAAAATTTAAACTCGCGAAATCGAAACCCATAGTCTTCAAACACTTCCTTATAATTTGAATCAATAATCTGCAAATATCAAATTAAGTAAACAAAAGCAATAGAAATTGGATGATTAATATCGAAACCCAACAGTAAATGAAGCCGTGGATCGGTTTTGATAAGAGACAGTTCCTTAAACTCATTTACCTAAATGGTAATTGATAATTAAGAGAAAGATATGTTGCATAATTGCATATTAAGTTGGTGAAATAACACACATAAGTGCATAATGAGTTAAATAATACACATACCTTTGTGTAGGAGGAGGCCTTGAAGCAGATTTCTCAGCCATTCCAATGCTAAGTTTGTGATCTGATGAAAAAGAAAACGACGAGAGATGGTGGCGGACTGGCGGATTTTTTAGTTAGGGTTTAGAGATGTTTCACAAATATGAATATGGGTAAGCCTTTTTTTTAATAAATGGATCAAATATTTGGAAGATTTTCAATTTAAATTTAGGGGTTGAAAAATGTAATTATTTAGATTAAATTTAGATGGTCAGATCAATTTTGGAAAACTCATTGAATGGTTAAGATTTCTTCATGTTATTTTGCTTTAAGTATAGTTTATAGATAGATAGATTATTATTATTATTATTATTATTATTATTATTATTATTATTATTATTATTATTATTATTATTATTATTATTATTATTATTATTATTATTATTATTATTATTATAACTCAACTCAAAAAAGATAGTATTATGTATGATTATACATTTTTAATAATCTATATCTCTAATATCATTATAGAATAATTACAATTACAATTACAATAATATTTACATTTATCTAAAAGAGTATTTATTACTGTGAGTCCCTGAATCACTATTGATTAGTGATTTGGAATCGCAATAAGTAAAGTTTAATTGTAGAAGGGGGGTTGAATACAATTAATTTTTTTTCTGATTTTACTAGGTTATTTAGTCAAGTTTTTAATCGTAAATAATGAATATGCAAAAACAGAGTATTACAAATGAATATAACAATTAAGTAAAGAAGTAATAGTAGCTGAACTGTGAATCTTATTGATCATAAAACTCACTAAGTATTAATTACGTAATGGAATAGCCAAAGCTAAACCAAATCAAATACTTAAGCTAATTTATTACAAATAAGAAGAACAGTTGCTGACAAACAAGCAAACTGTTTTCTCGCTGATCGCTGAAACGTGCTTAAACTAACTACTCACTGAACACACTGGTGATTAACACGTACAACGACTAGTTTCTAAGTACAACGTACTGCTCTATATATAGTACAAATGTCCCGTAAATATCTCCTACAAAATAGGATCTGGAATGACATGTGTCGCTGCTTGATTGGCTTGATCTCCTTCTAACCGACATTCTTTGGGTCCCAATTCTGTTACCGCGAATATCTCTTTTACCTTAACACTAATCACTTGCTGCCACGTAATTCCTCGGATATTTTGAGTACGAGGAACACTTGCTGATGTATAAATGATGAGCAACTTGTACTTGAGTAAAGAAACTTTATTCAACAAAGTTACTAAAGATGTAGTAAATCTCCTCACTCACTGCGAGCTAACATGCTCTTGTAGAGTGACTTGATTAATTAATCTTCAGCAACTTTCCTTTATTTGGGGCAGTGACTTTTGCCTTTTATTCTTAACAAATGTAGAACTCTCGCTGTTAAAATTAGAATCAGCGACACACAGAGTTGAGTTTTAATCTGCTTCAGCATATCAATATCCTTGAGTAGAATGAATAGCGAACAGCGAGTACTATCTTTAGCAACATCAGCTTTGACTTAATCATTTCCTTCTTCGAGTTTATTATTATTGAGTTGCTCAGCGACCAGTGACTCAACAAATACTATTTCATTATGATCAATAACTCAATCTTTATATTGTAGATAGATAGCGGTCATAATATAATCATCATAAACTTATCTTTTTTACAATGACTTATTATATGAGTTACTCATTACTGAATTAAGAACCCAAAATAAATTATTTTTTTACCACCATAATTTTTTCTTTTTACCATCGGTTAATCATCATTAATAAATTAAGAACTCAAAATTTAATAAAAGTTTTATTATTTGAAAGTGTATTATATTTTACCTCTTTTACTTTTGTATGTGACATACTATCTAAACTTTTATTGTATGTATTGAACTTGTCAATTCCGTCTATTGTATGCACACTATCCTTTTTGGGCATTCTATTGTATGTTTTCTCAAACATACAATAGAATGCCAAAAAAGGAAAGTATGCATACAATAGAAGGAGTTGACAAGTTCAATACATACAATAGAATAAACGAAAGTTCGTCTCATACAATAGTAAAACATGCAAAGTGTAATACACTTTGAAACAATAAACCCTTTAATAAATATATAAACTTCATGATTTTTATAAAATTTTCATTTATATATATGAAATTCTTAAATTTACTTATTATTATTATATCTTTTATGATAATTTAATAGATATATAAAAAATTGAGTATTATATCGTTGAATTGTGTATTTTAAACCAATTAATAAAGGTTTAGGGTAAAGATTTAGAACTTTTTTTAAATGTAAACATATTCTCAAAAGCTTATCTTTTTGCATTAAAATAGTGCAATTTGCTACACTAAATTAGTGTATACATTGAAGATGCTCTAACAATGTAGTAACTTTATTATGCTTTTGCACTATTTTACTGAAAAAGTTATGTTTAGCGCATACATTGAAGATGCTTATATAGAGACAAAATATAGAAACTAATATGCTAAATTGTTTCTTGAAAATTTATAATTGCACGCCTCTTTTTAATCGGTCATTTAATGTGATATTCGGATAAACATTTCGGGTTTCGGGTTGTTCAGATCGGGTTATTTGGATTATTCAGTTTCGGGATATTCGAATTTGGTTTGGATTGGTTCGGATTCGGATATTGTGTTTTTATCCAAATAAAAGAATATCTTAAACTTTCACGTTTTTAACATAATCTAAACTTTCACGTCTTAAATATATCTGTTTAACAAAATAATACTATTAATCATAGTATTTGAACCATTTTGCTAAATAAAAGCTTTAATAGGGAGAGATATCGAGGGTAAAAACATGACTTTTTACGTGATATCAGTACTCTAAGAGTAAGATTAATCTACATGACAAAGCACTAGGAACTAGTTCACTATCAAATACAAAAACATAAAAAGCAAATGTACATCAATCACAATCAAAATGATCATCTGTGGAATCATAAAAGATGGTAAGGATTCATGACTTGTTTGTATGATGTACACATTTTTTAAATGGCTTGTTTGCTGATAACATAAAATAATATCATATTTATACACTTATTATCCCTATATTTATATATACTTTTATTGCATTTCTATTGATTTTGATACTTAATTCTTTGCAATTTAGGTCTTAAATACAAGGATTGAATAAAAGGAACGAAAAAGGAGCTAAACTGAAGGAAAACCAAGAAGAAATGAAGACTTGAAGAAAAGAAGACCCAAACATGAAGACTTGAACCATATAATAAAAGAATAGGCCAAGAAAATAGTGAAGATCCGAAGTTACAAAGAAGATAGCCCAAAAATTAGGCCTGGCCCGATTATGGAACATTCTGGAAACCAAGCCCAACCGGCGGTTGGATTAACCAACCGGCGTTTGAATTTTTTTTAATTAAAGGCGGTTCCAGACGCGGAGTTGGACTTGGAGAGCAAGTTAACCCAACCGGCGGTTGGACTGGCGGTTCTAAAAACTATAAATAGAGGCTACGGTTTAGGTTAAACCATATACGAATTTTAGAGGTAAAAGTCGATTATTAGGGTTAAGGAACGACTTTAAGTCGAATTTGGAGGCTAGGGATTGAAGACCTTCAAACCTAACAAAGGGTAATTCAATATCTTTGGTTTGTATTCTAAGTCCTTTTACTTGATAAATGACTGTTTACTTGTATTTGGAATCTTGTTTATATTATTAATGATTATTGATTATTTCTTTAACATATTTGTTTAGATGAATGATGTTTATATGATTATTTGATTATATGTTTATGTTAATTGATTTTATGAATGTTTACTTAAGGTTATATCTATATTAATTATATGATTATGATATTCTTGACAAGAGAACATTTGCTTGTGTTGAGACCTGAGACACTGTCAGATCTGCTCAGAATACAAGTATGATTGCCGCTGTTAGAAGAAGTTTACCACTGTTAGAGTTTTTGTATTGACAGTGCCACTGTCAATTAGTTTTAGTCTAACAGTGCCACTGTTGAACATGTAGTTTGTATTTTGTATCAAGTACTCAACCTCTGTTAGTAATATACGAGTACTACCCCTGTTAGATATATAGATAACCACTGTTGGTTAGATAAAGTTGGTTAGAGTTATATTAGGAGTAGATGAGGATTCCTAATATGTTTGATTCTGTAAAGGACTCTATATGTTATAAATAGAGATCCTGTAAAACCCTAGAAGATACGAGTCATTCTAGTTATTAGCTTCAAGGTTGTAAACCCTAACACAATTGTGTGTTCGTATTATTGTTAATAATATTGAAGCTTTTGGTTAGATATTCTGTTATATACAAGTTTGTTCTTCAAGTTATTAATAAACTATTCCGCAAGCTTATTAATAATCAATCAAAGTAATACATTCTAAGATCTCAATCTGGGATCATCAAGTGGTATCAGAGCTTGATATTACTTTGATCTTGAAAAAGGTAATTGAATTTCGCAGCTTTTTCAACAAATAACAAGATGTCTACTGAAACAATGGAAGGTATACAAGCTACAAAGATTCCCATGCTCAAACCTGATGAGTTTGAGCTATGGCAGACTAGGATTAGGCAATACATGTTGCTTACGGATTATATGATGTGGGAGGTGGTTACTAATGGACCAAACTATACTAAGGATGCAGATGGTAAAAATGAGGAAAGACCACCACCAAAGACTGATGCAGAGAGGAAAGAAAGAGCAACAGAGTGGAAGGCATTAAGTACTCTACTTTTGTCTATTCCTAATGAGTATCAAAGGAAATTTGAAAACTGTGAAGATGCTCAGGTTCTCATGGAAGCAGTTGTTAAGAGATTTGGTGGTAATGACAACACCAAGAAGAATAAGAGATCTCTTCTCAAACAACAATTTGAAAACTTTGCAGGTGTAAAGTCTGAAACTTTGACTCAGACTTTTGATAGATTTCAAAAACTTGTGGGTGATCTTGAAAATCACAATGTCAAGATTGATAAGGATGATTTGAATAGGAAGTTTCTAAGATCACTAGGCACAGATTGGAATATGTACACTGTGGGACTTAGACAAAGTGCAGATCTTGAAGAAAAGGAGATTGAAGATCTATACAATGATCTGAGAAACTTTGAGCCTGAGGTGTTGGCTCTAAAACAGTCCAATGGTAGCTCTAACAATGCTGCTTTTGTGTCTGTTGGTGAATCTGGTAGCTGTAGCACATCTGGTGCTAATGATAATGTCTTGGAAGCTTTCTTTGCAAGTCATGTGAATTCATCCTTAACAACTGAGGATTTGGAACAGGTTAATGAAGAGGATCTTGAAGAGATGGATTTGAGATGGCAGATGGCTATGATTACTATAAGGGCAAAAAGGTTTATGCAGAGGTCAGGGAACAGAAACTTTACTTACAAGAGAGATGGTGTAGCTGGTTTTGATAAGAGCAAGGTGGAGTGTTTCAACTGTCACAAGATGGGACACTTTGCTAGAGAATGCAAGAGCACACAGGCTGGAGGATCTCAGAATACTTCCAATGGTATTGTAAGAAATAGTTCTGGTCCACAAAGAAGATTGGTACCTATTCAGAACACCACTTCAGATTCATTGGTTGCACAAGATGGAATGGGAGGATTTGACTGGAGTGACCAGGAAGAGCTTGTAGTCAAGAATCAAGCTTTAATGGCTGTCACAGAAGAACCAGAGCCTTCAGACATTCCATATGAGGTACAATCTAAATTATGTTCTCCTACATGTAAGAAAATGGTTAAATTTTATAGGGATCATAATATGGTTGTGTGTAATGAATTGAAAGCTAGTGTGGAAAAGAGTCAACATGCAACTTTAGCTATTGAAAACTTAGAAAGACAGATAAAAGCTTTTGAAAAGAATGAATCACAATTTCACTTAGATATTAAATATCTGAATTGGGAAAAGAAAGCTTTACAAACAAAAGTTGATATGCTAAGTGCAAAGTTGGCTGAGGCAATTTCTGAT
Source organism: Helichrysum umbraculigerum (assembly GCA_949592205.1). Classification (NCBI taxonomy): domain Eukaryota; kingdom Viridiplantae; phylum Streptophyta; class Magnoliopsida; order Asterales; family Asteraceae; genus Helichrysum; species Helichrysum umbraculigerum. Next base: position 404,533,981 of record CATIUR010000001.1, read on the forward strand.
AAAGAATCAATAAGGTTGAAAGTAGATGAATTGGAAAATGCTTCAAAAGGTGTTCAAAACTTAATCAAGTCTCAAATTCATGATAAATTAAAAATTGGATTAGGTTACAACCTTAATGCTGTACCCCCACCTTATAATCATACTTACTTCCCATCTAAACTTGAGTTTGACTTAGAAAAACTTAAGGTTGGTGTGTCTGAGGAGGTTAAAAAGGTAGATCCAGTAGTTAATTGTGCTAATAATGTAAATTTTGATAAAGTGGATGTATCTGATTGGACTGAGGAAGATGAGAGTGATAGTGATAGCTCATCTAGTGGTAACTCTGTGGATGATTGTGTTAAGCCTATTACTGGTCTAGTTTCTGAACTAAATAGTACTAAACTAGAAGAGGGTAAAAAGTTGTTTGTTGAGAAAGCAAAGGCTCAGATAGATCAAGTTAGAAAATCCAATAAATCTAGATCTGGTCTAGGTTATGTGCACAAAAGAGTCAATTCTGAATTAAAAGATATGTCAAAAGATAAATCTGAGTGTGATAAATGTGCATGTAAATCAAACAGGTCTGATTTAAATACTACAAATAATGTAAATAAATCCATTCCCAGGGGTAATCAGAGGAATTGGAACCAATTGGTTTCACAAAGGCTGGGTAATGGGTTTGAATGTGTGAAAAGAAAATCATGTTTTATTTGTGGTAGGTATAATCATCTTCAACAGGACTGTTACTACAATCCTAAAAATAATAGGAACAGTGGTAAAGGACAAATGTTGAAAATTAAGCCAAACAGAGGCAAGGCTGCAGCCCCTGTTAATGCTGCAGCAGTGCCACTGTCAAAGGCTAACAGAGGCAAGACAAGAACAGGGGAGGGTTTGACCACTGTCAGGCATGGTACCTCTGCTGGTGTTAAACATTTCAAAAGAATGTTTATACCAAGTAAAGCTACCACTACTAGGGTAATAAATACGAATTTGAAGGTGACCACTGTCAGACCATTAACCCCTGTCAGGTCTAAAACATATTGTTTTTGGAAACATAAGAATGCATCTACATCAAATGTATCCAAAATCAATGGAGCATTGAGATCAATCACCTTTAAGAGGGTTGATATAAAAAATGCTCATGGGAAACCCAAAGCCAAATTGGTTTGGGTTCCCAAGAGAAACTAATATGTTCTCTTTTTATATGTGCAGGGCAAGCCAAAGAGCTTATGGCACATTGATTCTGGCTGCTCAAGGCACATGACTGGAGATAGGGAAAAGCTGCAGGACTTCAAAGCATTTAATGGAGGAGATGTAGCATTTGGCAGCAATCCTAAAGGAGGAAAGATCACTGGAAAAGGTAAGGTAAAAAGCAGTAAGCTCACTTTTAATGATGTGTATTATGTTGAGCAATTGAGATATAATTTGCTTAGTGTGAGTCAAATCACAGATAAGCAAAATCCTGTTTATTTCACTGACACAGAATGCCTTATACTTTCTGAAAAACTCAAAATACCTGAAGATAAAATTTTAATGAGAGTTCCAAGAAAGGATAATGTATACTGTAGTGATCTAAACAAGATGGAATCTCAAAATGTTAACTGTCTTATTTCTAAAGCTACTGTTTCTGAATCTGAACTATGGCATAGGAGGATGTGTCACTTGAATTACAAGACTATGAATAAACTTGTTAGGAATAAGCTAGTGAGAGGCTTACCTGAAAAGTTATTTGAATGTAGTGACCACTGTGTAGCTTGTCTCAAAGGCAAGCAACACAAGACCTCTTATAAGACCAAGCTTGTGAATTCCAATACCACTCCCTTACACCTGTTACATATGGACTTGTTTGGCCCTACCAATGTAGCTAGTCAAGGGAAGAAATCTTACTGTTTGGTGATAACTGATGATTATTCTAGAATGAGTTGGGTATTCTTTCTTAGGACCAAGGATGAGACAGGTGAAATACTTAGATCATTCATAACTAGGATTGAGAATTCAACTAATCAAAAGGTTAAGATCATCAGATGTGATAATGGGAAAGAATTCAAGAATCATGAGATGAATAAGTTCTGTGAGGAGAAAGGTATAGAAAGACAGTTTAGTGCACCTAGGACTCCACAACAAAATGGAGTAGCTGAAAGGAGGGATAGGACACTAATTGAGGCTGCTAGAAGCATGCTAGCAGATGCTAAACTTCCAATGTCTTTTTGGGCAGAGGCAGTCAGCACTGCTTGTTATGTTTTGAATAAGATTTTGATCATTAAACCTCATAACAAGACACCCTATGAGTTATTCTTTAAGAGAAAACCTTTGGTTAGCTTTTTATAACCATTTGGATGTCCTTGTACTGTCTTAAATACCAGGGATCACCTTGGTAAGTTTCAGAGTAAGGTAGATGAGGCTGTATTTGTTGGATACTCTATTCAAAGCAAGGCTTATAGAGTATTTAATAAAAGAACTAGGATCATAGATGAGACCATGGATGTGACCTTTAATGAAAATACATCAAATGTAGAAGGAAAAGGTCCAGAAGTATTGTTTGATATTGATGCACTAACCCATGCTTTTAGATATCCAGATTTGTGAAACACCCCGAAATTTAGAACAAAATTTTTTTTTTTTTTCATAAGGTCCTACATTTAAAATATGACATTGTAGACTTGTTGTATCATTCCCTCAATCAAATAAGGATTTAAATAAGAAAATGTTGAATTTCTAAGAGATTCCCCAGGAATGACTCCCATTCCCCAGGAATGAAGCATGCTGTTAACAATTTGAGTCGGATTCCCCAGGAATGACTCCCATTCCCCGGGAATCAAGCCTGCTGTCCATATTACCATTTATCGAACTTCAAACGTGCATATCTTGAAAATGACAATTCCAATGGCCATGAAAATTTGCAGGCACGCGTAAAATGATATTTCAAACATTTCCCAATTTTCACTTTTCGTAAATTCGCGTTTTATCAAGAATTGGACTAGTGACCTCTTTATGGTCATTTTCGACCCATTCTAAAGACATACCAAATTCCAATCCATCCAACATTAGACTTCAACCTTTTTACCACATTTCTAATACCATATTTAGGACTTAGTGCAATATTTATACTCGTCATATCATAACCCCAACCTATTCTAGTCATTTACTCATTAAGTGACCCATTTGGGCACTTTTATGACCCATTTGGGTCTTTACCCATGTAACCACCATTCAAACTCTCAATTCACTTTCATTTGACTATTCTAAGTCAACTTAGGCCAATTTCACTATCTATACTCCAATTTAACCATGAACATCAAAATTTCCATAAACTACAATATTTACATCATTTACATCAAGGGTTCAAGATTATCATTCCAAAACTTCAATGATCATTGACCCAACTCATTGACTAGTTTGACTTCAATACCATATCAAGTTTGACTTTGACCATCCACATAACAAGACCTTGACTTTTAACAACATGTGACAAAACCATGTTTTCTTAACAAAAGGGGGTGACATCAACATCAAGAGCATGATCAAGGGATAAGCTTGTTACCGACAATGAAACAAGCTCCACCACTAGCAACCTTCGGGCCGTTTGCCCGGATCCCGTTGGGTCCCACTTGGCTCACCTAAAAACATATAAACATGATAAAGTAAGCATAAAGCTTAGTAAGCAATGGGCTATCAATGATAATCAATATCAATTCAACATACGTATATTAAGGATCCATAATATCATATGCTAATTCCCACAAGAATTAACATCTTCGGGCCTACACCCCGGTATATAATCATAACTCATCAAGTAAATGACATATCCATTACCGGTCCTTCCAAGTAAATGGAATAAGCATTACTTGAAGTAAGATAGCATCATCCATTAACTTACCTCGCGATAGCCCATACAACCAATCACTTGTAACACTTGGCATACTTTTATCACCTATTCATATAATCATATAAACACATATCAATTACACATTCAATAATCATTCATCATATAACATAGATGTTAATTCACTTAACACCTATATCCAATTCATACTCAACCTCCAATTCATTACTTGTATCATATTATACAAGTATTAATTTCATCATAAGATCTCATCATATGTTTCATACACTTTACTCATAATCATGTATAAATGGGTAATTATCATTATCACATCATCAATTTCATCAATAATCACCAAGAGCATCATCTCTTAGTGTATAATCATATTCATCATATATCATTTACCCATTTATACATGACTTTCATTTCCTTTACACAAGGAATATAATTCAACATGCTAATTAATGAATTCATTCATCAAATCATTATTCTTTCATCAATTACCAATTACTATCATCATTTACATAATCAAAATCATTCATTTACTCATAAACACAAGGTTATGAGTTCTTTTATAAAAATTAACATCATTTAAACCTACTTCATAACTTAATCATGTGTATGAAACATATATAATTCATTAACCCATTAAGCCTTTAATTTCAAGAAGCTAGGGTTTACACAACTTGATTCAAATCATGAATTAAGTATAAAGACATGTTCTTCATCATGTATGAAACCTTAATACCCAATTACCCGTTACTTTCCTTAAGTTAGGGTTTATCCCCATAACTCAATTTCACACATAATCATCTAATTAAACAAGAAGATATTGTTAATCATACCTTAGAAGTTGTAAATTTGAAGTTAGAAGCTTCAATTCCACAAAACCCTAACAAATTTTGGATCTTTGTTCTTGTTCTTCCTTAACCGACTTCACACAAACATATAGTACGTATCTTTTTAGTTTTCAGATGTAAAAATGCAGTAGAAGTTTACAGAACTAAGTTTTATGCTGCATATTTCATTTAAACCCCTTAACTTATAGTACTTGTCATATTTAGTCCCTTAACACATATTTCATAATATTACATGTCCTATGGGCATAAAATAGTTTACATAGTTAGTCCCACTAACTTATATAATCAAAATTGTATATTTAAAGTTTTAAACTTACAAATTTTGGGGCGTTACAATTTGTCTACTAGTGCAGGTACAGATACAGGTAATGATGCAGGTGAAGATGGACTTTCAGGCTCAAGTCAAACTAAAAAGGATGACTTGAAGTATGTATTGTTTCCTATTTGGTCTCCAGATCCTCCAGAAGCATTCCAATCAGAGCAACAAGAGAAAGATGGATCTTCAGATGATACAAGTGGGTCAATTGGCAAAAATGGTTCAAACAAGGATGAAGATGGTTCAACTCCAACAGATCATCAACCATTTACTTCAAAGGGTTCTCATACAGATTCAGAGCATGATTCAGAAGGAGAGCATGAATCTCCAAAGTATTTTGAACAAAGTCCTCCATTTCAAGTCTTGGAAAGGACTTCTTTGTCAGATTCTGAAGCAACTCCAAAGCCTTCAAAAGAAAGAGAAGAAGGAGATTCTTTTTCAGAATCAGAAATGGATAATCTTTTGGGTCCTAATTTGGAAAGAGAATTACTTGATACCTCCACATCTAAGTATCTGGTTCACAAAGATCATTCCTTGGATTTGGTCATTGGTGATATTAGCTCTTCTGTTCAGACTAGACATCAAACCAAGGTAAGAGAAGAAGATTTACATACTTCACTATATGTTTGTTTTCTTTCTCAGATGGAACCAAAGAAGGCAGTGGAAGCTCTCAAAGATCCAAGTTGGATAGAGTCAATGCAAGAGGAATTGTTGCAGTTCAAACTGCAAGATGTATGGGATTTGGTTGATTTACCAAAAGGAAAGAAAGCTATAGGCACAAGGTGGATCTTCAAGAACAAGAGAGATGAAAGAGGAATAGTGATAAAGAATAAAGCAAGGTTGGTAGCACAAGGGTACACACAGGAAGAAGGAATTGATTATGATGATGTTTTTGCTCCTGTTGCTAGAATAGAAGCTATTAGGTTATTTTTAGCTTATGCATCTTATCAGGATTTCAAAATTTATCAAATGGATGTGAAGAGTGCTTTTCTTCATGGTCTAATTGATGATGAGGTGTATGTATGCCAACCACCAGGGTTTGAAGATCCAACATATCCAGATAGAGTGTGCAGATTGAAGAAAGCTTTGTATGGGTTACATCAAGCACCAAGAGCTTGGTATGATACTCTATCTGAGTATCTTCTCAAGAATGGATTCAAGAGAGGTACTATTGACAAGACTTTGTTTACCAAGAGGGTTCAGAGAGATATATTGTTGGTATAGGTTTATGTTGATGATATTATTTTTGGGTCAACTAGGGATTCATTGTGCAAAGAGTTTGAGGGCTTAATGCATAAGAAATTCAAGATGAGTTCAATGGGTGAACTCACTTTCTTTTTAGGATTGCAGGTTAAACAGAAGACAGATGGAATCTTTATTAACCAAGGGAAGTATGTGCAGGATATTTTGAATAAATTTGGTTATAAAGATGTAAAGATAGCTAGCACTCCTATGGAAGCACACAAACATCTTAATTCTGATCCTGAGGGAGAGGAAGTAGATGTGCACTTGTACAGGTCAATGATTGGTTCTTTGATGTACTTAACTTCATCTAGGCCTGATATTATGTTTGCAGTGTGTCTTTGTGCTAGGTACCAAACCAATCCAAAGCAGTCACACATGTATGCTGTGAAAAGGATCTTTAGATACTTGAAAGGTCAACCAGATTTGGGACTTTGGTATGCTAAAGGATCAGATTTTGAGCTTAAGGCTTTCACAGATAGTGACTATGGTGGTGAGAACATGGATCGAAAATCAACAAGTGGAGGATGTCAATTTCTTGAAAATAGGTTAGTGTCATGGCAATGCAAGAAGCAGACCACAGTTTCCACATCTACAGCAGAAGCAGAATATGTTGCAGCATCAAGTTGCTGTGCACAGGTTCTTTGGATTCAGAATCAAATGTTGGATTATGGTTTGACTTTCATGAACACTCCTATTTATATTGATAATACCTCTGCTATTAGTATCATTCAAAATCCAGTTAAGCATTCAAAAACCAAACACATTGAGATCAGATATCACTTTATAAGAGATTGTTATGATAAAAGATTGATTCATATTTTTAAAATTCATACTGATAATCAACTTGCAGATCTTTTTACAAAAGCATTTGATGTAGGAAGATTTACATTTTTGATAACTAATATTGGTATGATCAATCTCACTTAGTGTTTTGGTCTGGATTTGATACTAACAGGGACGAAGTATATTGTATGTGACAGGGTCAAGTGTTGCCACTGTTAGCTTCATCATGATAACAGTTGGTACCACTGTTAGTTTACTTCTGCCACTGTCAATGTATTTTCAACCCCTGCTGTATATTTGTGTGGATTAACCCCTGTTGGTTGTTTTTCTTAGTTTAATATTGCAGGACTCAGCCACTGTCAAGAGACATCACTTGAGCTGGAGTCTAATGTTTTCTGTGTTGCTTCTTATTTTGGTTAAAAAAAAAAATACGGTTCTTTTTCTAATAAAGCTAAGTTTATGCCCCTGTTAGTTCTAAGCTGGAGTTTCCCTGGTCGGATGCCCCTGCTAGACTATCAGCCGCTGTTAGCTTTGTTAGATGGTTAAAAAGGGTTGACTATAATTGACCAAGTGAGGTACCCCTGTTGGGCTTATTTGTAAGTTGTGCCCCTGCTGGGTATAACCAGCAGTGCCACTGTTAGTTCTATTTTTAGGGCTTGGCACTGTCATCATATAAGTACTCAAATACTTCACTTTTTCAATTACGCTTTCAAACTTTTCAAAACCCTTCAATAATCGCTCTCGTTTGGATTTGTTTATTGTAAACCGCTCTTCGTTCTTTCATCAATTTCATCAATGGCATCATCATCTTCATCTGATTCTGGTACTTCTACGCTAAGTGTTCATTCTGAACACAATATGAGGGCTTTCTTGAACAAAGAACTTGCAGATGATTATTTTCATCCTATTATCGATTTCTTGAGTAACTGTCCAGTTACTTATGCCCTTACTGTCACTCCAAGATTGATACGATCACACATTCAAGAATTCTGGCAGAAAGCAAAGGAAGGGAATGTTAATGGAATTACTCACATTCATTCCACTGTCAAGGGTAAGAAGGTAATGGTGACTGAGATTGTTCTTAGAGAACTTCTGCAGTTTGATGATGAAGGAGGAATTCTGGAATTATCAAGAGTTGATTTGTTTAAAGGTATAAATGATATGGGGTATGAAGGTTCTGGAAAAGCAAGATCAGAATATACTTTCTTAAAGTCATGGTTCTGTCCTCAATGGAAGTTCTACATTCATACTTTTCTGGTATGTTTGTCACAAAAGAGAACTAGTTTTAATGAATTTAGTTCTAGTATTGCATATCCTATTATCTGCTTGGCACAGGGTATTAAATTTAATATGTCTAGATTTATCTTAGATAATATTGTTGATACATGTTTGTGTGTCTGTCAGTTGGTCTATTGAGTTGTAAGTGTCGTTAGTTAGTTTTAATAGAAAAGTCATTTTCTGTATTTGCGACACTTAAGTTTAGCATTAGGCGACACTTTCCTTAGTGACGCATAGCGACACTTAGGTAAGTGACGCATGAGGGCGGCGACATGCGACACTTCCCAAGTGACGCATGTCTGCCGATTTTGTTTTAGTATAAATTGAAACCTACGGGTTTTCGGCTAGGGTTGACGAAACCCTAGCACCATTTGTCGACTAAGCACTTCTGTAAACAGTTCCAATACGATTTACAAGCTAATATACTCGTTTACTTTGATTAATCATTGTTTTCGGTTTGAGTTTATTACTTGTTTGTGTAATTGATTGATTCCGCCAATCTATTACTATCGATCAACACTTAGATCCACATCCAGGGGGCACTTTCATCTGGTATCAGAGCCTCGGAGTTGATTTGATCGACGTGTGTACGTGTATTGAAGTGTTTTCGGTTCGATTTTGTGAAGATCAAAGACATTCTAGCAAGATTAGGATCGATTTGGTGCTATTACTGTGTTTTGAGTAAAGATTTACAGGTTTCGTACGATTGGGACTCAAGAATTTTCGTTAGGTTTACGAAAATTCGATTTTTAGGGTTTTTGGGTGTTCACAGCCGTTTCTGCGTCACTCAGAACGTCACTTCGACACTTTGTGCGGCACTTCGAGCGACACTTCTGTAAGGAACAATTAGGGTTTTTACGACACTCAAGTGCGTCACTTAGTAACGTCACTTGAGTATTATACGTCACTTACATTAGTGACACCTACTGTTCAATCCGACACTCTACTGCGTCATTTGATACGACACTTGTGTATCATCCGTCACTTACTACGAGTGACGCGTTACTTCTGTCAGTCACTTAAAGCGTCACTTACCTTAGTGATGCCTGCTATTGCTAAGCGACACTCAAGTCCGTCACTTGAGTACGTCACTTACGTGTTTATAAGACACTCATCTCTAGTGTCGTTCTGTTTGTTTATCCGTCACTCGATAGCGTCACTTATCAAGTGCCGCTACTCTTTGCGACACTAAGGTGCGTCACTTACCAAGTGACGCCTTTGTTACTAATCAGCTTCCAAGTTTTTTTTTAAGTTGATTTTACAGGTACGCTTCAATGTCTGATAAGGACGATATTAGAGGAATCAGAGAGATGCTCAGACAGAGCAATGATATTGGATCCAGTAATAAACCTCCGTTCTTTGGACCAGATTTAGATTATGTGTATTGGAGAGATAGATATGAACAGTATATAGATTTCCACTGTCCTGAACTGTGGGGACCTTTAAAAGAACGATATGTTGCTCCAGTGGCTGAAGGAAATTATCGTGGTGTTCCTCCAGCTAAAACATATAATGCTATGTCACCTCAAGAGAAAAAGGAGTATGAAACAGAAAGAAAGGCTCATTCTTCTATCTGTATGTGTTTGCCAAAGGATGTTATGAGACTCTTTAAATCTCATGACACAACTTATGATCTGTGGAAGGCAATTGAGACAAGATGCGGAGGAAATGAAAAGTACAAGGAGGCTAAGCTAGAATTAATCAAAAAGCAGTATGATCTATTTGACATGATTCCTAATGAGCTGACTTCCAGTTTATTCACTCGATACTCACATCTGGTTAGTGAGTTAAATGAAGGAGGATACAATCTCCCTGCACTTGAGGTAAACAAGAAGTTGCTAGACGTGTTGCCAAGTGCTTGGGATGTGAAAGTCCAATTTTTAAAAGAAAATCCAGAATTACAGAGGATGACTTTGGATCAATTGATAGGTATTCTACAAGCTCATGCGATGGAATTGAAGAAGAAAGAATGTAAGTCAGGTGGATCTGTACAGAATGCCACAACTGGTGGAGTTGGACTAGTCAATTCTGGCAAGAGTTACGGTGGAGTAGCATTTATAACGGATACCAATTCATCTTCTGCTTCTTCTGGAGGTCATCATACAGCTTATCTTTCTGGTACATCTCAAGGAAATCAACAACAGGCTCCAGTTTCACCAGCAATACAAGAGCAAGCTGCAATTTATACAGCTTTTCTGAGCTCTTACAAAGATTTGGTTACTCAACCAAATACAACTTTGGAACTGATCAAGGAGGATTACGGACAATTGGATGAAGATGATCTAGAACAGATGGACTTGAATTGGAACATTGCTATGATAACAAGAAGGGTTCAAAAATTCTTGCAACGAACTGGACGCAAGAGTTTAGAAGGCAATGGGAAGTCAGGATTTGGTTTTGATAAAAGCAAGGTCCGTTGTTATAACTGCCAGAATTTGGGTCATTTCGCTAGGGAATGCGAGAAACCCAAGATGCCACCGTCGGGCCTTACTAAACCTGATCCTCCAAAAATGAAAGAAGAGGGCAAGACGTTAGTTGTGGACAATGCTTTGGTGGTTTTTGAGCCAACTACTCATGACTGGAATGCGGAGGCTACAAAGTTTCAACAGTGTCTCATGGCTCATATTACACCTGAGGTACAAAATGAATCACCTGAACCTTTAAACTGTATCTCATGCATTAATCTAACTGAATCTCTAGAGGCTTTTCAAAAGGATAACCAAGAGTTGCGAGATAAAGTTGCAAAACTTAATGAGTCAAATAAGTTTTTGAAAGAAAATGAAAAACTCTATGAAAAACATATTGAAGCTCATAAGTTAGATACTCAAACTTATAAAGCTAAAGTTTTTAGTCAACAGGATGCAATTAAAAGTTATCTTACTGAAATTGAACTGTTAAACAAAGAGCTTTCAGACTTAAAAGGTGAGTATGGTAATTATCAAGATAAAGTCTTAGGGTCAACTTCTGCGACAATGATCTTTAATGAAATTATTAGCAATCATAAGCAGGATAGGAAAAGTAAGGGAGGAAAAGGAATAGGTTTTGTTGAAATAGCACCTCCTACTACTTATACTCCTTTACCTGTTAAGGAAGGCCTTGATGAAATTCCAGTTGATTATGCTAAGTTGTTGGGTATCAAGGGTAAAGTGGCTAAATCTAACAAACAGGAGAAGGAGAAAACCACGAGGCCAGAGTATCCCACTCCTAAGTTTGTTAAGCCACTGAATAAATCTCCTGTTAGTGCTGAGGAGATTGTTGAGCAAAAGGATGTATCTCCAGTTTGTTTTGAGGAGATCGTTGAGATTGAGGATATTACGGATCAGGAGTATCCTGAAGTTAAGAGAGTTGAAATTAAACCTGAAAAGGTGGTTTCAAAAGTTGAACCTGAAATTAAGGTTCAAACAAATAAGGGTAAAGCCAAGGTTTTAAACTCAAAACAACAAACTTTACAGTCACCTGTAAAGATTTTGCAACGAAAATTAGTAAATGAAAAAGTTTTGTCTGATAAACCTTCAACTTCGACCTCTCAACCAAAGCAAACATTTTCTAAGACATGTACTCAATGTTCATAGTCTAGAAATGTTTCTCCACCTCCTGTGGTAATGCCTCAGCCTCAGCCGTTAGTTGAGACTCGTTCTTGTTTCTACTGCAAGAGACAAGGACATTTGATCCGTGACTGTCCCAAGCTGTCAAATCAGCGCTATGGGAGAGAGATGCCTAGGACATCAGTTTATAGAAAGTCTTTTTCAAAATCTCCACCTAGGCGTTACTCAAAGTCTCCCAAGCCTGTTCTGAAGCTAAGTAATGTTGAGCAAAAACCTTTGCCAATTCAAAAGCCCAACATTATTTCTGATATCAATTCCGAACCTTCAAAAGTTTGGAAACGAAAAGAGTCTGATGCTGACTCTTCAGTCGTCAACAATAACACTTCAGATAAAAATTCTAATTTGTTTAAAGATAAAGTCCTATCTGACGTGCTTATTGTTGATGACCATGGAAGACCTAAGTCTGTAAAGGCTTGGGTCTCCGTTTCTCACTAATCTCTTTCTTTGATGTGTTGCAGCAGTCGGAACGTGTGAAGGATAGTTTATGGTATATGGATAGTGGCTGCTCGCGACACATGACTGGCGATGTGTCTCTTCTGACGGATATTAAACCATACTCGGGAGGATACGTTGCTTTCGCGGGAGATTCAGGAGGAACGATTTCGGGAAAGGGAACGCTAACAAATGGAAAAGTTAGCTTTGAAAATGTGAATTATGTGGCTGAGCTGACTCACAACTTGCTGAGCGTTTCACAAGTTTGTGACAAGGACTACACCACGTTATTCACAAAGACGGAATGTGTAATATTGAAGCCGGGGTATGTCATTCCTGAGGATTGGGTATTGATGCGGGCACCTAGAAAGAATGACACCTATGTGATGAATATGCGAACTGTGGAGACTACAAGTGACTATACTTGTCTTCTTTCAAAGGCTTCAGAAAAGGAATCACTCCTTTGGCACAGACGGATGGGACATATTCATTTCCGTAAAATGAATTTTCTGATTAATAATGATTTAGTGAGGGGAGTTCCAAAACAGTCATTTGCTCTACAAGATGACTGCGTTTCTTGTCACAAAGGAAAACTCCACAAGAAGTCCCACAAGTCTAAGGTTGTGAATTCTATTGCAGCTCCGTTGGAACTACTGCATATGGATCTGTTCGGTCCAGTTTCAACAAAGAGCATTGGTGGTCGGTCTTACTGCTTGGTAGTTACTGATGACTACTCAAGGTTTTCGTGGGTATATTTCTTGACTACAAAGGGGGAGACTCCTGATATTCTGGTGTATTTGTTGGATAAGTTGGCAAATCTATGCAACTTAAAGGTGAAAAGGATTCGAAGCGACAATGGAACTGAATTCAAGAACTCAACTCTCGAATTGTTTTGTGCTACAAGAGGAATTGAGCATCAATTCAGTGCTCCAAGGACTCCACAACAGAATGGAGTTGCAGAAAGAAAGAACAGGACAATTATAGAGACAGCTCGGACTATGTTAGCTGACTCCAAATTACCAATCATCTTCTGGGCTGAGGCAGTTAATACTGCCTGTTATGTTCTCAACAGAGTGCTCACGGTTAAGAAAAAGAACAAGACGTGTTATGAACTTTTCAATAACCGTAAGCCAAACCTTCAGTTCTTAGAACCATTTGGGTGTCCATGCATGATCATGATTACAAAAGATAAGGTCTCTAAGTTTGGTGACAAAGCTGTTGAAGGGATTTTTCTTGGATATTCAGTCAATTCTCCGAACAAAAGAGTCTTTAACAAATCAACGAATCAGATTGAGGAACAGTTTGAAGTAAAATGTTTAAGGTATACGGAACCTCCTCAAGGAACAGGTCCGGATTGGTTCTTCAACTATGGAAATCTCTTTGACTCTTTCAAAATTCCCGATGATGATGAAACGGAAGAGTTAGTTTCCATGCTACATGGACTTGATTTTTCTCAAGATACACCAGTTAGTAAACCATCCGACCCATCTCCTAATGCAACACCCGAACCACCACCAACTGATACTACACCAATACCAACACCCACACCACCATCAACAACACCTATTCCAACATCTACTTCTCGAGTTACACCTTCGAAAGATGCTCCTTCTACCTCTAAAACAGTGTATAACTACACCAAGGAGCTTTCTTATGATCCAAACATGCCGTCATTAGAGGAAGGAGGAGAGGATGAGGTAAGTGATGAGGGAGAGGAAGCAGAAAATATGAATTATTCTCATTTATTTTCTCAAAGAGATGATGATGATGATGCTTCTCCGAATATGTCTGCAAATGAGGGAGATCTGAGTAACCTGGAACAGAATCTTGTGCCAGATCAAATTCCAGTGACTCGGATACATAAGGATCACCCCATTGATAATATCATTGGTGATCCTCATGCAAAGGTTCAAACAAGACATCAAGCGAAACAGACTGATACTGAACAACTTTCGGGTCTGGTGGCTAATGTTAATTCATGTTATCTTTCGCAGAATGAACCTAAGAAAGTTGACGAGGCCTTAAAAGATCCATCCTGGATCGAGGCCATGCAAGAGGAACTACAACAATTTGAAAAGTTGCAAGTCTGGGAAGTAGTTCCATTACCCAAGGGTGCCCACTTGACTGGCACTCGTTGGGTTTTTCGTAATAAGATGGATGATAGGGGCGTTGTAATTCGTAATAAAGCACGTCTAGTAGTTCAAGGCTTCAGCCAAATTGAGGGGTTGGACTATGATGATGTATTTGCCCCTGTTGCTCGATTGGAATCCATACGCATTTTTCTGGCATACGCGTCCTTCAAGGGATTTCGCGTCAATCAACTTGATGTGAAAAGTGTGTTTCTGTATGGAAAGGTTGACAACGATGTGTACGTTAAACAGCCTCCTGGTTTTGAAGACCCTGCGCATCCTGAATACGTCTGTAAATTGAACAAGGCGTTGTATGGTCTTCACCAAGCACCAAGACTTTGGTACGAGAGGCTAACTACACATCTGATTAAGCATGGTTTTGTGAGAGGGAACATCGATAGCACGCTATTTATTCTTCGTGAACAGTCAGAGGATAGGGAAGCTTTGCTACTTGTGCAGGTTTACGTGGACGATATTATCTTCGGGTCTACCAATGAGGCAATGTGTAAGAACTTTGAGAAAATCATGAAGTCTGAGTTTGAGATGAGCGCAATGGGGGAGCTCACTTTCTTTTTAGGTGTACAAGTTGAGCAGCTTGCAAAAGGTATTTATATACATCAGTCAAAATATGTCAATGACATGTTGACTAGGTATGACCTGCTCACTTGTAAAACCTATGGGACTCCCATCGAGCTTAATCACAATCTCAAACTTGCTGAGGAAGATGAAGATTGCAAGGAGAGGGACTATCGTTCAATGATAGGTTCTCTTATGTATTTGACTGCCTCAAGACCGGACATTGTATTTGCCGTGTCGATTTGCTCACGTTATCAGGCTAAACCAAAGGTGTCACATATGAAGGCAGTAAAGCGAATTTTTGGTTATCTCAGAGCTAGACCTACCCTTGGTCTTTGGTATTCAAATGAGAAGACTTTCGCTCTCACAGCCTATTCAGATTCGGATCATGGAGGTTGCAGTATCGATAAGAAGTCTACAACAGGTGGATGTCAGTTTCTGGGATCGCGTTTGGTCTCGTGGCAGTGCAAGAAGCAAACTACAGTCTCTCTTTCTACAGCAGAGGCTGAGTATGTTGCTGCCGCTAGTTGCTGTGCCCAAGTTCTCTGGATTCAGCACCAATTACGCGATTACGGGTTACTTCTTACTATGACTCCCATTCACATAGATAACACTGCTGCTATTTCTATCACACGCAATCCCGTACAGCACTCTAAGACAAAACATATTGAACTTAGGTTCCACTTCATACGGGATTGCTATGAAAAACACTTGATAGACCTGGTCCACATAGACACCTTTAAACAAAATGCTGACCTATTCACCAAAGCCTTTTCACGTGCTCGATTTGATGAACTGGTCAACATGATCGGTTTAAAATTCTTTGGGTCTAAAAAGTAATCTGTGACTTGGATAGTTAACGTTATTTGCTTTTATGTGTGTTAAAAAAAAAAAAAAAAAAAAAAAAAAAAATCGCAACAGCCACTCTTTGTACTATTTAGTATTAAAGAAAACGCAAGGTTGCTACATTTTTAAAATAGACGTTGAAGTTGTGTCTGTAAACAACTTGGGATATGATAGTACATCGGGTGACATGCACAAAATGGAATTTTAAGGTTTATCTTGGATGTGTCAGTAGGTTTATCTGACACACTTAAAACAGTTTTTATCTAAATTATCTTCATCATACGATGTATTGGTAGGCATGGTACACACCGGTCTCTGAGGTTTTAAGAAGTAATTTACATACATGTCTATGATCATGTGGTAAACACCTTGTGATGTACGACTCTACGTCTTAATTCCTTAGCATAGCTTGACATACTTCTATTTTTGGATCGTATATCTGAGATCTTTTGGGGGAGTATGCTGATTGTTTCCTCTGTTGTACGTAAGTGCAGACCTGGTCTCAATTCAGCTTACTCTCAAAACTAAGCAAACGTGAGTCAATGCACTTGCAAAGTCTTAAATTTAAGATACTACACAAGGTCGCCACAAATTTGGTTTGACTGCGTTTAGTTTTGCTTATACCTGAATCAAGTTATGTTGCTCTGTTGTACGCAAGTACAGACCTGTCACCGCTGGCTTGATTCTTAAAATTGATTCTCTTATATTCTTTCTAAATTTGGAAACTATGTTAATGTCTAAGTTATAGGGGTATATCTATGGTGGGAACCATTGTGAAATATTCATTTTAACAATAAAAGGTTAACTCACAGACACGGATGTAACATGTTTAGGTGGACAAACAATACCGATAATTGTCTTGAAATAATTTTTATAAAAGGTGTTTTAAATGTGCCAAGTAAATTTAAGGTGGACAAATATACTGATGATCGAAATAACACTTACTATTCCTAATAATTGCATGTTATTCCGATATGATCCCTAACCAGACTTAATCAACTCCGTCACCAAAAAGAATGTATTTAGTTTGGTTTTTATTGTTGTAATTTTGTTAAATTATATTTTTTTACCAAGTCACATTTACTGTCAAATTGAGTACTACGCAAAAGATCGATAAAATTTTAAATTTCGTTAAAAACTGTCGATATGCGTCACTTCATAAGTGACGCTCATAGTGACGCATAAAAGTGACGCTTTAAGAGTCGTTCTAAGTGACGCATAAAAGTGACGCTGATTAGGGTTTTGGTATAAATAGTCCGTATCCGGCACTTATTTCTACCACCAACACTATTCACTACGCGTCACTTCCACTACCCTTGCGTCACTTCTCTCGTCGCTGCGTCACTTCGACTGTTCGTGCTTTCCGATCGATCTACGGCTTTTTGTGTATTTTGCGTGCAATCGGCCTCCGTTACCTTGTTCATCTCACTTATACGCATCATTAGGTACCATTCTTATCTATTATAATTGCGTATTCATGATTTAATCGTCGATTGAAGTTTCGGGTTTTTAGGGTTTATGAAATCATGATTATTGGGGATCGTTTTGTTATTGTTTTGTGTTAATAAACGGTGTGTTTTACTCGTCTTCACTTGCCGCACCGTTTGGTTAACTCGTTTTCAAAAAACCCCAAATTTGGTTCGTCGTGATTTCTGGGCTTGAACAGTGACACGATGATCTTCATCGTTGCGTCACTTCAAGCGTCACTTCCTTAAGTGACGCTTAATGGTAATTTCACAGGTTAATGTCACTTCAACAAGTGACGCCTTTAAACGTCACTTTGCTGAGTGACGCCTTTATGCGTCACTCCCACATCATACTTACCGAGTGACGCTTTGATCCGTCACTTCCTTAACTGACGCTGTCAGTGCCGCTATTACTAACCGTCATTTTATAAATGACGCATACCCGTCACTTGTTAAGTGCCGCTTGAATGATACATGTTGCGACAACGTCACTTACACCAGTGACGCTTTTAATGCGTCACTTACCTTAAGTGACGCATCCTTCTGATTTCTGATTTTCATACGGCACTCTTTAAGTGTCGGATATGTTACGTGCGTCACTTCTTCAGTGACGCTATAATATCAGATTTTTCGATTATGATTTTGAGCTTATTCTGTAACGATTTTTCGTGTTCTTGTCTGGTTTATAGTTACAGATGGAGAATCTTCAGGATTATTATCGTCGCACAAACACCAGGCACAACATTGTTGCATTTTTGGAATCTACGCATAAGAACTCGTTGCCTTTTCGGCCGATGATCGAGTTTCTTAGACGTTCGAGGATTCATTACGCTATTACAGCTTCAGTACCAGTGTATATGAATCAAATCGAGGAGTTTTATGACCACGCATTTATCAGAACAGAGAACGACACTCCGAGGATTGTGTCCACTATGTTTGGTCGTGAGATTCAGATTACACAGGATTCAGTTCGCCGTGTTTTGCAGTTTGATGATGCAAACGATATGCCGACAGTTTTTGAGACCACTTTTATCTACGGGGGTCTTCAGAGATTGGGTTATCCGGCTGATCAGCTTACTGATTTTCGTAAACAGTATCTCTGTAGAGTTTGGAGATACTTAGCTCACATCGTAATTGTGTGTTTATCTCCGAGAAAAGGAGGATAAGATGCTGCTAGTCACATGACTTTATCTCTGATGCTGGCGTTAGTTTATAACAAGCCGTATAACTTCAGCGGTTATATTTTCGGGAATATGGTTGATAATGTTCGAGCTGGAAAAGAAAAATGGCTGTTATATCCTCGTTTTGTTCAGCTGTTGTTAAATGATTTGAATTTGGGAATAGCTCCGGATCTAAGATCGTTACTATTTCCAACGCCCATGATGTTACGTGTTTTCAATGACTGTAAGCTGCCACCAAAAGATTCTCAGATCTTACCTGATCGTGAGTTATTTGGGCACATAGTAAACGAAAACTATGTTGCGCCGCTCGGGGATGGTTATGAGGATGTTGTTGCTCCTCCGGTCAATGATGCAGATTTAGTTGATGCTGCTGTAGCTCAAGATTTGGAGGATATTGAGCAAGTTGAAGAGGTTCCAGCTGAGGAATCTGATGGTGGTCTTACACCACCTGATTCTCCAGGTGATGTACCACCTCAGGATGCATTGGATGGAATACAGTTGGCTGATCCTCGACGCTTTAAGCGTATTTTGAGAAGGATTTCTGCGGGGCGTGTTCATGTACCGCCTAATCTTGGAAAGCGACCAGCTGGGTCTTCTCCGTCTTATGCTAATTTACCATTGAGAAGACGCCAGCGAACAGGAATTACTATTCAGGAACCTGGTCACCAAGATCAACAACAACAACAACAACCGCCGACTGCGATGCTTCAGCAGTTACTTGATCAGATAACTCAGATGAACAAGCGTTTTGATGATCAGGCTGCCGTGATTGAAGCTCAAGCTGCTCAAATAAAAGATTTGGAGATAAAAGCAGCTCATGTGCAGGAGTTGCAGCTAGAATTGAAAGATGTGCAGTCTAGGTTGTTAGAATTGGAAGCGGTTACTGTTGTTTCGGGGGAGGAAGGTCAGAGAACCTTAGAAACAAATGTAACCCCTCCCCCAGAATCCGAAAATGTAAATCCAGATTCTATTAATGAAAACATTGCTTTGGATTATTTCGTTGATGTTCCAGGACAACCGAGACCCATTTCGGTTGATTATTCGAATGTTAATCTCACATACATTCAGAGTTTGATAAATCCGGATGATGAAGAAGATAGATCAGTCGATCCGGATGATATAGAGATGGATGCTGAGGTTCCAGGGTCAGACGAAGAATATTTGGTTAATCCTCATCAGGAACCAGCACCTGAGCGAGAATCGGAACCAGTTCAGAAACAACCAGCTCAACCGTACGATTTTGATGCACTGATCATTGAGTCCGATGATTCTGATGATGACCAAGAGCCTCAAACAGATACTACTCAGGAACAACCAACTGCTGAATCTGTTCCTGAACAAGCGCAACCGTCTACATCTTCAGAGCGCCCAATGTTTCGAAAGCTCAAGCCTGAATTGAAGATTTGCAAAACATATCAGGTTCGAGGTGATTTGACTGGATTAATCAGAAGTTGGAAGTTTGATGAAGTCAACTTTCTGATTCTTATTAAGCGAAGAGATGGAGTACAGTATTTTCGGCCAAGATTTAACTGTATCAGCACATTGCCGAAGGAGGAATTAAATCGTCTTGCTCAGCTGAATATCGTTAACCACACTGATGATTTTCGTGGTAATATGTTTCAGAAGATTCTCAGAAGAGATATTAACAGCAAGAAGTATTTGTGGGTTAGACCAGAGTTGGGAGTTCGTTATTCATACAACAAAAAGTTGGATTCAAGAACTCAGCAACCGATTGTGAAGTATCATTATCCTCCAGCTGCTAGTCAGAAAACTGTGCCTTTGCAGTCATTACCACTTGATTTTCTGAAAAGATTACGATATTGGTGGTTTGACTCTGTTACTCAAGAAGCAGTCATTGAATATCTTTCGGTTGAAGATCCAGTGATTGAGAAGGGTAATTGGAGTTTATCTGCAAAGTATGGAAGAACTCTTCGTGTTTTTGATCCGATCAACCTTATCAATTTGACGAAGAAAGATTTGAAAGCTCTTCACAAAAGTAAGATGGAGTATCATCGTTATGATCAAGAAGAAGCTTCAAAGTTCGAGAAGGTGGTCGAGATTTGTGTTCGAGTGGGTATTCATGCTGGTGGAGTATTTCCACCAGGTTGGGTTTAAACTGAAGATGTTTTTGAAGACCAAGCTGAAGACACGGGGGAGTTTGTTGATACATGTTTGTGTGTCTGTCAGTTGGTCTATTGAGTTGTAAGTGTCGTTAGTTAGTTTTAATAGAAAAGTCATTTTCTGTATTTGCGACACTTAAGTTTAGCATTAGGCGACACTTGCCTTAGTGACGCATAGCGACACTTAGGTAAGTGACGCATGAGGGCGGCGACATGCGACACTTCCCAAGTGACGCATGTCTGCCGATTTTGTTTTAGTATAAATTGAAACCTACGGGTTTTCGGCTAGGGTTGACGAAACCCTAGCACCATTTGTCGACTAAGCACTTCTGTAAACAGTTCCAATACGATTTACAAGCTAATATACTCGTTTACTTTGATTAATCATTGTTTTCGGTTTGAGTTTATTACTTGTTTGTGTAATTGATTGATTCCGCCAATCTATTACTATCGATCAACACTTAGATCCACATCCAGGGGGCACTTTCAAATATGATTAGGAATGTAAAGGGTGATACATTCATTATGTACCCTAGATTTGTTCAGCTTTTATTGAATACTCAATTGTCAAATTTGCCAGCAGAGGATAGTGTAATAGTTAGTTCTACTCTATCCTTGAGGACTATTAGAGCAATGAACCAGTATCAAAATACTTTTTCCAAGAAGGAAACTGCATTATTTTCTACAATGTTAGTTGCTCCTTCTGCCACTGGTGGTGTATTACCAACATCACTTGGACCAAATGATGACAGGCCAACAACACAAGTTGGTTCTGAACACACATCAGGAGGTGGCACCAAAAGAAAACAAGGGAACCAACAGCCTACCCAAAGTAAAGCCAAGAAATCCAAGAAGGCTAAACAGGCTGTGGAGATTCCTGTTTCTCCACAGTCTCAGTCAAATGATCCACCACAACAGGTGAACATACTTGCTGAAAATGTTCATTCTGGAAGGGCTGCCACTACTGTTTCTAGCCCACTGGCAGGGCAGGATAGTGGTAACATCAATGAGACCCAACCAGAGGCAACTATATTTGATGAACCTATGGGTGATGATTCAAATGTAGGTCCCAGTACCAATAACAAAGGGACATCTGCAGTGGCAGATGTAATCGATGATTCATCTAGGAGGTCACACTCCAATGTTGATGAGGCTAGTAATGAAACTAGGGAATTGACTATTGATGATTCGGTACATGATGTCAAGCTGATTTGGAGTAATTTGAAAAGGAAAGAGCTTTGAGAAGGGAGCAACAGGTTATGTTGGCTGCCCAGAGTGAATTGATAAAGAAGCAGAGGGAGGAAATTATTGATTTACAAAACAGGTTGTCAGTTGTTGAAGATGCAGTTGATAAAGTTTTGTTGCCTGCTAGGGAATCTTCAGGCAAGGGGGAGAATAAAGATGATGATCATGAGCAGAATGTTATGCCTGAAGATAAGAAGAAGAATGGTGATGATTCAGATGGTCAAGATGATAACAATGATGGTAATACTGAAGGTGCATGTGATTTTAGCTTTATGGATATACCTAAGTTTAATGAGATGAGTGATAGAGGTGTTGAAGATGAATTGAATGTCTCAGATTATGTGATTAATGAAGACATGGATGAACAGATGGTAGATGCTGAGAATGATAGGAGAATGGTGGTGTATGTTGGTGAAAATGTTGCAGATGATGATACACCAAGTGGTCCAGCTTTAAATGTTTTTCCATTAAACAAAGGATTACCTTTTAAGGCTGTGGCTAATCTGTATATCTGGGATATTATGGGAGCAAATCTTGATATGAGCAAAAGAGTAAGTTTTAGTGATAGGTTGGTTTATGAAGAAAAGAGTGATAATGATGATGATAAATCTGTTGAAACAGAGGATATGGAAGGTGGTGATGTAGAGGTTGAGGGGGAGTTTATAGAGGCAAAACCTGAAGCTAAAGAGGAAGAAAGAGTGAAGATTTATAATAGAAAGAAATCAATTCCAAAGAGAAAGTCTACCTCTGCTAAGGTACGAACCCCTGTTGAAACTCAATTTTTGACCACTGCTAGTAGTGTTTCTACCTATGCTAGTAGTTTGGTATCTACCCCTGTTGAGGTATCTACCACTGTTGGTACTTCAACAGCAACCCCTGTTACTACAACCCCTGTTACTACAAATCCTACCCCTGTTATCACAAAATCAACCACTGTTATATCAACCTCTGTTAACACTTCATCTATTCCCACAACTGTTGGTACACCTACTGTTACTCCAGTTTACACCACTGCTACAGCAACGACCACTGCCAGGGCTCTAGAAGTGCCTGTTACAATAAGGGAGCCTACACAAACACCCAAACCTAAGTCTGATCTTCCAAAGATTGATTCAAAAGACAAAGGTAAGGGAAAATTGAAAGAAGAGAGAAAGATTAAGAAGGTTGTAGAGCCTCCAATTGATTTGAATGAGGCAAGGAGAGCTCAAGAGGAGCATGATGAGAGAATGTTAAGAATGGCAGTTGAGTCTAAGAGAAAGGAAGGACCTGATGTTGATGTTATACTAGAAGACTTGAGTATGGTAACCTTATCACAAAAGGCTGCACAGATGCTGAATGATATGGCTGCAAAAGGTCAAGGGTTGTCTGCTCAAAAGGTCCATGACATGATCAAGAAAAAGGTTGGTAATGATGGTTTGGATCCAGGGTTTGCAAAACTCAAACAAGCTGTTGACGAAAAGGAAAAATTGAAAAGACAAGCTGAGATTGATAAGAAAAGAAACAAACCACCAACTGCTGCTCAAAGGAAGAAGGATTTACTCAGAATTCTTGGTGATAGATATGCACCAAGAAGTGTGCTTGAAGGATGGGATGTACAGAGACTGGAAAGAGCATATGAAAAATATCAGAATGAGGAAAAGAAAGATTTTGAGAAAAGAATTCAGAAAGACAAATTCATTAAGAAAAAATTGGATGAGGATAGAAAGAGAATTGCTGAGCAGGTGAGAAAAGAGGAACAAGAGATAATTGAAAAGAAAGAACAAGATGAAGCAGAAGCCAAAGAAAGAGAAATCAAAAGGCTTTCTGATCAAAATTTAAAGATAAGATGGAATGGAGTTCTTGCTTCTGATAGTGTAGTTCCTGATTTAGAAAGAAATGCAGAAGAGTTGAAGAAATATATCAAAGAAGTGAAGGATTATAAAGAAAATATTCACATCAATCATGATAGATCATCAAAGATAATTGAATGGAAAGGAATAAAATCAAAAGTTGCTGATGGTGATAAAGAACAGATCAAGATTGTTAGAGAGGATGGGAATGAGCAATGTTTGTCATCTGTTGCTGATGTGCTTAAGAATGTGAACAGATTAGACATTCTAGATCCGTATGAGCTAAACAGTCAAGGAGATAGGCAGGCTTCACTGGTGATTATGGAGAGAGAATTGGGAAGATGTCTGACTATGTTGTTTGAGCCTGAGCCATTCATCAATTTGTTCTTAAATTGTATTGATGCTGTGAATACATGGAGACATTTTGTTAGAGCTGGAGTTCATATGATTCTATTCAGAAGTGGAATGTCAATCTACATGCTTGATGAAAGAAGATATGTTCTGGGAACTCAGACTCTAAGAAATGTGCTTGCATTTCAACTGAGAACTACAGTGATTTCAGAAGGAGCATTTAATGCTTTGTATATGGTGCTCAATCAGTTCCATAAAAGAATGGAGTTGGAAAGATTGAAAGAGGAGAAGAAAAGGAGAAAACAGAATCAAACTCAGAAAGATGAAAAGAAAGATGAAGAAACTTGATTCATTGCTGAGAATGATCAAGTTTAGGGGGAGATTGTTGAGACCTGAGACACTGTCAGATCTGCTCAGAATACAAGTATGATTGCCGATGTTAGAAGAAGTTTACCACTGTTAGAGTTTTTGTATTGACAGTGCCACTGTCAATTAGTTTTAGTCTAACAGTGCCACTGTTGAACATGTAGTTTGTATTTTGTATCAAGTACTCAACCTCTGTTAGTAATATACGAGTACTACCCCTGTTAGATATATAGATAACCACTGTTGGTTAGATAAAGTTGGTTAGAGTTATATTAGGAGTAGATGAGGATTCCTAATATGTTTGATTCTGTAAAGGACTCTATATGTTATAAATAGAGATCCTGTAAAACCCTAGAAGATACGAGTCATTCTAGTTATTAGCTTCAAGGTTGTAAACCCTAACACAATTGTGTGTTCGTATTATTGTTAATAATATTGAAGCTTTTGGTTAGATATTCTGTTATATACAAGTTTGTTCTTCAAGTTATTAATAAACTATTCCGCAAGCTTATTAATAATCAATCAAAGTAATACATACTAAGATCTCAATCTGGGATCATCAGCTTGATATTGATTAATAATTTAGGTTAACGTTCTAATTATACCTAGATAAATGAGAACTTGGTGATAGGTTATAATTATAACTATTAAACTATAATTAATTAGGTAATAACATTCGAGACCTTGAAGTTAGTTAACCTTAGTAATACGTTGAAGAGCTTAATCTTAGGATACTGAGCTTGACCAAGGCCTTTATCTACTTTTATATTTCAACATAGATCAATTGGCTGACAAAGATAAACATATAGGAGAATAATAATACAACATAGCTAGTCTAGATAAAATATATCTTCTATCTACCTTATTCAGCTTAAATAATTCTTTGATACTTTAATTGTCTTGTATATCCTAGTTCGATATCAAAAGTAAATATAAATATATGTATTCATACGGAATTAAAACGTACCCCCTTATCTGTAATATTAATTGTAATTAATTGTAATTGTAATATTAATTGTGGAATAAATTAATTATTTTAATAAACGTTCCCAGTGTTCGATATCTGGACTTACTTGTAGAAGCTATATTATACGAACATGTTATTCTTGCCTGAATTGTGTGATAAAGTATTATTTAGTATTTCTTTATTTTAAAACTTGTTACGAATTTATTTGCATATACTTCACGCACATCAAGTTTTTGGCGCCGCTGCCGGGGAGCGGTAATTTAAAATTTTAATTTTTTCCTGTAAAAATATAAATTTTTATATAATTAAGTCATTCAAAAAATCGGCTCACCCACTGGGAGTACTAACAAAAACAAAGGTATAAGGAGAGTTAAGCCCTGCTTCCTTTAAGAGGTAAGGTGCTTCTCGAAAGAGATAGGTTTTTAATAAGCTAAGCGCTGACCTGTTTCTCCGCTTTTGTGTACAATCATTGGAGCTACCGAGGACTTTTGACTAACTTTATAAATTAACTTATTTTTGTAAAAATTAACTTGACATACTAATTTGTATATTTGATAATTATTTAACTTGCATTGTTACTAATTAATATATGGTTTGTGGTTTTTGGGTTGGGTAATACTTATTCATTATTCGATTTTGAATGTGTTTTATTATTGAATTATGTTATTAGTCTGCAACAACCTAATCATGAACCGTATTTGCATTTACAAATTTATATTTAACTTTTTAGTTTAATTTTAATTTTACTAGTACTACTGAATTTCGTTTTTGTTCGCAGATGATTGTATGACCCGGACACTCTATCTGGATCCACTCAGTCCATTTGACGAACCAGAACGAGAATTTCATTCTAGGAGACGTTTATCTTACGCACCACCAAATTCACCAGTACAAGGTGTATCATCTGACGAAGACTACGAGTTGTTTTCTAACACACTCGTCAAAACGGCAGAATACGGGTATTACTCCGGATCGGAGTTTGGCGAGGATAAACCACCTTCCAGAGCACCTACTGTATATCCAAGTGATTCAGAACAAGAAATCATTACACCAGAGACAAATATGGCAGACATAGCTAACATGACGCTTGAAGATTAGACGATTCAAACTCATGGAGATCCTTGACCGGGAGTGGTTAGGCCTGCCATAGCTAGAGAAGTGGAATTCGAATTAAAGGGACAATTTCTCAAAGAACTTAGAGAAAATCCTTTCAGAGGAGAGGATAAGGAAGATGCAAATGAACATGTTCAGAAAATTTTGGAAATTGCTGATATGTTTAATATTCCTAACATTACAAGAGATCAGGTTATGCTACGAGTATTTCCTTTAACACTAAAGGATGGAGCTAAAAGATGGATTAATTATGAACCAGTCGGATCTATTACAACATGGGAAGACCTTCGATCAAAATTTTTTAAAATGTACTGTACTCCTTCGAAAACTTCGAAGATGATTGATGAGATAAGGAATTTTAAGCAAAAAGCGGACGAATCATTGTATCAAGCTTGGGAAAGATACAAGGAAATGTTGCACAAATGCCCACAACATGATCTGAATGTGCAACAGAAAATTACATTTTTCTATAAAGGAGTTGATAGAGCAACACGCCAACAATTGGATGCACAAGGTCCAGTTCCTAAAAAGACTCCTGCAGTAGCGAGGGCTGGAATAGAAGAACTAGCAAAACATTCACAACTGTGGGATGACGGTTCATCAGGAAGGAAAAGATTATCTGAAGATAGTGAAGGACTTGCGGCTATTACAGCTAAACTAGAAATTTTAGGGAGAGATATTAAGAAGGTTAATGAACAAGTTCATGCTATTCGAATTGGATGCGAAATTTGTGGGGGAAATCATTTAAAACCTGAATGTCCAAACTCAGATGTTGATGTACAAACTGAAGAAGAAATGTATGGAGATTATCAAGGAAATCCAAATTATAGACAAGTGACGAATTTCAGAAGAACTAATCAGGGTGGAAACCAGCAATATCAACAAGCATCACCAGGATTCTATGTGAAACCAGGACAAAATCCATCTATGCATGATAAGTTAGATTCTCTACTAAAATTTTTTGATGATAATAATAAAAGGATGGATGATTCAGATTCAAAAATGTGAAATCATGAAGCATCTATGAAGCAAATTGAGGGGTTTGTTCATCAATTGCTAAAGTCCTACAAGAAAGATTCCCAGGAACTTTAACATGATTCACGGAGACAAATCCAAGAGAACATGCAAAAGCAGTAGTTACAAGAAGTGGTAAGACTTCGAACCTTTCTTTTCTTCCTAATAAAAATGTTGAATCTGAGCAGGATGATAATTCAAAAGAAGTAGAAGTGGAGAAGATCGATGAAGTGGCTAAACAGAAACCTACATTTAAAGATTATACTCCTCCACCTCCATATCCAGATGCTCTTAGAAAAGGAAGGGATGAAGAGCAATACCATAAATTTCTGGAGAATCTGAAGTAGTTACATATCAATATACCATTTGTGGAAGCTATTCAGCAGATGCCTAAATATGATAAATATCTTAAAGAATTGCTGACTAACAAGAGTAAACTGGACAATGTTACAAAAGTAACGATGAATGCAAGATGTTCAGCAATAATGTAGAATAAGCTACCAGAAAAAGTTAAAGATCCAGGGAGTATTATCATACCTTGTGAAATTAGTAAAATGACTATTGACAATGCTTTAGCTGATTTAGGAGCTAGTATTTCTTTAATGCCATACACTCTATATACACGTTTAGGTCTAGGAGAACCAACACCTATTCGGATGTGTATCAAAGTAGCTGATAGATCAGTTCAATATCCGAAAGGCGTGATAGAAAATGTTTTAATTAGGGTTGATAAATTTGTTTTTCCTTGTGATTTTGTCATATTAGATATGGTAGAAGACCCTAGAGTGCCTATTATTCTAGGAAGACCATTTTTAGCTACTACCCATGCTTTAATTGATGTTTTCAATAGACAAATCACTATGAGAGTAGAAAACAAAAAAATAGTTTTTAATGTAAACGATTCTATGAAATATCCTGATTATGTAGATGATACGTGTTATTATTTGAATTCTTTCGATTATATGGATAACACTGTTATGCAGGATCTATTAGAATTTGATCAATCAGAACCAGGTATATTACAAGGATGGAAAGAAGATTTTAGTACAACATTAACTATTAAGGAATTTAAAAGGGAATTGAAGTTGATGATAAGTCGGATGCTGATAAAGATATGATTTGTGAAATTGAAGAAAATAGTGATAGCAAATTGTGCTCAGTATATGGAATTCCACGTTTACATTCTGAAGTTCTAGAAATCAAGACATCTTATGAAGAAGCACCTCAATTGGAACTGAAAGAATTACTATCTCATTTGGAATATGCATATTTACAAGGTACATCGGAATTTCCAGTCATAATATCTTCAAAATAGACAGGAGAAGAAAAAGAAAGTTTGGTGCAAGTCTTGAAGGAGCATAAGAGGGCGATTGCATGGAAAATTACAGATATTAAAGGCATCAGTCCATCTTACTGTACTCATAAAATATTAATGGAGTCTGATTACAAACCTGTAGTACAACCCCTTCGTAGACTAAACCCTAAAGTAAAAGATGTTATGAGAAAAGAAATTATTAAGCTTTTGGACGCAGGATTAATTTACCCAATTTCAGATAGTCCATGGGTAAGCCCGATTCATGTGGTACCTAAGAAAGGAGGAATGACAGTTGTACCAAATGAGAAAAACAAATTAATACCAACAAGAACGGTTACAGGTTGGAGAGTTTGTATTGATTATCGCAAATTGAATGATGCAACTAGGAAGGATCATTTTCAGTTACCTTTTATTGACCAAATGACAGAAAGATTAGCAGGTAAGGAATTTTATTATTTCCTAGATGGATTTTCATGATATTTTCAAATACTAATCACAGCAAAAGATCAAGATAAGACTACTTTTACTTGTCCGTATGGAACTTTCACATACAGAAGAATGCCATTTGGATTATGCAATGCACCTGCAACATTTCAGAGATGTATGATAGCGCTTTTTCATGACATGGTAGAGGATTTCATGGAAATATTTATGGATGACTTTTCAGTATTTGGTAATTCGTTTGAAGAATGTTTAGCAAATCTTAAGAAGATGTTGGAAAGATGTGAAAAATCCAATTTAGTGCTCAACTGGGAAAAGAGTCATTTTATGGTTAAAGAAGGAATAGTATTAGGACATAAAATCTCTAAGGTGGGGATTGAGGTTGATCAAGCAAAAATAGAAGCAATTTCTAAGTTACCACCTCCGTCGAATGTTAAGGGTGTTAGAAGTTTTCTAGGTCATGCTAGATTTTATAGAAGATTTATCAGAGATTTTTCAAACATATCAAGACCTATGAATAGATTGTTGGAAAAAGATGCTTAGTTTATTTTTGATGAGGCTTGTATGAAAGCATTCGATATTTTAAAAGAAAAGTTGGTATCTGCACCGATTATGACAGGACCTGATTGAAATCGGCCATTTGAGTTAATGTGTGACACAAGTGATTATGCTGTTGGAGCTGTGCTGGGACAACGGATAGATAAAATTTCAGACCAATTTATTATGCCAGCAAAACTCTTACAGATGCACAAGAAAACTATACAACTACGCAAAAGGAATTATTAGCAGTGGTTTTTGCATTTGATAAGTTTCGCTCTTATTTAATATTATCTAAAACTATTGTTTTTACTGACCATTCTGCTTTAAAGTATTTATTCAATAAACAGGATGCGCGCCCTCGTTTGTTGCGATGGATTCTATTATTGCAAGAATTTGATATAGAGATTAAAGATAAGAAAGGAGCTAAAAATTTAGCAGCAGATCATTTGTCACGATTAGAAAATCCGGAATTAGAGGCATTAGATGAATCAGAAATTCAAGATACATTTTCGGATGAACAATTAATGGCAGTAGAAGATATTTCAGAATTACCATGGTTTGCCAATTATGCTAATTATTTAGTAACTAAGATTTTACCCGTAGGAATGGATTATCAGAAGAAAAAATGATTATTTGCTGATTTAAAACATTATTTTTGGGAAGATCCGTTTTTATTCAAATCATGTGCAGATGGTATTATTTGACGATGTGTTACAGAAAAAGAGAGTCAAAAAATTTTAGATCATTGTCATAAAGGACCAGTAGGAGGACATTTGGGAGCAAATTCTACGGCTAAGAAAGTGTTTGATGCAGGATTTTATTGGCCAACTAATTTTAAGGATGCTCATGAGTTTGTAAAAAATTGTGACGCTTGTCAAAGGTCAGGAAATATTTCTAAAAAATACGAAATGCCACAGCAATCTATTCAGGTTTGTGAAATTTTTGATGTATGGGGAATAGATTTTATGGGGCCATTTCCGTCAAGTAAAGGAAATAAATATATTTAAGTTGCGGTTGATTATGTTTCAAAGTGGGCAGAAGCAAAGGCATTACCTACAAATGATGCTAGGGTTGTTCAATTTTTAAAGCAGTTATTTTCTAGATTTGGAACACCGAAGGCATTGATTAGTGATAGAGGAACTCATTTTTGTAATGCTCAACTTGAACGAGCATTAGCACGATATGGGGTATATCATCGTTTTGCTACTCCTTACCATCCACAAACGAGTGGTCAAATAGAAAACACCAATCGCGCTTTAAAACGTATTTTGGAACGTTCTGTAGGAGCTAATCGTCAGGATTGGTCTACTAAATTAGATAACGCGTTATGGGCTTTCAGAACTGCTTATAAGACACCACTAGGTTGTACACCATTCCATTTGATTTATAGGAAAGCATGTCATTTACCAGTTGAGATAGAGCATAAAGCTTATTGGGCTTTACGGAACATTAACATGGATATGAAAGAAGCAGGAGAACGTAGATTTTTACAACTCCATGAATTAGATGAATTACGATGGAATGCATATGAGAATTTGAGGTTCTATAAGGAGAGAACTAAGATATGGCATGATTCGAGAATTAAAAATTCTAGGGATTATGTGGAAGGAGATAAAGTGTTGTTGTACAATTCAAGGTTGAGGTTATTTCCAGGAAAATTAAAATCTCGATGGACTGGACCGTTTATAGTTTACAAGATATTTCCTTCTGGAGCTATAGAGTTATTACTTAACAATGGAAATACTTTTAAGGTTAATGGTCACCGAGTTAAGAGATTTTACGAGAATGCAGTACAGGATTTCTCTGCGGAAACCGCAGATCTTATTTTGTGAATCATAATATTGTAGTCGAGTTTAACGACTAAATAAAAAGCGCTTCTCGGGAGACAACCCGTGTTTATATGTTATGTTTTTCTTTTGTTTGTTTTAAATTTTTCAGGTTGAACTTTGTGGGTGTGTTCCCTGGAAACCCTCACGAGACTATAACTCGTCCACTCGGGATACCGAGGGGTTTGAAGGCTTATTGCATATGCTAAATGCAATCGTGATTAACTACGAAAGTGTGGATGTTGTATATTATTATTTTTAAACAAGACAAGGAGACAATCAAGATGTTTACTAGCAGATGAAGAATTTTTTTTTGACAAGTTAGGGGAGTTTTTCGATCTATTTTCTTTTTCTTTTCTCTTACTCACTATGTTTTATCATTAATATACAATGAGGACATTGTATAAATTAAGTGTGGGGATGGGGTTCGTAAGGAAAGAAAATTTCTTTAATTTTTCATTTAAGTTTTTACTTGTCTAAAAATTTTATAAATTTTAAATTTCTAAGTAAATAACTAGGCATTTATTAGTTGGAATTCTTTTATTAAAGTTTTTATTTTATATTTAAAAGTTTAGACTTTAATGTGGATTAACTGTTTTATACATATAGCGTAAGCAACTTAATGATAAGTGATATATAGTTACATGCATTGATGTACTAATAGACAATCTATATGAAGATTTCTGAATTTTAATAAATTAATAAATAATTTGTATATTATTTTATGATACATAGTATGACGTATGACATAAAAAGTCTTAATTCTTAGATTTATTATATAATAATTTTATATATCTTTATACTTATTTGAAAACATTTGAGGGTTTACTAATTGTTTCCTCTATTGTACGAAAGTACATACCTGGTTAGATTTCTTAAATAAAGCAAAAAGTAAGAAAAATCTTTCAGAAATAAATAAAAATAAAAATCAAACTATGTCGCTTTGTTGTACGATTGTACAGACCTGTCACCGCTGGTTTGATTAAAAAATAAAATTGCTTTACCTGAATCAAGTTATGTCACTCTGTTGCATGAAAATGCAGACCTGTCACCAATGTCTTGATTCTTAAAAATGAATTTCATGTATTTATTTGGAATATAAAAGGAAATTATATAAATAAGTTTAAGAGTATATCATATATGGAATTGATAAGTAATATACATACTAACAATAAAGGGTATATTCAGAGAGATGAGTATAGATTGTTTAAAGTGGATAATTATATCAGTAATCATTCATGAGCTATATGTTACGAGAATAGAAATAATTTTTATTTGTACATTTTAGTAATCCATTTTAATTAAATTGTTTAAATTTTTAATTTATGAAATAGATTTAATTTAAGTATTCTGATTCTTAAATATTAGTTTGATGCTTATCAATTTTTATTAAAATACTCTACTTGAGGACAAGCAGAACTTAAGTGTGGGGATATTTGATAACATCAAATAATATCATATTTATACACTTATTATCCCTATATTTATATATACTTTTATTGCATTTCTATTGATTTTGATACTTAATTCTTTCATATTTGCAATTTAGGTCTTAAATACAAGGATTGAAGAAAAGGAACGAAAAAAGAGCTAAAATGAAGGAAAACTAAGAAGAAATAAAGACTTGAATAAAAGAAGACCCAAACATGAAGACTTGAACCATATAATAAAAGAATGGGCTAAGAAAAGAATGAAGATTCGAAGTTACAAACAAGATAGCCCAAAAATTAGGCCTGGCCCGATTATGGAACATTCTGGAAACCAAGCCCAACCGGCGGTTGGATTAACCAACTGGCGGTTGAATATATTTAATTAAAGGCGGTTCCAGACGCGGAGTTGGACTTGGAGAGCAAGTTAACCCAACCGGCAGTTGGGAGGTCCAAACGGCGGTTGGACTGGCGGTTCTAAAAACTATAAATAGAGGCTACGGTTTAGGTTAAACCATATACTAATTTTAGAGGTAAAAGTCGATTATTAGGGTTAAGGAACGACTTTAAGTCGAATTTGGAGGCTAGGAGGCTAGGGATTGAAGACCTTCAAACCTCTCAAAGGGTAATTCAATATCTTTGGTTTGTATTCTAAGTCCTTTTACTTGATAAATGACTGTTTACTTGTATTTGGAATCTTGTTTATATTATCAATGATTATTGATTATTTCTTTAACATATTTGTTTAGATGAATGATGTTTGTATGATTATTTAATTATATGTTTATGTTAATTGATCTTATGAATGTTTACTTAAGGTTATATCTATATTAATTATATGATTATGATATTCTTGACAAGAGAACATTTGCTTGATATTGATTAATAATTTAGGTTAACGTTCTAATTATAC
Organism: Helichrysum umbraculigerum; assembly: GCA_949592205.1. Classification (NCBI taxonomy): domain Eukaryota; kingdom Viridiplantae; phylum Streptophyta; class Magnoliopsida; order Asterales; family Asteraceae; genus Helichrysum; species Helichrysum umbraculigerum. Next base: position 404,567,964 of record CATIUR010000001.1, read on the forward strand.
CTAGATAAACAAGAACTTGGTGATAGGTTATAATTATAACTATTAAACTATAATTAATTAGGTAATAACATTCGAGACCTTGAAGTTATTTAACCTTAGTAATACGTTGAAGAGCTTAATCTTAGGATACTGAGCTTGACCAAGGCCTTTATCTACTTTTATATTTCAACATAGAGCAATTGGCTGACAAAGATAAACATATAGGAGAATAATAATACAACATTGCTAGTCTAGATAAAATATATCTTCTATCTACCCTATTCAGCTTAAATAATTCTTTGATACTTTAATTGTCTTGTATATCCTAGTTCGATATCAAAAGTAAATATAAATATATATATTCATATGGAATTAAAACGTACCCCCTTTATCTGTAATATTAATTGTAATTGTAATATTAATTGTGGAATAAATTAATTATTTTAATAAACGTTCCCTATGTTCGATACCTGGACTTACTTGTAGAAGCTATATTATACGAACCGGTTATTCTTGCCTGAATTGTGTGATAAAGTATTATTTAGTATTTCTTTATTTTAAAACTTGTTACAAATTTATTTGCATATACTTTACGCACCTCATTTGCATGATCATTTCATTTGTATTAAGGATCACCAAGTAAAAGAATTAAGGGTGCGTTTAGTTTAAACTAAGGAATGAGAATGAGAATGAAAAATGGATATTAAGCAATGCACAATGTGCATTCCTTTGTATTACCTTTGCCAATGATGTTTATTGGTTCTTACGACATACCGAGTCGGGTCAAGTATTTTTACCCAACGCATTTGACTTGAATACGGCATGATATGATAAACGGGTTGCGAGTCAAAATTATTAAACCCCTCCACGATCTTTATTACCTATTTATGTAAACGGGTTAAGGAGTTGACAAGTTGGTTTCAAGTCGAATATTATGGGTTACTTTTGAATCGGTGGGTTGGCCCGTTAGCCCGAAATTAGTCCCAAGTACAACTTAAAAAATTAAACGGGTTCACAAGTTTCGGGTTAGCCGATTGATGAGCCATTATTACCCAACCCAAACACAATTTTAATAACCCATTTGGATAAATGGGTTGACATGTTACTTTAGATATATTTTGGGTTGATGGATTGGTTTAGAGTAAAATAGGTCAAATTTATTTAATGGGTTAATTTTTTGAAACGCCCCAAAAAAAATTTAATTTTTTTTTATAAGAAACTTGTTACATAAACTCATCTATAGTTAAATGTGAATACCTAGTCTTTATAAATACTAAATATAATTAATTAAATCAAACAAGTAACAAAAACCAAATCTGGTCTAGTACACAATCACGTCACAATCCTCTCAGATCGCATCGCGATCTTGACCTTTCGCGTCGCGATTGACCCTAATCGCGTCGCGACGCTACTCTCATATTTTTCGCGTTGCTAAAAAAATAATTCACAACTCTAAATGACTTCTGTTAAGGAACCAAATTTCACACCAAAACATCGCGTCGCGACTACCCTTGATCGCGCCGCGATCCTGGGGTAATCACGTGACGATCTGTAGAGATCGAGCTGCGACTCAGACCTGCACAGACCTGCACAACTCAGTTTTAAACACGAACTTTGGACGCGCATAGCTTTTGACTCGTTAACATTTAGACCACCAGAATGTTGCATACACCTTTCATACAACATAATGAAGGTTTCCTAATTTGCACTTTTTCAAATTTCGCGTTAACGAATAATTTAGACTAAAATCTAAAATGTGGTCGTTTTGACCATTTTTACAACCAAATCACATTCTAAACCACAAGCTTTCTGACTTACACTTTCTACCAACATATGCAACTATCCACATTGACTCTTAAATCAATAACAAGGAGTAACATACTTCTACTTTGACCCGTTTTAGCATATCAACACTTTGGCAACCCATTTGGGCACCAAAATGACCCATTTACCATTAGACATCAAATTTAAACATTTAGTTACCAAATTCGATATAACCAACCTCTCCTCATTATTAAAGTCGACCAAGACTCAACTTGGGCATATATTCAAAATTCTCAAGTTAACACTTATATTCAAAACCACTAGTTCACCCATTTCCCTTTTACCTTACAAAATCAAAACAATATCTCACGACTACTAACAACTTTCACTTTAATTTAAACTGATAATAATATCAAAAGTGTTGTTTCGGGAGAATTTTACAAGTGATACAAAACGATAATCAAAGAGAGATGAGACTTGCTACTTACATGCTAGCAAGCAATCCACACTATTTCTTTGCAATTTCCTTCCATTCCCTTTGCCCACTTGTACCTACAACATTCAATAACTTAATGGGGTAAACTTATAGCTTAGTGAGCATATTGGTAATTAAGTGAGTAATTCACCAAATCAATCAACAATTAGAGACCAACAACATTAGCCACACAATCTTAGGCAAATAACTACTGAGCAAAATGTAGAGATCAATTTCAATATGCGGATCTGCGGCCAATTAATTACTTAGTACCGTACCACGACAGTACGCATGCTAACAACATCATGTGCAATGCACATATTCAACAACACTATGCTAACAAAGTTAGCTAATCTCTACAAAATTGCTAATTCCATACAATTTTATAACAAGCATCAATTTAATAACATAATAAACAACAATTTAAGATACAAGCAATACTCCACTCGATTGTGTGGACCTCTTGCACGGATGCAATCCGAATTCACACAATCATTACCCAATTAACCTCCATATCACTCACCTTTACGTGTTAAGTGAAGATTTACAAGGTGTGATCAACAAAAGATTCCAAGTCTTTATCACCTATCATATATCACATAACAATGTAACAACATATTTAGAATCTACTAATCATCAAAATTAAACAACAATCGTCATCAACCTTCCCCCACTTTGGATTGACGTCTATTGTAAGTTAGTTAACACTAACTTGTGAAAATTTACACAATATATCAAAATCAACTATCAAAAACTAAATCCTTCATAATCATAAGTAAAGTCTAGAATTTAATCACTTGAACTTCTATTCAAATTCTTAATCAAACTTTATATTAACATTACCATAGCATACTTAACTAGACTTTAAGCTAATTAACACTAATTTGCAAGAACTTAGCTATAATCATGAAATCACTAAAATACCACTTGTGATTTCTTCACCCTTAGGTTGTAATCAAGTTATCACTCATCACTAGCAAACTAAACTAACATCAATTCAATAATTTTAAGCCCTAATTTCGGATTAAAATGACCAACTTCTTGAAACCCTCTAAAAACCCATTTCTAGGTTATGGGAATAAAGAATGATTACTTACTTAGGTTTAGAGAGAATCAAAGAGTGATAAATTGAGTGTTTCTAGCTTCAATTAACGGTAATTAATCGATTTCTGCTTCTCCTCTCTTGATCCCACGTTTTTCTTCTTCTTTTTGAGCTCTCTGGAATTGTTTGGAATGAATAAGAAGTATGTACGTACAGTGTGTAAAATTGAGTATGTGTTTTAATTAGTTTTATTCCCCTCAATTCTTATTGTTTGAAACTTAGAAACCATTCACAGTTTCTATTATTTTATATTACTTATAATAATAATAATACCTTCAGAATTTGGGGTGTTACATTTTTTGATTTGATGGGCCGACCCGTTAACTCGAATCTTGACCCGAGTCTGGACCAAAGAGTTAAACTGGTTTAGGAGTGTACGGTGAGTGGGTTGATAGGCAAAGATGAATATATAAATGTTGAGTGTGACAACCGTCACCAAACCGTTATCGTAGTTCAAGCCGTAAAAAGTCATTTTTGTGAAAGTACTAATTTCAATGATTTCTTTACATCAAAGTCTCATTTTTGAAAAGTGAATCCAATGCAAAAAGAATCATCTCAATCCGACGTGTAACGAAGGACATACAAAGCAAAACGTAAAATAAACAAATAGTATCAATTATTTTTGGACCGTGTGACCCAACTTTTTATGTCTTTTTTTGGCCCAAAGAAAACTGACCCAAATTCCTCCTTAGAGGATCTGGCCGGCCCAGCCCATTCAAACTCAAGTAACCTTAAAACTATGAACAAAAACCTAAACCGAAAAGTTTTAGTTTATGCTGATTTATTTTCGTAGTCAACTTCATAGGCCGTTTTGAGCTACTTAGAGTCGTTTCCAGGCTTCGGCTAAAACTAAAAAGTTGTAGATCTCGATGTTTTACATATATTCAAGAGGTTTCGGCCTCTAAAACAAAGCATATTATTTTATAAAAATTGTTTTGTAAACTGCTGCAGTGTATAACGAATTTTCTGAAACTTTTAGTTATTCGTATATAAATGTGTTTAACCCTAAAAACGATTTCTAAACCCCATTATTCGACTCCAGATGTCCAAGAACGAAAATATTAGTCTATATTCATAATCCAAACCCTAAGAACTCAAATAATCATCCTCTAATCCATTCTATTGATCGAGAACTCGCGTATTCGTGTTTTCGGTAAGTTTTTGTGTTCTAAATCTTCGTCTTCTTCATTCTCTTATTGCAAGGAACATTTTGATTCTCATAAAACATTCATATTACATATTCTAACAATGATTATCATGCAGATCATCGGTAGTTGGTATAATCTCTATCCGATTCTTTTATTCTAAACGTATTTCGATTATTTCGTATTGTCGATTTTATTCGGTTCAAATCCATTGTATTCCTAGTGAATAAAATCATTAGGATATGTTTGAAATCAGTAGTTAAATCATTAGGAGTGAATAATATTCGTTTGATTGAGCGTTTTGGATTGTTTTCACAAGGATTTAGGTTTGATTATACAAACCCTAAATCTGGGCAAAATTGTTTATCGGTTTGGGAACGGTGTAACTTGATCATTTTATAGTGATTTTGATGAACCTCGAGTCTAAACATAAGTATTAAGAGTATATTTTCAAATGGTGTTGGTTTCGTGTCCAAATGTCGAGTATAAGTTGGTCAAAATGATTTTATAAAAGTGAATGTCAATTCTGAGTTTTTCGGTTCATAAGTTCGGTTAACTTGTCCATTTTTGAAACGTATGTCAAACTAATAATTAGGTCTTTAAATTTTTACTGGAGTAATTTTAAAGTGTTAAAAATTTTCTGTAAAAATATTATAATCTTTGTAAGTTTTAAGTATTTTAAATAAATTGTAACTTTTGTGTATTCGGAAATTGTTGTTGTTTCTGAGCAGATTAATTTGGTGAATTTTTAAAAATAGTTAACTATAGAATTAAGATCTGTAAAAATTACAGGATGTTCTTAACACATTGAAGAGTCACTGGTAAAATTTCTATAGTCAAATGGTTTCATTAAGTCATGGTTTAAAATTCGTAAAGTGGTATAAAATTCTGGACATAATCTGAAATACACAATGGGGTTGATTTTTTGTAAAAACACATGAAGTTTGGTTGTGAGAAAACTTAGTAGAGGTGATTTGGACTTGGGATATATAACACCCCTCATTAATTATAAACAATCATATAATATTGGTGGCACGGAAGCGTATATATTAAAACATTTCTATCAATGTACTCAAAATGTCAATAAACTTTTTCAAAGCCAATCACATGACATTTCAACAACTGGGTGTTAATGCTTCAAAACACTTTTACAGTTATAAAATTTACATCAGAGTAAAAGCCTGTCAAACATTCCATCCAGTCCAACAACCTCCTGCCCAATATGTCCCATCTATTTTAACCTGCAGGAAGAACTGTGGTGGGGTTAGCATAAAGCTAAGTGAATGAAACTATAAGCAACAGTCCAACCTAGCATAACAATCTGTTTACATCAAATAACAATAAACAGAAAATCAATCAATCACTCAACATCCAATCAATGTCATACACGCAACATCATGAGGATCGGTGGTCCCTGATACACCCTAATACCGGTTTGGTACTCAAGGAACTCTTATCAATCATCTGTATTGGCCCATACAGAACTACCGATAACTTGTTGTCAATCACACACGACCTAGATCTCTAAACCAACATTTCAAGTTTCCGAGATCTCCTGTCGTCTACAACAACAACAAGTCCAACCATCAAATCAAGTTGACCTCAAAATCTTACATACTAGCACAATCAGCCAAGTAACTAATTAAACTATCATGGCAAGATATCTCTACAGATGTATCATATCAAAGTAATACTATAAATTACTTGTTGTAAATCAAATCATTACAACTAAATCACACTGAGGTTACAGATCCACTCACCAACTACCTCAGGCCTCTACTCAGTAGTCTAATATCACTGAGCCTTCTCCACATCTGAGAATTTACAATCAAATATAAGTTAGTAATCCATATCAATACATAACTTATATTAATCCATACTATTAGGAACTTAACATAATAATATGAATATTACTAGTTCCTAATCATATATTAGTTATTACAACATAACTATTATCATATATGAATCTGAACATATATCAAATAACAATCACATTACTTATCAAAATCAAACAAGAAATGTGACACCAGCCTATCAAGCCGCCGGATTCCCTCAGAAGCCGCCGGCTTCCCACAAATCAGCCTGAATCCGCCGGATTCCCTGAATCCGACCGGATTCCCTAAATTTTGCCGGAATCCGCCGGATTCCCGTGAATCCGCCGGATTCTCTCGTCGTCCCAGCCCAGTTTCGAGCTGTAAAACCCTAACCCACGGGTTTATAATCCAAAACCTCAAAAACAAGGTTTCTAACCGTTTAAAACCACAATTATTATCACATAATCAATATGTAACACTTATAACATGATTTCTAACATCCAAATCTCTCAAATCATCAATTTACCCAAATTCAATCAAAATCAAATTCTTAAATACTCAAGAATACTTACTGATTGAAGAATCTAACGATGGTAATCTGATGATTATTAAGTTTCATGAGAATCACAACTTCCTGATTTGATTTCTGGATTGATTTGGAGGTTTTCAAAGAGTTTCTGTGAGTTTCTAAAATGAAAATGAATAACTTTCCTAAATAGGAAAGGATATATATAGAAACTTAGGTCGGTCCAACCTAAACCGCCTTCAATATATGGGTATAATTTAATACCCCATCTCAATCTATTGCCTGGAACCCGAAAACCATTTGCGAGTCCAAACATTTTATCACACCGTCAGCTATATTAATTTACAACAATTAATATTTCACTTATCACATTGGAATATTCGGATCCTATTCCAATTATTTCACTATTTCAAACAATATTATTTCCAAACACATTTAAATACTTATTTAAATCAAAAAATAATATAAAACAACTAGGTCCATTTCGAGGATGTTACAACTCTTCCCCCCTTAAAGAGATTTCGTCCCCGAAATCTAACCTCAATCAATCTGACTAATGTGATATAGTCACATACCTCTTAGCATACATTAATCCTCAATAGCAACTTACAACTATTCTTAGACTGTTTGAATTCTTTCCACATGCACATATCCAAATGTACATGCTTCTATCTTTTCCTATGCACACTTACAGTGCATCCATCCAACATCTCATAGGAACCAATCATCTATCTAATTCCTTTATCACCAATCAAATAAAAGTTTAAAGCACCCAATCACTTTAACCAACAACAATAAGTGAAACCTAACATCACTTATTAGGTCTACGCAACCAGAAATTAGCAACATGCTAAAATCTTTAACCTATTTTCACTGTTCATCTCTGTTATCAATAAAACAGCAATCACACTATTACCATAGTAGTTATTAAACTACTTAGCAACACTGAAAGTTAATTTCAGTTCATGACTAACAACCAGTCTAATATTCAGATAACAATCTCAAATCTCTACCATCAAAGATTTGAAATTCAAATCTAGGTTAACTTTTCATCTAAAAGTTTCATACCTATACTCTTTTGAACAATCTATAATGTTCACATATCATTTCAATCATATGAAATCTTTAATAAGCAAAGCAGAGGTCAAACTCAATAGGTAAAATCACAATCAACAAGTACTTTGCTCAATCAACAAAAGTACTACAATCAATCTTACCTACAATCAACCAACCTCTACATTGACTTATTTCCACTTGTAATTTCTTTCATTACTACCTCTCAATTGTCAACAACTTTAAAGTCGACAACAACTACTGCTCAAACAATAATCACCACATTAATGATTATACAATTCAGTACATCTATCAATACTCACTATTTATCTTCAAATCTAACTGACCATCAAGTTAGAATTTACATAACGCTTAAACTAGTAAGACATCCAGAATCTTATTTTAGCAACCAGTTAATTCAATTCACATCCTTAAATCTTAAACTACTAATCACAAGCAATTTGAAATTATACAACTTTAATCACATAATCACTTAGTACTACATCCCATCAATATAGCAACTTAGTCAGTCTTAATCAACATATTATGATACTACAATTTAAGTATCACAATATCACAATGTGCTACTTCTCAACACATTTCCAACACTTTCTACATCAAGTTAATCAAAATTAACTGACCTCCACATATCTTATGGCACATTTAATTCATTCTATTAAAACTTATCATGCCATTTATTATCATGTATACCACACATACATATCTACACAACTTCAGGTACTCTCTTAAATGGACATATACACATCAATTCCATTTCATTCTATACACTAGGCCATTCAAACTATTAAAGTCTATACCAAACCTTCATATTACTACTAATCATCACATATCCATACCACAGGACATGAAACAATTACCAATCAGCAATTTTATGTTTCATTTATATATATACCAGCCAGTATATAACTTAAACAATTCAATTTAAACTTCCAGGAAAGTTTGGTGAATACCATCGTCACCTATCAATTTCAAGGTTTCCCTTACTTCCTAACACATACAATTTCTTAAAATATAAACAACCTTCCAATTCATATTTCTTCAATTTATCAACAAAGATCATCTAGATCTTTAATACAGTTTAATTTCCAGATATACTTTCATATTTTTTTTCTTACTTGGATCTAATCCCAATTTACCACTTTATCACTTAATTCATTTGTATACAATCAACAATTAACTAAAGAATTCGTTCAATTCTTTCAATACTTAAGTAATTCACCCTGAGGTACCAGTCAACCTACACAATCATTAATAATTACTTTCAATTATTTCACTTCTCATATGCTTACCCAATCATGGCTGTCATCACAAGCCTCATACACTGGTAAGACTTTCTTATCACAATCCTAACCAATGTAACTTAATTTGCACCTTTCACAAATTATAACTGTCATATCATAACATGATTTCACATCTGTATAATTCCTTAACACATATTCAGTTCAATTATACTTAACACTATTTCAATTACTTAATACTAGCTTTAAGTAATAACTCAAGTCTCACAAACTTAGACCATTCATCTATCTCCTTTGGATCTTACAAGACCCATCTCAACATAATTTAACTAATCAAGGAATTCAATCATATTCCTCACAATCATAACATTACAATCTATGTTAGACTATTTCAACACACACAGTTGACTACATGTCAACTTTGATTTCAATCAACCAATCAATAAAATCCTCTAATTGCTTTTCTCAAGTTTGACCTATCCTCAAACCAATCACAAGCAATTAATTTTATACACAATTCTCTATTCATGGTTTGACTTTCAAAGTTAACATACTATCAAGTTAACTCCCAACAAACCATTTCATCTTATATGTTCACTTTCAAACATATATTTCAAATTATTACTTTCAATAATTTCATCAATCCTTTACTAGGACAAGATCAACCTACATCAATCTTGGCTCTATACAAGCCATTTCATATTGTATGTTTACTATCGAACATAAACTTCAAATTATTACATTCAATAATACTTGTAATTTCTCAAGCAAGACGATATCAACCTATCTCAACTTTGGCTTCATACAAGCCAGATACAAAATAGTGATTCATTTAAACACTATCAAATCCTCCTACATGTAATCTATCACAATCAATCACAATTACTCATTCAACAAAATCAAATTAGTCAATTAGGTTTACCATCAAACCCCCCTCAATGACTATTATCATTTACACTAGCACCTTTACAATCTAATTGTCACAGTCCTATCAACCCATTGTTTTCTTATCAAAACAACTATTTAACAACTTAGCATACTATCATGCTCAATTTTCCTAAATCACATTACATTTCTTTTATACCAAGTAGCCTCAACAAGTTCATGTGACACAACATAATATAACAACGGTGATCAGGCGTTGCAAGATTATGTTCTTCACAATCCATTCTCAGGCCACTCTACATTATAATTATCAATGTGATCTACTCTTATCTCATAAATATTAAATACTTTATGATTTCAAATCAATCAACATCTATTTAATAGTTTCTAATAGCTGATACATACTCAAAATCAGCTTACTACTTACATATTCAATCTTACATATGCAAGCCATCTCACATACACACAATGTTCTAATTTTCAACAACTGAATTACTCAGTATATCACTTATCTGAAACCTCAAACATATGATAACTTATCATCATAGTTTCAACACTTAACATTAATCAATGTCCCTATTTTCCTCAAAATTCAGGACACATCTTAATCAACTATCATCACTTTGACATATGCTATCATATCAAGCATCACTGTCACAACAAGTCTACTTAATCATGTTACTATCAAACATTTCATTCATTAATTTCACAATTGACCAGAAAGATCTATCACTTCCCAATCAATTTCACATTATTACACTCTACATTTCTCTTAAACCTATCAGTCATGGTTTATATCAAGTGTTTAACTATAGTCAACACATATCATATAGTCACATAAACACATATTTTCTCAAATAGCAGTCATTATCAATTCAATGACACGACCTTCCTTAGCAAGGATTTAGATCACACCTTGTGATTAATCCATTAACATAATACTATCAATTATCTCGTCTCACCAATAAAGACACTCCTTAGGTTCTAACATCAATCTTGCTAAAACCTTAATCAACTCTCTGTCTACTTAAACATATTTCTGCATTTACAATTCAATCAGAAATAATCACAACAATGAACAACAATGAGCATCTCATTCAATACCTCTATCCTCATGTCAACCTATAGCAATCAATAGTTGACTCAACACTGGGGAATCATATCAGTCTGACTCAATTAACTTCATAACAAGGCTTACTCAACATAACAGAGTAAACAATTCAAGTTAATTTAAATTAACACAGGCTTATCGAAGATTACCTGACAATCTTAAGCCCACAAGCGTTGAGGAAACATGAAATATACTAATCAGATACTCATGTTCCTCCGTCTCTGCAATCAAACAACACTTCACAACTTGTTAAAGGTTAGTACATATTCAACTAACTACTTTCTCACACATTCACTAATCAACTAAACCCACACCCACTGGAATGTTTGACTCAACTCATCAAAGTTTAGGATTGAACATTCTATCAAGTCCAATTCACCCAAACTATTGCTCTGATACCAACTTATAACACCCCTCATTAATTATAAACAATCATATAATATTGGTGGCACGGAAGCGTATATATTAAAACATTTCTATCAATGTACTCAAAATGTCAATAAACTTTTTCAAAGCCAATCACATGACATTTCAACAACTGGGTGTTAATGCTTCAAAACACTTTTACAGTTATAAAATTTACATCAGAGTAAAAGCCTGTCAAACATTCCATCCAGTCCAACAACCTCCTGCCCAATATGTCCCATCTATTTTAACCTGCAGGAAGAACTGTGGTGGGGTTAGCATAAAGCTAAGTGAATGAAACTATAAGCAACAGTCCAACCTAGCATAACAATCTGTTTACATCAAATAACAATAAACAGAAAATCAATCAATCACTCAACATCCAATCAATGTCATACACGCAACATCATGAGGATCGGTGGTCCCTGATACACCCTAATACCGGTTTGATACTCAAGGAACTCTTATCAATCATCTGTATTGGCCCATACAGAACTACCGATAACTTGTTGTCAATCACACACGACCTAGATCTCTAAACCAACATTTCAAGTTTCCGAGATCTCCTGTCGTCTACAACAACAACAAGTCCAACCATCAAATCAAGTTGACCTCAAAATCTTACATACTAGCACAATCAGCCAAGTAACTAATTAAACTATCATGGCAAGATATCTCTACAGATGTATCATATCAAAGTAATACTATAAATTACTTGTTGTAAATCAAATCATTACAACTAAATCACACTGAGGTTACAGATCCACTCACCGACTACCTCAGGCCTCTACTCAGTAGTCTAATATCACTGAGCCTTCTCCACATCTGAGAATTTACAATCAAATATAAGTTAGTAATCCATATCAATACATAACTTATATTAATCCATACTATTAGGAACTTAACATAATAATATGAATATTACTAGTTCCTAATCATATATTAGTTATTACAACATAACTATTATCATATATGAATCTGAACATATATCAAATAACAATCACATTACTTATCAAAATCAAACAAGAAATGTGACACCAGCCTATCAAGCCGCCGGATTCCCTCAGAAGCCGCCGGCTTCCCACAAATCAGCCTGAATCCGCCGGATTCCCTGAATCCGACCGGATTCCCTAAATTTTGCCGGAATCCGCCGGATTCCCGTGAATCCGCCGGATTCTCTCGTCGTCCCAGCCCAGTTTCGAGCTGTAAAACCCTAACCCACGGGTTTATAATCCAAAACCTCAAAAACAAGGTTTCTAACCGTTTAAAACCACAATTATTATCACATAATCAATATGTAACACTTATAACATGATTTCTAACATCCAAATCTCTCAAATCATCAATTTACCCAAATTCAATCAAAATCAAATTCTTAAATACTCAAGAATACTTACTGATTGAAGAATCTAACGATGGTAATCTGATGATTATTAAGTTTCATGAGAATCACAACTTCCTGATTTGATTTCTGGATTGATTTGGAGGTTTTCAAAGAGTTTCTGTGAGTTTCTAAAATGAAAATGAATAACTTTCCTAAATAGGAAAGGATATATATAGAAACTTAGGTCGGTCCAACCTAAACCGCCTTCAATATATGGGTATAATTTAATACCCCATCTCAATCTATTGCCTGGAACCCGAAAACCATTTGCGAGTCCAAACATTTTATCACACCGTCAGCTATATTAATTTACAACAATTAATATTTCACTTATCACATTGGAATATTCAGATCCTATTCCAATTATTTCACTATTTCAAACAATATTATTTCCAAACACATTTAAATACTTATTTAAATCAAGAAATAATATAAAACAACTAGGTCCATTTCGAGGATGTTACAGGATACAATGGAATGACCTAGTTATGTCTAGGTTGTAACCCATATACATTATGATATTGTAGATTGCGAGTTCTTGGTGGTTGAACTTAAGGGCAAAACTTACATCATTATTGAGGTGAGTTTTCGTGGCCCCGTTTTCATTTACATATTTTCAAAATGGGGGAAAAGTATGCTCACATGATTTATCACTTGTTTTCATGCTGTGATTACATTTGTTTTCATTTCGGACATATGCTTGAAATGTGTTACATTATGTGGAATTATGTGCATTACTTGGAAACATTATTGAGGCTATTCGTCTTACTCCTTTGTGGGTATTGACAACACGCCGACTCGTTGAGCTATTCGTCTTTCTCCTTTGGGGGTATTTACAACACGCCAGTTGGATACATTGACATCATTTAGGCTATTCGTCTTGCTCCTTTGGGGGTATTGACAACACACCGACGTATATGCTATTCGTCTTACTCTGTGGGAGTAATGACAACACGCATGGTTGTTTTGTTGAGATTTGTTCATTTACACTAATTTCATTTATATGTACCATTTCTATATGCATTGTCCTAACTTATTATCATCACAGCAAAAAGGTTTATTTTATGGTGTCTTGTTTCAAACCTACGAAACTCACCAACATTCGTGTTGACGTTTTAGAGCATATCTTTTCAGGTTATACTAGTGGATTTAAAGCAGAGGACAAGAGAACTTAGTGGACCTTTAGGGTTGCATTAAGAGTTATTCAAGACTTGTGGTACATCATGGTTGTTTGTGAAGGCATCTTTTGCCTTAACATTGTATTGTACGTTTGTTAGTAAGATTTTGAATTCATTGTTGAAATGTATGCATGACATGAACCGTTATTCATGTTAATGTCATCATGACACATTTGATATTTTATTTCATATAGAATTCTTTATAATAATGTGTTATGATCCTATCACAGTTATACTCCGTTGTTTCCGCTTTAGACAGGGTGTGACATTGAGTAGGGTTCAAATGAGTATAACAATTTTGAGTGAGAATAGGGGAATCAATTTCAACCACTCACTTTCATCAAATACCCATTTCCTCCACATTTTTGAAACTTAAATATCTCACAAACGGTAAGTCAAAAAATTATGAAAATTGCACCATAAAATTCAGCGTTTTCTCCTCTTCGATTTGCCGTCTTTCAAGGCATACTTTTGACAAAAAAAAAATTTCCATTTTTTTGTGGGTTTTACAAATTAATAACACATGTGTTAGTGATTGGTTATACATTTGATTTGTGGTTAGGTTTAGGGTTAGGGTTTAGCAGGGTTTAGGTTTTAGTAGGGTTTAGGGTTAAGTATGATTTAGGGTTTAGGGTTTAAGGTTTAGTATGATTTAGGGTTTAGGGTTTGTAAAGCGTTTAGTATTTTTTGGTGCAATTTTCATGATTTTTCGATGTGTTATTTGTGAGATAATTTAATTTTTAAAAGAAGGGGGAAGTGGGTATTTGATGAAAATGAGTGACTAAGATTGATTCCTTCATTCTCACACAAATTGTCATTCTTATTTGAACTCCACCCTATAAATGTTATATGTTCAAATTATTATGGGTAATGATACTTATTACCCCCAATTTGATGAAGAACGAATTATTATCCACTAATAAGTGATTGCATTATATTCAACAAAACATCATTATTTATTCATTATCCACTAATATCAATTGAGAGAGTGTTATGAATAGTAGCTCTTTTGTCTTTTTGTGATTTATATATAAGGTAATATAATTGATGGTGGAAACTCTAATTAATCATATTGTTAGATCAATTGGTTTAGTGTGCTATCGATGTATCCACTAACCAAGGTTCAAGTCTCATGCTTATTATTTTATTTTTTCTATCTTATTCCTTTTTAAAAACATGGCTTTTTTGTCACCTTTTTTTGACACTTTACTTTTGTAGATTCCTTTTATTTTTATACTATATATTTTTATTATATGTTTTGTCTCTTTATATCATTTATAATTTTTTTTTTCATTTTCATCTTATATATTTCTAATAATGATGTTACACATAGTAAATTCTATAAAATTTTGTTAAAATGGTTTTCTCCCAAGTGTTTATTTTAGCTTTTTTAGTTTAATATAATCTTTAATTTACTTTGCAGTTTAATGAATTGTTATTATTCAACATATTTTTTTATTGCATACGAAGTATGGTGTTAGATTGATGGATATCATTTATAGATATTTTTCATCTTAATCTTATTTTTCTTTTATTTTATTTTTTGTCACTTTCTTTTCATATATTTTTATGATATTATACGTAGTAAAAAAATTTATAAGTTGTTAAAATCGTTTTCTTTCAATCGTTTGTTTATTTTCTATTTTTAGTGTAATCTAATTTGTAATTTATTTTACATTGTAATGAATTGTTATTATTGAACATATTTTTTTATACATATGATGTTAAGTTGATATACACATTGTTATAAGTAAAATACATTAATTTATATCAAATATATAAAAGCTTTTGTTCATAAATGCTTATTTTATTTGGAATGTTACCTTGATACATTTTTCAATCTATTTACTCCTAAAATAATTATTGATAATCAAACCATTATTTTAAATTCGCATATGATGTTAAATTCTCATATATATATATATATATATATATATATATATATATATATATATATATAGTTACAATTTTCAAAATAAATTTATATACTCATATTTGATTTAAATAGTAGCTTCACAAAGCTTGGCCATTAAAACATATTATCCCTTAATATCTTGGTAAACACAATAAAATAGTAAGTATTTTCACCTATTGTGATTTATATTTATAATTAAATACATAGTCATAGACATTGCAAAGTTTTATTAATTGGGTATTATCTCTTAATAATCAATTGATAAACACTATGAATAGTAAGTATTTTATCCTTTAGTTATATGCATTTCGTTATAATTAAATATGGAGTAACAGACTTTGCAAAGTTTTACTAATTGGGCATTTAGATCAAGTGATTAGCAAGTGAGGTACTAAATTGAATGCATGGAGATATTTGGTGGTGACGTTCTAATTTTGTTTTAATTATGTAAACGATCTATATATTTTTATTTTAAAAACTTCATCTTTATTAATTTCTCTCATACCGACGTAAAATGTAAATAAATTTTAAAACTTTTTCTCTTAAGAACAAATTAATATTCGATAATATAGTTGTATATGTAGCCTAGATTGTTTTTTATTTATTTTACCTTTTAACCTTTATTTTATTTTTATAGTTGCTAAATATTTAATACATTGTAATTATTGAAGATACGACATATGAAGTTAAAGTGACTTATAAATTCGTGATAAGTTCTAAATGTCATAAATCACATTTTAAAGTCAAATTGCATACACAATCACATTAAATATATATACATTGGTATCAAGTAAAAGTTAAACTCACAATTCAATAGTTGTAAATACATTTCGATACCGGTAAGTATATATATTAAATTGATGTTAACCATAACCAATCACAACGTGAAGCGTGAGCATGAAAATTTTAGTTAGTATTATTACTTTCATTGAGTTCCACCCAATATTTTTAAAACCGGAATTTGAATCGGACCGGAGAGGGGTCCGGCTCAGGTTGAACCGATCGAACCGCCGATCCAAACTGGCCCAAAACCCGCGGAAAAAAAAAAAAATCAAAACCGGTTGGAAATCGGTCCGGTTTCCGATTGAACCGCCCGATTTTGATGGAACCGCCCGTTTCATTGACTGGTCAAACCTCCCCAAAACCGATTTTCAACCGGCCGGAAAACCTCCATTTTCCCGGTCGAACCGATCGGACCGGACCGGTTCAACCGGTTTCCAAAACATTGGTTCCACCCTTTAATGCCTCGACCAACCCCTAAAAGTTAATGTATCATCTTTCGTCGATTTGTGATGAGTACAACGCATATTGCATAAAGTACATTCCTCAAAACTAAAAGAATCGTCAAAATTTTAGGTATATAAATCAGAAATAAAAAGCATAAACAACAACTATTGAGATACAAAAAACCCCAGAAGAAAATGGCAGTAATTAGGGTTCATATTCATCTGGTTCCCCCAACTCAAACCCTACAATTCAAAAAATTCAAGAGTCACCCATTTCTCCACATCCACAAAACCCTAAAAAGCCACAAAATTTCATGCTCAAATTCAAACCGCAACATGAATGACATAGAGTTAGAAATGGGTTTAGCAACAGAGATTGAAAAGATGAAAACCCAGATGTTAGAAACACAAGAAGCCATGAAATCAAGCAGGAAGTTGTTGTATGCAGAGGTGTGTTCGTACCTTGGATTGGGGAAAGAAGAATTGAAGAGAAAATGGGAGAAAATGGAGGAAAATGATAAATGGGTTTTGGTTGAAGAATTTGTTTCAGATTGGAGTTTTAATTTTCATCCATTATCTGCTAAATCTGTTAAGGAGTTGGTTGATCAACACTTGTCTCTCGATAATCACAATCTGTCTCAAGATTCTTCTTCGATCATGTTTAGTGGGTTGAAGAAACTAATGGGGTTTCCAGATAGTGTATGATGATGTTGGCATTTGCTTGTTACAGTATTTTTATTTTTATTGCCATTTCGTGAATTTATTCATGTTCCATATGTTAATCGATCGAGTTATCAAATACAATACGCGACTAGTTTTTAGGGAAATGATAATTAGGGGTAAACAATGCTTTTGATCAAAAAGAAAGATTATCGATTTTGATACTTAGAGCATTAATCAGTTTAATAGCATTGTAAGCTGCCATGTATTGAAACGTTTAGCATCGTTCTTGTTTGTACATACCCCGTCTTAATACGGAGAAATGTGGGTTCTCCACAAATAAGAGTTTCTTTTATTTAATTATATATACCGTATATCACTTAGTTTATGAACCCGTGATAATACGAATTTGACGAAAATAAAATAATATAATTAGTTGATATATTTTACCGTCTCTAATGTGTATTCAAATAAATTTTATATATTAAATTTTGTACATCAAAGTACAACCTCAAAGTACATCAAAGAAATTTCCGTGTTGAAGAGTAACACACGACTTGTGTCATAGTTGGTTTGAGGTAGTTATACTCGCCCTCAATTTTCAAGTTTTACATAGAAATAAATAAATAAATAACAGAGTAAAAGAGAACATGGATTATGTATGGTTCTAAAGAGATCAAATTTAGTACTGAGCATAAGGATTTTTTGAGTTGAAACTATATTTTTCTGCTCGAGGCACTAGAGACATCCGTATGCTCCATCATTCATGCACACTCTCACACAGAGGCGGATCTGTAGCCAAGTAAGGGTATGCACTTGCATACCCTAAACTCCTAACTCTTAGTGTAAATAAAAAAATAATTGAAGCTGTTTTTAATAAGAATGCTTAAAGTGCATACCCTTAAAAGTTAGGGTGAATACCCTGTTAAAAATAAGAAACAAAGGGCATCCATTTTTTAGGCCTTCAAATTTCGATTATAAAGCTTAATTCTGTATTAAAAATGGTGGACTGTGTTTCAGATTATTTACGGGGAGAGAAGATGACCTTTGACTCTTTTTGTTTACTTTTTGCATTTTTTTTCATTAATAGCCTTACATTTAATTTATAAGTCCCATTTAACCCTTCTATTATAAAAACTTATCACTTTAACCTCAATTTCTAACATCTATCTATTGCTTGTATATGAAAAGACCAAAACAATATGAATATTTAAATTTTATATGATTTGAGCTACATTGCAAACTATCATAACTTTAATTTTATATGTTATACAAATTTTGTAAATTGTCATTAAAATACCCCTATACCTTCAAAAAGAGCCCAACTTTATATATATATATATATATATATATATATATTGAAAAATAGAAACCTAGTAGAAAAGCTTGAAGGCGAAAAAACCCGACCCGAAAAAAAAAAAACTCGAATGAATTTTTTTGAAAAACTCAACTGTATATTGCATACCCTAGCCTAGATTCCTAAATCCGCCACTGCTCTCACATATCTTCTTTCCTAGCAATGAAAAATAATTGATAACTTTTCAGCACTAACTTAAAATCTAAAATGTCATAACAAAAGGTCTTCAATGTGCTACACCTCCTACTGACCATGACAAAAAAAAAAAAAAAAAAAAAAAAAACATCCTTCAACTTTAAGAAAAGACACGAAAAGAACTAAAAAAAAAAAAATCCTCTTCCAACTCAATCACTCAAAGAAGGTCGGTTAAGCATTCTTGATGTTACCCTTTTATTATGATTTATCTTAAACTTTAATGCTGCTATCTGTAAGAACATAAAATGTCGTTTTCGAACAATAGGTATGAGTCAAAATGTTAGAATCAAAACCTGCAAGATAGGATCAGTAGAAGCCATTTTGAGAGTACCCACTGTGACACCAACAAAGATATTTTACAATGTAGCCAGATTAATTAGTTGTTAGGAAGTCTACCTACATCAAGCAGCCAACTATTTATGATGTGTACCTATTTATTTTTTAAGTAGATAAATAAATTCTGAATACCGACTTTTATCGTATCTCTTTTTATAAATTGTCTCGGGCCTCGTTTGTTTTCGATATAATGGTTGAATACTAATAAAAGTTTGTTTAATAAGTCATTTATGAGTGTTTGTTTTTTGGATATCAGGATAAGCTTGCAAGAGCACAAATCGATTCAACAGGGAATCCAAGTCCAAAGGATGAGAAAACTCGTCATTCATTCATGAACTGTCTTGCCCGTACCATCAAGAGCTAAAATTTAAATAAGAGTTGGCGCCTATGGAAAAGAGATTTGAATCACTTTGTGGCGATTTCAGACGTTCAACACATAAACCAAGGAACAAATAATTACATATGATTTATTCATAATAGATATAGGGAGTATATTTATATATTTTTTTAGAACTTAACAACAAAAAAAGGAAAAAAGACATACTCTACTCTAGTTAAAACATAAAATTTACGGCTTTTTCATCATCACTTTTTGTAAAATGATAGTTTTATCCATGATTAATTAATTACCGCTTTGTTTAAAGTTTGTAATAACAATTTTAAGTAAGGATAATATGGTAATCTTGATCAAACACTACAATGTATTGAGAAAAGTTCAAGAAATTACAAGAATTATTGAAAGTAAAGAAGAATCAATGAGAATACTCCACATGTAGAAAACTCATTTACCCCCAACATCAATTATCTCACAAATGGCAAATCGAAAAATTATGAAAATTGCGCCATAAAATTCAGCGTTTTCTCCTCTTCGATTTGCCGTCCCTCAAGCCCAAACCCTAAACCCTAAACGTAACACTTTAACACATGTGTTAGTAAAATGTGAAACCCACCAAATAAGAAAAAAAAAACTCATCGAAAGTATGCCTTGAAGGACGGCAAATCGAAGAGGAGAAAACACAGAATTTTATGGTGCAATTTTCATAATTTTTCGATTTGTCGTATGTGAGATAATTGATGTTGGGGGTAATAGGTTTTGTACATGTGGAGCATTCTCTTTGTACACACGACACAATATCATTAGTACTCCCATTCTTTAAAAAATTACTGTATTCTAATAATCTATCTTACTATGTATTATTAGTGGGTAATGACAAGTCCACTAAGATTTTTGATAAATACAACGTCAATGTCCATTACTAGTTTGTAAAGTACAACTTTAAATGCACGATTATAGTAGATTCATCAAAATGTTTATACTATCCATTTTTTAAAACGAGTGAGTATGGTTCAAATGAGTACAACAACGTTGTGTGAGAATGAGAAAACTAAGGGCATCTCCAATGGAAGGTTTTTTTGAGGTTTTTTTTGGAAAAAAAAAGTCTTTTGAATAGCTCAATTCCATTGGAGTGTAAAAGTCAATGTGACAAAAGGTTTGCCAAAATTGAGTCTTTGGCTAAAAACTCAATTTCTATTTTGTGTATCTAGTTATTCAATAAAATAATATTATGTGTGTATGAGTTTTTATAAAAAAAAACTTTTACCATTGGAGAGAAAAGGTTTTTTTATAAAGCTAAATTAATGAAATGATGGATTTGCAAAAAAAAGCTTTTGAATAGATGAATACATTGTGAATGCTCTAAGACTCGTGCCATCAGCATCGTCGGTGTAGCGTTGGCTCAAACCGATGGAACAGACGCCATAGGCACGGCACGTCGGTTTGAGCCCGTCGGTTGATAACATCGGTTTGGCGACGGTAGGTTCCTTCGAGTGGGGCCCGCGTCACTTATTTATTTATTTACTTTTTTGTGTGTTGTGAGTAACGTTTATAAAAAAAAAAAGATAAAAAAATATATATATTATATCCGTTGGAAAGGCAACGGCTAAAAAAATATATATTTTCCAAATCCGTTACACTATATATATACAAATCTATATACCCAATTTTCATACACAATTTCACATTCCAAACCCATTTCATACACAAATATATACAAACTTTCCCAAACTTTCATACACAAATATATACCAACTTTCTCAAACTTTCATACACAAATATATACAAACTTTCATACACAAATATATACACATTTTATAATGTCGTCGTCAGATTCCAATCGCGAAGATATTAATGCCGTCATGGCAATTTTCAATCCGACCGCTAGGCTAAATACTCTCGACGCCCAAGATTCGGATTCGGATACCGAATTTACATTTTGTATTCCATGAACAAGACGTTATTTACCTAGAGATCGGTTGAGTGAGGGACAACGTTTATATCAAGACTACTTTGCCGAGCACCCGACATTCCCTCTCGATTATTTTCGGCGACGCTTTCGGATGAGTCGCCCATTGTTTATCCGTATATGTCAAAGTATATTATTGTACTCTCGGCTTCCATTACCCTCTTACTTTGCTTTTTTTCGTCAAGGTCGAGACGCAACCGGTAAAGCTGGTTTTAATGTTTTGTAAAAAGTCACGTCTTCCTTACGCCAATTGGCATACGGTTGTGCCGTTGACGCATTTGATGAATATTTACATATGGATCAACAAACATCGTACGATTGTTTAGACAACTTTTGTAAATGTATTTTCCATCTATATTCAAATGAGTATTTAAGAAGACCTACAATCCAAGATGTGCAACGTTTACATCAACGTCATGCGGAGTTACATGGTTTTCCAGGTATGCTCGGAAGTATCGATTGCATGCACTGGGCTTGGAGAAATTGCCCAATAGCATGGCAAGGTCAATACACTCGAGGTGATCACGGCTATCCAACAATCATGCTCGAAGCCGTAGCCTCTTACGATTTGTGGATTTGGCACACTTTCTCTGGGCCTGCGGTGTAACATCCTCAAATTGGGCCTAGGAGTAATAGGTATTTCCTGTAAATTTAAATGCTATTTAAATTTGTTATATGTATTGTGATAATTGAAAATAATAGGTCAAACAGTTATATGACTTTTTGTGAATAATAAAATATTACTCGTTTTAAATTTATTTAGTTGACGGTAAAATAAAATTGTATTTCCCCGCAAATGGTTTTTAAGTTCCAGACAATAATAAATACGGGGAACGAAAACTAACACTTATATGGTATATTATATGGATTGGGTCGGTCTTTATTTCCTCCACATACATACATACGTACGTATACACACTCACACACACATTTAACACTTAATCAATCCACAAAATCTTGAAGAAATCATGAAATTGGAGCTCCTAAACACGAATTCAAGTTTCCTTAATCATCACAAACAAGGTATGATCATGTGTTCTTGATTTTATAAACCCTAGAAATTGAGGGTTTTGGTGTTCTTGAGAAAAATCCGAATTTAGGGTTTCAAAAGTGTAAATTGATGTTAGTTAAGCTTCAATAACAAGTACTAATCATTCTAGCATCATCTTAATCATGTTATATGTGTTAATTTCGTGTTTGAGATAACCCTAGAAATTGGGGGTTTTGAGTAATTGCTTAATTGGTAGGATGTTCATGAAATAGAAGCTTGGAATGATGATAAAATTGTTAGTTGATGTTTAAATGATGATTAAAATCTAAGCCTAACCTTGAAATGAAGAAAATGATATATGATCACTAATAAAGGTTATGTGTTTAGTTGATAATTCAAGAATTGGAGCTTCTATGTTTAGAATAATGATGTATGATTGATAAGTGTTGATTAAAGATGATGATTTACATTGATTATGCTAAGGGTTGTGAAATTGGTTAAGTGTTCATGAGAATTTTGATAATCATGATGAGTTTGATGGTTTATATGAAGAAAGTAGTATGATTTGCTAATAAGAACCCTTAATTGATAATTAATGAGGACGGTGTGAAATTAGTTGGTTAAGTATTCATTAGATCAAATATTGATGTTTTGATGAATAATTGATGTGGAAAGTTAGTAATCTTGTTAATGGTTTCATTATATTAGTTAACAATGATGGAGATGAATGTTGGATTAATACAAGTTAATGATAAATGGTTTGATGTAATTACAATTGTATGATATTATATCAATATTGAGGCAAGTGTCAAATGACTAACTTGTGTTGTGTTATTGTATTCTCAGATGTGGAGAAGACTCAGTGACATTAGACTACTGAGTGGACGACTATGATTGTCGGTGAGTGGATCTTGGACTTTCAGTCTAAGTTAGTTGTAACAACATGGTTACAACGGGTAAACTTGGTTTATTGCAATGATTGCTTTAATATTATATTGGCATGTTGGCTAAACCTTAATTGATTATTGGCGTCCATTGTGCTATGATAGTTGTGGACTATTTGATTTGGTGAGGGTCAACTAATGTGTTGGGTTTGGATACTATTACTAGGACTTCGCAAGTGCCTTGTACATGTGTTGGACACTGAAATTGCGTCGTGTGTAGTAATAGTACCAAACTATCGGTTTGACCTCTAATTTGGCCGTCAGTTGGTTTTAAGTGTTACTTGGGAAACCATCCGCGGCATGAGGGTACCTCAAGGACCACCGATCCTTCTATGTTGCTTGTGCATTGCTTGGTTATAGGCATGTGTTAAGCTGAGTTAGATTGATAGCTTGGGATCTATTCACTTAGCTTCGTGCTAACCCCTCATTACTTCTTGCAGGTTTACTTCTGTATGTGGGTGGGCAAGAAGTACATATGGAATGGAATGTTTGACAGGCTCACTCTGAAATGGATAATACGTTAATGATTTAACAACACATTGGGATTTCTATAACACCTAAACTTAATGTGTGTAATGATTAGAATAATCTAGTTTTAAAGGTTTGTATATAAGTGGATTGCTATTTGAAATGTATGTATGCAATCCACTGGTTTCTATTAATCATGCGCTTCCGATATGTTAAAAAAAAAAAAAAATGTCCTTGTATTTAGCGGGTGTTATATGCGGGATCGAGCAACGACCTCAACGTTCTTAATGAATCTGATTTATTCCAAGACTTACTACAAGATAGAACTCCTGAAGTTGTGTTCACTATTGCCGGTCAACAATTCAACAAAGGGTATTATCTCGGCGATGGAATATATCCAGAATGGACGACGATTGTGAAGTCGTTTAAGCATCCGATATCAGAAGCCGAGTTGAGGTTCAAGAGATACCAAGAATCTGCAAGGAAAGATGTGGAACGGGCATTCGAAGTGCTTCAAGGCCGTTGGCAAATCATCAAAAACCTTGCTAGACCATATATCATCAACAAAATTCGTCGAATCATGTATTGTTGTGTAATTTTACACAACATGATAACCGAAGACAATGGATGAAATATGTGTTCACTTGAGGAAGACTATACGACAAACCCGGATAATATGCCTCAACGATCGTGGGAAGAAAGGGTTGCAACGCAAATGCGTATGGATAAGGAATTACGCGACCGTGCCACGCATCATCGACTTCGCGAAGCTCTCATCGCACACATTGCGACCCTACCACCAAATTTTCGTTCCCGTTAGCTACTTGTATTTTTTTTTAATAAATGTATTTTTTTTCAATAATTGTATTTTTTTAGGATTTGTAATGTTTTATTTATTTAATGTAATGATTTTAATTTTAATGAATACGTTTTATTTAAGTTTTTGTTTTATATAAATAAAGAAAATAGTGTGTGGCGCCCAGAAAAAAGAGAAGTGATGTTCACTGTAGGCAGTGCAGTGTCAGTTTATGTTAGTTTATGTCAGTTTTGGAAAAAGCTGATGTGACGCTAATATGGCACCAACTGACGCATCAGTTTGCGTCACCTGTTGGGAGTGTTCTAATAGCAATGTGTCACGTGCCATAAAATCCACTTTCATCCACATTTTTAAAAATTAAATATCTCACAAACGGTTAGTCAAAAAATCATAAAAAATTGCACTATAAAAATTAGCGTTTTTTTCTCTTCGATTAGAGATGTGACAAGGTATACTTTCGATGAATTTTTTTTCTTCATTTTTAGTGGGTTTTGAAAACGAGTAACACATGTGATACCAACGAGTAACACATGTATTACTACGATTTATAAAACCGAAAAAAAGTCGTCGAAAGTATACCTTGTGAGATGGGAAATCGAAGAGAAAAAAATGCCGATTTTTATGGTATAATGATATTTAATTTTTAAAAACATGAAAGAAAATTATTTTTATACCACGTGTCGCATTCTTATTCATCGTCTCATTCTCATAAAAATTACCATTTGAACCTCACTGTGATACGAGTAGGGATGGCAATGGATCGGATATGGATCGGATGATCCCATATCCACATCCATATCCTTTTAAATATTTTCGTCCATATCCGTATCCATATCCATTTAATTTCAATTCATCCATCCATATCCATATCCGATGGATTAAGCGGGTTAATGGATGTCCATTGGATATTCAAAAAATGTTAGAAAAAGTTTCCTATTATGAAATGAAACTGACAAATATTGCAAAAAAATAAATATAACGTAACATACAAAAATCTATTTACAAAAGTGTTCAAACATTGTCAATCAATGAAGCATAATTTATTACACTTACAAGTAAACATATATTTAGACAAATGTAAATGTACGTGTTCTCCTTGTTTATAGGTTAATCACACGTGTTTTAATTGTTATATATCGTGGATTGTGACTTTAATATATGGTTGTAAGCAGAACTTCGCTCAGCATGATATATTCATGCATTAAGATTTGCTATATATATCAAAATACAAAATAAAACCCCTCAAATATACATTAGATATTTAAAATTTACGACTTTATATATTTAATAACATATTAATTGTTTATGGTTTATATGTTTAATAACACCAAACTTATAAGACCCTCCGATTTATATACAAACATATTTTATTATATTTCAACTCAGGAAGCGGGTCCCAACAAAACAAACCGAATTCATAATATTAAACCGTGTAACTTTCAAAAACCTCCTTATTACAAACATACATTTTTACAAACCATGTAAGTTAAATTGAGTGTTATTAAAACTTCAAAACCATTACTTCTAATTTCCACTAATATCAGAGTATTCGCAGCAGTAGTCAAACATTCCGTTCAGATTCCCCAAAACCCGATCCAATATCTCAACAAAATCTGCAAAATGTTTAACAACGAGGGTTAGCTATAAGCTAAGTGAGTCAGATCATAATCAACAATTCAAACAAGAACTAACAAACCAGTTACAACAACTAATCATATATTCAAGCTTAACTGAATCAAACCAATTAATCAAACTAATATAATTTAACCAAACTGATGTTCTTGGTATACTATCACAAGAACATCCAATCACATAAGTACAGAAGGATCGGCGGTTCCTGGTATACTATCACAGTCACCACGACCACTGTATGCTATTCTCAGTGATCTACCGATAGCTTAACTACTACCTTCACTGACATAGGTTGGTCCTCAACTATGTGTATCAGAGAAACCCAGACAACTACACAGTAGTAATCAAACCCAACCATCGTTGACCTTCTTCCGAATCATCTCAACAACTTGTCACATAAAGGCATATCATATGCAGTTATGGAATATCAACTAAACAACTTTTACAACTGGATCAATCAAACTCAATCCATATAATCAACAACCGAATAACTGAAATTAACATGGCAATAACTATAACTGAAACTATCCTGGTTTACCCGTTGTAGCCAAACTTGTTACAACTGGGTTGAACTGAGGATTACAGTAACCACTCACCGATATTATCTGATATTCAACTCAGTGGTCTAATCTTACTGAGTTGCTGCCTGCTTATCTGGAATTACAAACAACAACAAGTCAGTAATTTATCACACAACTAAGAACTCATATGCTATTTCATAATATATTCCAATATATAACATAAAGATACAATATTAACCATACTAGCTAAACCAAACCATAGTTCCAAAAACTCCTTTATTAATTCCTTTTCTATTTAGACTCCAAGGATGTAACCATCATAAAGTAGACTCTTTTACCTTTCCAACGATATAAAGAACATAAAAATTGGAGTTATGGTTCATCTTTTATGACTATTTTAAAATGCTGATTTAAGCCGATAGGCTAAACATAGCCGATAAGCTGAAGCATAGCCGATAGGCTAAACCATAGCCGATCGGCTATCCTTCCCAGACCCAGATGCCTATAACTTTCTGCAAATTCCCAGCTCCGAACTTAAACCCCAAAAACCTATAACCTAACTGCAATAATCAATTTTTATACCTCAAATAACTTCAATAAACACATAAAAACATCAAGTAACATCATCTAACATGTATCCATCTTCAATTCATCATACATATTCTTAATCCATCAAACTCTAAAATAATCATCAACCACTTTTACCCAATTATTCTTGAAGAACATAACAAATCTTTCATAATAGATTCATATCATCATCAATAAAATATGTTACCTATTTTATGTCAAATCCACCTTTTTAACATAAACCCTAACAATTTGATTAAACTATTAAAACAATGAAGAACTTCAACTACTTTACTTACTAACATCATAAAATCAGTAAATATAATCATGTAATCATCACCTAATACATATAATCTCATGTTCATAACAATCTCAAATGATTACCCAAAATATCAAGACCAATTTCATAACTTTAATGAAATGAAAGAAAACTTACTATGGAGATGGATAAACAAGATGATGATAAATAACCAAGAATCTGATCTTAAATTCCCATCTACTAGTTTATTGTTTATCTCCCTTAGATTTTCTTAAAATGAGTTGATATATGAGAGGAGTTAAAACACTTGAAAGAATTGATCAAACATAAAAGAAATTAGGTGTAATGAGTCGGTCATCCACCGCCCCAACTTTTAATTATAGTATAAATTTTATCCCCTTCTAGTCTTATTGTCTGGAACCTGAAAATACCCGCGAAGCAAAATATTTTATTTTACCGTCAACTTTGTTTATTTAAAACAAGTAACATTTTACTAGTCACAATAAAACCTGAGGCTCTTTTATTTGTTTATTTTCAAATAAACCATTTTTAAAAAGTATTAAATTATTATTTAATTTCAGACCCAAAAACTGGATGTTACAAAAATAATGTTTATGGTTTTTATGTGGATATGTAAATTTACATGTGTATGTATTACTCCTATTAAGGAGTGTGTGTGTATATATATATATATATATATATATATATATATATATATATATATATATATATATATATATATATATATATATATATAGTGGCATGATCCAGAGGGAAGTCCATTTTTTGAGGGAAGGGGGAAGCGTTAGTACGCATCAGGAAGCATATTACCTTCACCTATACTAATCTCGAAAAAAGCAAACTGAAATTTAGTAAATGTTAATCAGAATCGATGTTATAAATGTTAAGCTTCCTTGATAAATTTTTTCTTCAAGTTATAGTATCGATTTATGAATATTTGATCCAAATCCGTTAAGATGCATCGCGGTGCATATTAGTTAATCTGCATTGTGATGCATCTTAACAATAAAAATATTTTTCAAATAATGTGAAGTTTTATGATGCATCGCGATGCATCTTAGTTAATATGCACCACACTGCATCTTAACAATTAATTAAATAAATATTCATCAATTAATGTTATGACTTAAAAATGAAATTCATTCGTTAAAATATTCTTTATAGCATCGATTTTGATTACTATTTACCGATAAAAATAATTTTTTGTTGACGTTTTGATTGATAATTGTAATATGCTTCCTGATGCGTACTAACGCTTCCCCCCTTCCCCCCAAAAAGACACTTCCCTCTTGATCACTACCCTATATATATATATATATATATGTGTATTTCGGGTGAAATGGATAAATCCATGTATGATAAGTTTTCATCCATATCCGATCCACTATTCATCCACATCCACGTCCACATCCATATCCATATCCATATCCATATCCATATCAACTATTTATCCATTTAGATTGTTCATATACATCGCGGATGGATACCATCGGATCGGGTGATCATTGTCATCCCTCGATACGAGTAGCAGTTAACGGGTTAATTTGAGAACACTTCGAAAAGTAAATATAGTGGGAGAGAGCGCGTAGTTATCAATATCATATCTGATTTTACAAATTGTGGTTAGAATTTAGCGGCGACGTGGAAGAATGTAAATCAATCTTAAACAAGTAGTGTGCCCGAGCGTGATGAGAACGAGTTAGCGACTCAGTATTGAACCTCTCACTCACTCACTCGATGACGTCAATTTTAAGTTCAACACCTTTATCAAGCAAGTTAATAACCACACAATTCAAATCGAATCAATCGTCATTCACCAATTTTGCCAAATTAGGGTTAGGGTTTGGGTTTTCGGGGATTAAAAGAAGTTATAAAAGGGGAATTGTGGCTATGGCTGTTCAGAAATCAGAAGATGAATGGCGCGCGGTTTTATCACCTGAGCAGTTTCGAATTTTGAGACAAAAAGGAACTGAGTAAGTTTCAGTAGTTTTATACATTTGTTATTTATTTATGTTCAAACTGATGAATGAACCCGTGCCCAGTTTTGTGCATTTGTTCATAGCTGGAAATTCTTTTGCATGTTTTTTTTTTTTTTACGCTAAGGACACTTTATTTGATCCTGATACATATACAATATTGGTTATGTGAGCTATAATCAAGTTGTTTAATAAGTAGATCGTTTTGAATTAAAGCGAGGTTTCTTTTTAATGGTATGACTTGATTGATCATGTCAAGAAGAAGTTAATTTTATGGAGCAGCGTTATTAGGGTGTTGTATGCTTGTTTTAATGAGTTGCCACTTTTTCTCTGCAAACGATGAATTGGTCTTGTGATTCTATACAAATTGTGTTAATTTTTTTTTGAATGGCCAAGATTAAATAAAACGAAGCAAACAATCACAATACAAACATAAACCATGGAGCTCGAGCAGGAGCATCCAACAAAAAAGAATAGACAAACAAAGCAAAAACAAAAGAAAAAAGAAACATCCAAAAATCACCTAGCTTGCAACCAATTAGTTGGACATAATTGAGTTCGGGTTAATGCACCAATTTCTCCAATTTAAACCGACTTTTGAGCATCTGTTGGAGATCCACTGAAGCGAGCACCTTTGAAGAGATAAAAATATATCTTTGTTACGAGCTGCCTGAATAGACTCCGAGTTGGCATGAATAACACTATTGCGATGTTTCCGGATAATCCAAATTAGAACCAAATGAACTCCATGGAGAATTTTGTCGAAAGTTTTGTTTCCTGTAGAACTAGCCAAACCCAACGAAATATCCCTAAATGACACGGGAGGGGGATCAACCGAACCTATCTTCCACCAGCTTTGAAATTTGCGCCATATGGGTTTAACATAAGAGCAATCAAGGAAGCAATGATCCTGTGATTCATCCTCTGACTCACATAAAGGGCAGAGATTAGAGATCACTTGAACACCCCTGGAGTAGAGATTTGAACGTGTAGGCAATCTGTCCAGCGAGGCTCTTCACACACATATGTTAACTTTTTTAGGGACCCACGTATTCCATTTGAAATGAGCCACCAATCTTGAATCGGAAAATAATTTGTCTTCCACCATATTGGATAAAACTTTCACCGAGAAGGACCCCAAAGGGCCTAAAATCCAACTCCAAGAGTCCTTTGTACCTGCAGAAAACTGAAAATCGGCAATGGTAGATAATAAAGAAGTAAAATCACTCGAAGATCTCCCACGAGGAGGAACCCTCCAATCCCATTTACCCCCCAAAACTCCATTTTCTAGAACCCATCTCTCACTTATACAAATTGTGTTAATTAAGTCATTATCTTTCGTCCAGAATAACTTTTTCATACAATGCACCTTCCTTTTCATTTTTGTCCTTCTTTTGGGGTTTCCTTAAGATGATTAGCTTATAATGAGATTACAAGTACAATTGTGAAAAATCCTTTTTTTTTTCTTTTCAAGTGAGATCTAATTTCCTGTCAAGAAAGAGTGATTCTTTAGGAACATTATGGATGAAACATTAACGTAAAAAACTGTTTGAAGGTGGCCTTTTTTCCGTGTCCAAAGCTACTCATATTGAACGAATCATAGTGTGCTTTTTTCTTCTCATTTTCTGTGTATTAACATAAGGACGATGAGTTGTTTACTGCAGGTCAGGTATGTCCCATTTTTCTGCTGAAATTTAAAATTTGTTTTTTGCAAGGCAACAAATGTTTGTGATTCGTTACGATATTTACTAGGTGCAACAATTTTCTTACATCTGTCTGTCCAATCCATCACTAGGATTCTCAATATGTAACCATTAAATCCAGTCAGTAGGTTCATGAGAACATGGCACTATGGCAGGCTAGTATTGTTTATAATAGTGATCCTAACAGAAATGAATAAGCCGTAGATAAGAGCTGTCTTGATGGCTGATGCACAAATATAATGGTAGAGTTCCTACAGGTCAAACTGATATGATATAAGCTAGAAGGAAAATGATTGGTAGGCCTAAATTTCCATGCCTAAAAACAGACCTAAGACTGTGATTGGTAGATGTGAACATTTGATTGGATGATATTAGGAGAGAGAAAAAATTTAACCAATAAGAGGAGTAGGTCTCTTTTTAGGTCTATCTAATTAGGCATGTTTAGCATTACTCGTTATTTCAGATTCATCATTAGATCCTTTCGTGTAATCTACCCATTTATACACCATGTAAGAGGTTGTACTCTTAGCATCAACAGTAGTACTATTAGTTATGTGTGGAAAGATGTTTTGGTGGTTGTACTGTAAGCATTATCAGTTGCTCCATCTCAAACCCCTACAATATTAAACATAAACATCTGAATTTGAATTTAGTTTTAATTACCAAATCATTTTCGAATATGAAGCCACATGGATGCTAACTCATAGCCACATAGGCTAAAAAGAATAATATCAAAAGTTATATTAGCACATAAACAAAAATTACATTATCTGCATTAGTATTTTATTTGGAATTCAAAAAAGGTTACATTGCTAATTTATATCCTTTAAGCCATCAGATAAATAATAATGTACCTACGGTCAATCTTGATGTAATTGGAGTATTAACAACAGGTATCCAGGCACTGGAAAATACGACAAGTTCTATGAGGATGGACTTTACACTTGTGCAGGTTGTGATACTCCTCTCTACAAGTCCACCACAAAGTTCAACTCCGGGTGTGGTTGGCCAGCCTTCTACGAGGGTCTTCCTGGAGCCATAAATCGTCATGTGAGTAGTCAGTTAACTTATCATTTCCATTTCTCGATGAAAGATTAGCATTTCTTCTTCTAACTCCTTTATGTGAGAGTTATAATATGGTAATAAAATGATAAATGTTTGGTTTGTGAATTCAGGCTGATCCAGATGGAATGAGGGTGGAAATCACATGTGCAGCTTGTGGTGGGCATCTTGGACATGTTTTTAAAGGTGAAGGTTTTCGCAACCCAACAGACGAACGCCATTGTGTCAATAGCATCTCTCTCAAGTTTACACCGGGAAATTAAACGTTTTTCTTTTTCCTTTTTTTTTCCTATATATGATTGGAGACTGTTGTTGGCGTCGGAATAAAAGATAGTCCTGTTGAAGTTTCTCTTAAGTTAACAGAATTTGGATAATCTTTATGATTAACTTTATATTTGGAATAAGTTAGTTACGGAGTAAATTCATGTATCTGAAGTCAATTTAATTTATTGATGCGAGTGGATTCTGGTCTTATTGTGTTGATGGATCTGTCTGGGTTGTATAATAAGAGCTTTAAAAAGGTGTGTGTTTTGGATTTCCTTGTACTAATTATCTTTTGACGTTTTTAATGTGGTATGAATAACTTCAAGTATATATATCAGAGTACCGGGTTAGTACGCGCAAATGTAACAAACCATAGTATGACATTAATAGTATGCAGCGAACTATTTGAAATTACATTGTATGTAACGAACTTGTAATTTATTTACGTTGTATGTATTTTGATCAGATTAACGGTTCAAAAGGATGCCACGTGGCAGCTTATATAGTCGACACGTGGAAAAAGTATCAAAAAGTACATACAATGTACATAAATTACAAGTTCATTACATACAATGGAAGTTCGAGTAGTTCGCTACATACTATGAATATGAGACTATAGTTTGTTACATTTGCGCGCACTAGACCCTAAAGTATAACAAGAATGCTCTCTTTCTGTTTTTCAAAACAGTGTTCGTCTAGAAAAATGATCTTCAATTTAATGCACGAAAATGACCTTGCCAAGGCTACCATGTTTAAATTAATACTATAATTATAACTCATAGTTACTACGAACTAACCAAATTCAAATAAGAGAAGTTGATATGAAAGAAAGAATATTTGTACTTTATAATTCATTCAACCCAGTTTAAAATCGTAAATATAAAAATATGAACCACATGGTTAATATATATAAGTAAGGTTCAAATGAGTACACCAATTTTGAGTGAGAATGAGGGAACCAACAGATTTCTGCCATGTGTCACTTTATTCTCTCTCCTCCACACTTTATTCTCTCTCCTCCACATTTTTAAAAATTAAATATCTCACAAACGGTAAGTCGAAAAATCATGGAAATTGCACCATAAAATTCAGCGTTTTCTCCTCTTCGATTTGCCGTCCCTCAAGGCATACTTTTGACAACTTTTTTTTTTCTCATTTTTTGGTGGGTTTCACAAATTAGTAACACATATGTTAGTGATTAGTTGTACATTTAATTTGTGGTTAAGGTTAGGGTTTAGGGTTAGGTTTAGGGTTTAGTAGGGTTTATGGTTTAGGGTTTATAAGGGTTTAGGGTTTAGAAGGGGTTCAAGGTTTAGGGTTTAGAAATATTTAGGGTTTAGCGTTTTGTAAAGCGTTTAGGGTTTGTGGTTTAGGGGTTAGGGTTTAGGGTTTGAGGTTTCGGGGAGAAACCCCACACCTCAAACCATAAACCCTAAACCCTAACCCCTAAACCCCAAACCCTAAACCCTAAACGCAACACTTTAACACATGTGTTAGTAAATGTGAAACCCACCAAAAAAATGAAAAAAAAAACTTTTCGAAAGTATGTCTTGAGGGACGGCAAATCGAAGAGGAGAAAACGACGAATTTAATGGTGCAATTTTCATAATTTTTTGATTTGTCGTTTGTGAGATAATTGATGTTGGGGGTAAATGAGTTTTGTACATGTGGAACATTCTCTTTGTACACATGGCTTGATATCATTGGTTCCCTCATTTTCACACAAATTCCTATTCTCATTTGAACCCTACCCTAATATATATATATATATATATATATATACCAAATCTATTCAGGACCGTCCGTTTTCAATTGTAATGTTTTCAATTATAAACTAAGCATACATTAAATAAACATAAACATGTCTAAGGACAAGGATTATAAAATTATACCTTTATTTATAGAATCTGAATTACAACAAGGTAGTATACTGGAACTTGCTTCCTGCTCTATAGATACAGACTCCGACTTGACTATAGGAGATATACATATATTAAAATCTAAATGTTTTGAACATTGAGAAGTTGATAATATAATAGAGGGTTTTTTCATGTAAATTTTCGAATGCATCTTCTTTCATTTTCTTCGTCTTTTATAGATGAACTTGATCTTCTTGATTCTTCATGTAAACTGGCATCTTCCGGTTATTTTTTCATAATGTCTTCAATAATAGAGTCTTAACCGGCTGCTTTTCTTTTCTTCCTTTTGCTTTAATAATTTTGCTTTTGTTGGCCATAGAAAACCTTTCTTTAATATTTTCTTTGTCGTTTTCTTCTTTCTTGCATAATCATCTTTCTTGGATTCTTCATACCTTTGTTGACCATAAACTTGCTTTTTCTTTAATAATTTGCTTTTGTCGGCCATGATAAAAGAATGATTATTATTTTCTTTCTGGTTTATAGTGAATAATAATAATTCTTATTTTTATATAGAAATATTTCTTTTCTTGATTACATGAAAGATATTTTTGTTCTTTAATATAGATCTTTAATTTAATACAATATTTGCATAAGGATCTTGAGAATCTTGAAATAAATCTTCGCTAGAACTTGGAGATCCTTTGATTTCATTTATAATTCTTTGTATTTCTTCTTTAGATGAACATGATTGTAATCTTCTAACATAATCTTCGTCTTGAATTTCTGGGACTTCAGTAGAGGAACTGTTTTCAATACTCCATTTTTTATAATATTCAATAACTGCATTAATATCAGCTTGGGCTTCATTAATCTGCTTCCACCATTTTGCACTGAATTGTCTATAGAATAAGGGTGGAGATGTATCTTGAGCTTCTTGTTTTTTATAGGTGAATAATATTATCCATGGTAACTTGAATATAGCAGTGAATTGTAGGGTATACTCAGCTGGACATATATGATCTTGCATAAAATAATCTTTATATTTATGATATCCTTCTAATACTCTTGGTGGAAAGGTGGCTGGGATATTTCCAAAATATCTGAACCATTTAATAAACCATCTTGGATAGATTCCATTAAATTTATCAGAAAAGTAGAAAAACCAGGTGTGGCTAAAGCTTCTTACTAAAAAGGCATAGAACCAAGCATCTTGATAATCATAGTAATTATAGACTGGATAAGTAGGGTAGTTGGAAAGGGTTTTGTAATCATAGGGTTTTGTAGACCATTCTTCTGGAGTGATTATTTTAAATATCTTTGCTTTACTACAATCGATATAATCAGAATTTTTCTTGGTTATAGTATGATCAATACTAGCAGATCCACTTGAAATTAGAACTGCTTCATAATATTCTCTGGTTTTATAGTTATCGACATAAAAATGACATCCTCTGGGATATAAATAATCGGTTAAGGTTAAAAAGCTTTGTTGTAATTTTTGTTCTTCTAAAGGTTCTAAAATTTTTATAATTTGTCTGTTTGGATTTATATGGTATTCTGGAGTACCGGATTGACTGGAAGTAGAAGGACTTGTTTGAGTTGCAAAAGGACTTCTTGGTGATATAGGAACTGTTGCTCTATTAGGAGAAATCTGACTTATAGATGAAGTTGGAATAGGTACATTTTGTACAAGAGCAGAATATGGAGGTCTTGCTCTTGGTGCTATAGGACCAAATCTGTTTGGGTGTATAGGTAAGGCTGGAAACTCTCTTTGATTAGAGGATGATGGTTGGGTTTGTTTGGTTAAAATAACTTTCTTGCTTGAGCTGCTCATTTTCCCTGCAAAAATTCTCGAGATAAAAAGTCTGGTAGAGAATTATTCTCTCCTTTGATAAATTCAATAGTAAAATCAAAATTACTTAATATAGCCTGCCATCTTGCAAAAATCTGTTTAGAGATTAAATTTTTTATATCCTTTTCTAAAATATATTTTGCAGATAAACAATCAATTCTTAAAATAAAAGTTTTCATATATAAATCATCTTCAAACTTTTTAATGTTTAAAACAATACTCAAAATTTCTTTTTTAACAGTAGAATAATTCTTCTGGGTATCATTCCATGATCCAGAATAAAATCTTACTAATTGTTCTTTATCATTTTTAGACAACTTTTGTTTTAATATTCCACCATAACCTAGATCACTTGCATCTGTTTCTACTATTAGGTTAGCATCAGGATGAGGTATATTTAAGCATGGTAGAATTTTAATTTTTTCTTTTATATGTCTTACTACTTTAGTATGTTCTTCTGTCCAAGGCTTTGGATTCTTTTTTAATCTGTCGTATAATGGTTTGCATATAATTCCTAAATCTTTAAAGAAATCATGTATATAATTTAAACATCCTAAAAATCTTTGTAATTGAGTTTTATCCTTTATTTCATCAGGAAATTTATTTGTAAATTCTAAACTTCTTTCAATGGGTTTAATAGTTCCTTGAATAATATTATGTCCTAAAAATCTTATTTCAGTTTGAAATAAAGACATCTTTGTTGGTGAAACTGCTAAACCATTTTTATATATAGTGTTATAGAAAGCATTTAAATGTTTAAAATGTTGATCTATATTTTTTGAAAATATTAAAACATCATCAATATAGACTATAGCAAAATTTCCAAGTGGTAATATTATATCATTCATTATATTTTGAAATTCTGATGGGGCATTCTTTAATCCAAAGGGCATTACATTCCATTCATAATGTCCAAAGGGTACATTAAAACCAGTTTTATATTTATCTTCTTCATTAATTTGTATTTGCCAAAATCCAGATTTCATATCAAATTTAGAAAATATTTTTGAATTATATAATTTTTTTAATAAATCTCTTTTATTTGGTATAGGATACCTAATCCATTCTAAAACTTTGTTTAAAGGTTTATAGTTTATTACTAATCTTGGTACTCCTCTTTCTATTTCAGCGTTATTTATTACATAAAAGGCGGAGCATGACCAAGGGGACTTTGATGGACGTATAAGTCTTTTTTCAAGTAAATCTTGTATTTCCTTTTTACAATGTTGTTCTAATTCTATAGACATATGTATAGATTTTGATTTTGTAGGAATATCTTTTTCATTAAAATTTTTAATATAAGGTAATCCTACTATATGTTGTTTTCTTTTCCAGAATGCATTGGGAATGGCTGCACATATATTATTTTTAAATTTTTCTTCTAATAATTTTATCTTTGTTTGTATGGTTTTATCTATTAACTGATTACAAATTCTTTTTTCATTTATTTCACTTACTAAATATTCTATATGTTTTTTCTTATTTATTAATATATTAACTTCTTTAGTTTCTACAGGGTGAATAAATTTAAAAGTTATTTCTTTGTTTAAAACTTTAGTAGTTAATCCATTTTCGTCAGCAACAAAAGGATACAACTGTAATATAAATGGTTGTCCTAATAACAATTGGGAGGTTAAATTTTTTACTAATATTAACTGAGTATTAAAGCAATAATTTTCTTTACATATATGTACGTTTGATAATTTATAGTTTACTTTTAATCTTGATCCACTTGCAGAGGATAACTTTTCTGTAGATTTTTCGAAATATTTAGTTGGTATTAATCCTTCTTGAATACAATTTAAATCTGCTCCTGAGTCTAATAGAGCAATTATAGTTATTCTATGTTCGTTATTAATTAATAAATTTATTTTAGTATACCATCTTTGATATTTTACTGTTTTTACTATATTTATTGTTTGATCTTTATTAGAAGGTTCATTTAATAATTCGATTTCAGGATTTTCTTTAAAATCTTCTTCTTTATTCTCTATGTTTTCTATTCTTTGTTTTAATAATTTTACTTCTAGTTTTACATTATTAAGTTCTTCTTGTAATTCTTGAATTGTTATAGGATTTTTATCTTTACTAAATCTTTTACATATCTCATTAAAATTATATCCTTGATTACTTTTTATGACCTTTTCTTCTTTGGTATTTAGTTTTTCTTCTAATTTTTGAAAATATACTTTCTTTAAATCCTTATCTTCTATTTTATTTATTAAGTCTATTAATTGTTCAACTTCTTCATTTTTGGTAATTACATTTATAGATTTATAATCACAATTACAATTTCCTATACATTCACAACTTTGTGATTCAGAACTAGAGCTACTTTCTTCTAAAACATTTATATCATTTTCGCTATAATCTGACATACTATCTTCACTAGAACTATCTTTAAGAATTATCTTACTTATTTGTTTCTTAAGTTCATCTGATATATCTAATTCATTTATTTTCTTTTTAGCATAACAATCTTTTGCCATATGACCATTTCTTCCACATTTATAGCATATTATAATATCTTTTTGTTTATTTTCTTTATAATTTTTATATGGAGTTTTTCTTCCTTTAAATTTATTTCTTTTATATTCGTGTTTTTTATCATATTCTTGTTCTCTTTTATGATTTCTCTTATTCCTAATATATCTATTCTTAGGCTTATATTTAATTTTCCTAGAAGGAGGTAATTTTAAGGTTTCATATCCATATTGTTGACAAAAGTCTCCTAATTCTTGTCTAGAATTTA
This sequence comes from Helichrysum umbraculigerum, assembly GCA_949592205.1. Classification (NCBI taxonomy): domain Eukaryota; kingdom Viridiplantae; phylum Streptophyta; class Magnoliopsida; order Asterales; family Asteraceae; genus Helichrysum; species Helichrysum umbraculigerum. Next base: position 404,607,724 of record CATIUR010000001.1, read on the forward strand.
TTCCTTCTTTCTTAATCTTGGCTTTTAACTTTAAATCCGAACATATAGCTAGTCCTTCTTGATTAACATAATTTATAATTTCTCCATAAGTTAAATCTTTATAAGGTATATTATTGTTATAATCTTGACTTAATTTATTTCTAATCCTTTCTGCAAATAACTTAGGTAATCCTGCTATAAATCTTTCCTTCCAATAAGCTTCTTTACAATCAGGTCTAGTCATAACCTTAGCTAAAAACACATCTTTATACCATCTAAAATCTTGTAGTTTTCTACATGTCAAGTTTAATAATATAGCTGAATTTCTTTCTTGATATGCTGCTGGATTTCCTACGTAATTTTTTAATATAGCAAAAATTAATGAATTTACCATGTCATCTATTTGTGTTTGATATGTTTGATTATTTTCAGTTTTTATTATAGTCTTTTTTGCATTTAATATAGCATGCTTATCTGCTTCTGTTACATAGCTATCCCACCATCCTTTTAATATTCCAGTGAATCCTGCTATAATCATTTCAACTACTTGTGATTCTTCATTATTTTGTGATTTATAAGCAGTAGATGCCATTGTCATTTCTTGTAATAAATTTAATATCTGATATTCAGTTTGTCCGTCTATATTCCATTCGTATATAGAATTACCATCATATTTAGCTTGTACTAAAGTATGTCTTTCTTCATATTGTAAATCAGGTGGTGACGGTCTATAATAATAATTTCTAGTTTCTGGTCTTGGAGTATAAGTTTTATTTGATGTATAAGAATTATATTTTACTTTATTTATTTCATTATTATTATTAAATTGATTTTCTATTTCGGATAAATCATCATCTGAATAATTTTCTTCATTTACTGTATTTATAGTTTTGTCTGTTATACTTAATAAAGATAATTTCTTTTCAATTTCTTTTAATATAACATTCTGTTTTCCTAAATTTATAGGAGTATCTATATGATGAGGTATAAATAATGGACTTTTTTCATATTCTTGTTTTGTATTAGAAGTGCTTGGTTTGTCTTCTTCAACTTTGTTTTCTTCTATTTTTTCAATTCTATTTAATTGTTGTCCTATTGTATTTAATACTTCATTAGTATAATTATTTTGGTATACTATTTGTTTTAGAGTTTTATCTTGTTCTTGTTGTTCTTTTACTTGTACTAAGGGTACACCTATATAATCTTTATTATCTTGTTTTATAATTATATCTTCACAAGGTGGATGTATTCCTATAGATTCTTCTTTATTCTTAAGATTTCTATATGTTTTATTTAGTTTTATTATAGTTTCTGCTTTTTCTAAAAATGGGTAATATATTTTTTCTTTTGCACAATATAATTGTAACCATGAGAAAAATGGCATGACTTCATTATTTTCATATAAGTATAAATGCCAAGTCAATTGATTACAACTTCTTCGGCTTTTAGTGAATTTATTATTATACCATTCTAACTTTTCTTTATTATAATCATTATTTATTTCATTTTCTAAATAATTTAAATCGTGTATAGTTATAGTTGTCTTAATTTTTGGCATTTTTAACAAATAATTAATTTGGATCTTAACTTTTCTATTAAATACCAATTTATTTCTAATAAAGTTATTGTTGATTTTATATATTTATTTTTTAATGATTCTATCATTTCTATTTGGTCTTTAGCTAGATATTCATAATTTATATTAGTTTTTTCTTTAAAACTTTTTAAACTTTTTAATAATGTTTCTCTTTCTTGATATAAAAACATTAATTGTAAAGATATATTACTATTATGCTCATTATTCATTTGTATTTTACTCATATTTATTATTTATAATTGATCATAATAATCTACTTCAGATTTTGTAGGTTTATAAGATAAATCTTCACTTTTATTTTCTTCTTCATATAAGGGCTGAGGTATATGTTGACTAAAATCTACTCCTTTCATTCTCATAGATCTAGCTTTTCTTAAATCTATTGTTTCTTCTGACCTAGAACTAGATGTTTCAGGTATATAAGTGGAAAATCTAGATGGCTCTAATTTTTCATTTTCAAAATTTATATTTATACTTCCATCTGTATGTTCTACTATGTTTGATATTTTATTTTTATTTTCTATAGGTTTAGGTATACATATATCTTTAATATTCCAACTTTGATTTTGAGTTATTTCATTCCATTTTAATTTTTTAGGTACATTTACTCTAGAATGTTTAGAATTTGCTTCAAAAACTAAAGTTTCATCTTTGGGTGATATTAACCTGGAACGAGGTTCTATAGTAGTTGTCATAGTTTTATAATATACTCTATATATTACTACTATAGGATCTGACTTATCTTTTATTTCTAAATTTTTTGTTTTTATAGTTAATGTTAAAGAATCTAATATATGTAATGGTCCAATATATTTTAATTGCTATCCAAATTTCACTATATCTTATATATATATATATATATATATATATATATATATATATATATATATATATATATATATATATATATATATCCATAATATTAATATTTAATATTAATATGTTACGGAGTACTAGTATAATGTTATCATCCGATAAAAAGTCGTTGCAAATCAATTAAAGCAGGTTTATCCACAGAATATAATTTTAGCAATCCGCCACGTCATTATTTTGTTTTGGTTGTCCATTTTCTGGTTTTCTTGTGGTCTTCGTGGAATATTGTCAACGATCAGTTTAAATGAAAATTCTCCTGGAAATTATTATGCGATAAGTAATAACAATGGCTATGTCTTTCCATACCACCAAAATTACTTACCATACCTCTTTATAGTACATAATAGTACATAATAGTACAGAATGCAAGAAAAAATGATGAAATAAAGTATAGAATGTAAGAAAAAATATGGAATAAAGTATAGAAAAGTTAATTTAAAAAAGTAAGTGGTATGGTGAGTAGCAACCAATAACAATACAAATTATATTCTAATTATCAATCAATAACAGTATATACTGTAGTACTATTTTCACTGTATTCTTAAAAAAAAAAAAAAAAAAAAAAAAAAACTCCTGTTAAAATTTTAGGGCGCGTTTAGTTACGGAAAACTATCTCCATTTTTCATTTTCCATTTTTCTAGAGTTTTGAGTCCCTTGAAAAACTAAAGGTGTTTAGAAAACACGTTCAAATGTAATGGATGGAGTTTTCATTTTCCAAAATAGGAAATGGTGGGAACTATCAATCATTAGATTCATTTTTCTTAGAAAACTTCTTTAGAAAATCACAATTTGAACATGTTTTCTAATTTTTTAGTTTTCTTAGAAAATTTTCTAGAAAAATGGAGGAGTTTTCTGTAACCAAACGCACCCTTAATGTTTTAGGTGCAAAGGGTGTTGATTAAAATACTTTTGTAAAAAATATTTATTTGGGGAAATAATTGAAAACCAGTGGCTGTTAAAGGAGTAATACTCTTTCTCCCCAGAAGACTAGGCTAGCCAGCCCTCTCTCCTGATTCTATTCTATTGTTATTTATTTTTTGCTGAAAAACTTCAAAGGCTTCAACTTAACTTGTGGCCACACTTTGTTTTTCACTCATATACACTAGTTCAGATATTGGAGACAGCAACATCATCATCATCATCATCATCATCATCTTGTTGTTCAAACAATACCAAGAATGTCTGCTGCTATCTCCTTCAAATTAACTCCTATCGTTTGGTGACCTCCATCATCTTCTGCAATGCTTGAAGCAATTGCTTCTTGTCATGCTCCCATGGTAACATTCTTATATTTATTCTTGGTTTATACTTTATACCCTAATTAACCAAAATCCTTGGCACATGATAAAGTTGCAGTCTTTATGAACAAGGATACAATCTTTCCCCTTTTCTTTGGATTAATACAAGAAACAAATATAATTTCGAGGTGTGTGTGTGGGTGTGTGTTGGGGGGTTATTTTTGTCAATCATAACTTTTTTTTTTTTTGGTGATTAGTAAGTGTTTGAGATTGCCTTAAAAAGAATCAGATAAGCAATCACAAACACCCTCAACTTCAAAATTGCTTATGCTTATCTACCACATCAAATAACAATAAGCAGATAATCAGTTTTACTTAAGCAATTCCCATCAAACATTGCTCAATTGCAGATAGGAGATAACTAAAACTGACAAAAATGTAGTAGGTTTCAATTTTCAGGTTAGATTGTAAGTTCTTGTTTTTTTCTTGCAGGGCCGTGACTTTATCATTCAACCGAGCATTGTAAGATCAAGTTATCACTTGCCACACCTTTACCGACATGTTTACTACGTACCAAACCAATATAGAAAACTACCATATACACCGCAATCTCCCACTTGTCATGGGATACAATATTGTTGTCATACAGATGCAATTCTACGAAATGGTGCACCTTTATTGTCGTCCTCATTTCTTGGAGGAAGACAACTTTATAAGTCAGATCATAGACATAATCAACGAGGGGGGAGGTTTGCTATGAATGCAACACTTGATGTTGGTGGTGCCGTCGAGGTCATTAATGATCTCGGATTGGATACTTTGACATTCTTAGCTGTCACTGTATTAGTGGTTCCTGCCTTCAAGTTTGTCAAAGCTAGCCCTGTAAGTTTAATTTCAAATTTTGTCCCTAGCGTCAGACTTTTTCTAAATTTATAACCAAAAGGGTATTGAATTTGCATGATATGATTGTTCAGATACTTGGTTTCTTCTTTGCGGGAGTTGTGCTCAATCAGTTTGGATTAATTAGAAACCTTACAGATGTTAAAGTTCTTTCTGAATGGGGCATTCTTTTCTTGGTAAGTTCATACCTTTAACTATATTTTTATTTTTGAAGTAGTTTATAGCCACCTAAACTAATACATCCATCTTCACTTATGTGTATGTACTTCGACTTTTTATCTGTTGGCATCAGCTATTCGAGATGGGTTTAGAGCTTTCTCTTGCACGTTTGAAAGCTCTTGCTAAATTCGCCTTTGGTATGGGTTTGACTCAGGTAAGATTTTCAGACTAGGTTCTTAGAGTGTTCCGAATGCTCTCATAGAATAAGTGTTTCCTGCTTTTATAGCTGATCAGTTCTGTGCTTTTGTGACAGGTTGTTCTCTCTACTCTTGCTTTCACGGCATTTGAACTCCCACCTAATGGGGCTATTGGAACTCGAATTCTGGAGTTGCTTTTTCATTCCAGGTCTGATCTGGTGAGAAACTAGTTTTGGGGTTGTAAATATTCTTATTTATGATGTTTAATATTTCAACAAAAGTTTATTGTTAAATTTGACGTTGAAAGTGACACATTACTGTTTTTTTGGGCAAAAACTCATTACCGATTTGACACTCAAGGAGTCCAATGTCAGACTTTTTGTTGATGTTGGTAGTAAAATTCCGTGTATTCACTTCCAGAAGGCTTGATCGAGCACATGATTATAAGATCAATGTGATATATACTGTATTTTCTTTTGATATGCGTGCTTATTAATTTACGTCTTAAAATAATTGCAGGTCAACATCAGAAGTATTGATGAAGCCATAGTGATTGGTGCTGCTCTCTCATTGTCATCTTCTGCATTTGTTCTACAGGTAGTTTGATAATTCTATTACAAGGGATACTCAATTTAATGTGTTGATGACAAGTAGGATCATTAGTTTGGAAGTCTGCTCATATTTAGTGGAACTGTGGAACTGGTTATTTGTTCTAATTACACATCTCTTTGTGAAGAACTTTATGGTGTGAAAATATCGATGCAAATTCTATGATCGTTTATAGGATGAACAATACTATTTTATTTTTATGTATATATAGACAAGGAAAGTTTTTTTACTTTAGAGAATTGAATTCATAATTGGTCTGATATAGTATGCTTACCTAGTAAGATGTAGCTTCTTGCAGAAAAGGGTGAGCTACCCACTCGATTCGGCTCAGCTACTCTCGGGATACTCCTACTCCAGGTTCGTTTCTCCACATCTGTTATATTTTGCTTCCCTGAAAGATTACTAAATTAAGAACCTTCATGGTTGGCTCGATATTTGCAGGACATAGCAGTCGTCCCTCTGTTAGTCATACTTCCAGTATTGGAGAGCCAGGTAAAAAAAGTTCGCCTAGCAATCTTTGATTTTCAGTAGCTAAATTACTAGTCTTACTATTTTTTATCTACTTTATGCAGAATCTAGTGCAAGAAAGTATTTTGCCAATGCTTGTGAAAGAAAGTTTGAAGGCTTTAGGCGGATTAGGTTTGCTCTCTTTTGGTGGAAAATTCCTTCTTAGGCGCATTTTTGAGGTACGGAAACCCCTTTTTTTTCAACAGAAAACAAAATAGAATGAAGCATTTAGTATATGCTCAGAAAACAAATTATATTCATATGTTTCAGGCTGTTGCAGAAGCAAGAAGCTCAGAAGCTTTTGTAGCACTGTGTTTATTAACAGTTGCTGGAACATCACTTATTACTCAGAAATTAGGCTTCAGTGACACGGTCCGATTTATATCTTCATATTTACGCCTGTTAGTATGTATTACATATTCTATAGGTCGTTGCTAAGTTGGTACAGTTATGCAGCTTGGAGCTTTTTTAGCTGGGGCTCTATTGGCTGAAACAAATTTCCGGACACAAATTGAAGCCGATATAAGGCCTTTTAGGGGATTACTTCTTGGATTATTCTTTGTTACTACGGGAACATCTATCGATATGCAGGTCTTTCTATGTATTTAGGTTTTTTATATGCGACGTGTATCTTACAAAAAAGTTAATGCCATCCTTTTACTGTGCAGCTACTTTTCCGTGAGTGGCCGAATGTATTGTCACTGTTAGCAGGTTTGATTGTTATCAAGACATTAATTATAACAGCAATTGGTCCCCGTGTTGGACTAACTTTGCAAGAGAGTGTGAGGATCGGGTTGCTTCTTTCTCAGGGTGGTGAATTTGGATTTGTAGTTTTTTCCCTCGCAAACAGGTACGCATGAGGTTTTTTATTTGCATATTTCATTTTTAATAATCTGATTGAGTTCTGATGTTTTACAACTTTGTAGGTTAGGGGTGTTGCCACTTGAACTTAACAAGCTTCTTATAATTGTTGTTGTGCTTTCAATGGCACTGACCCCCTTATTAAATGATCTTGGACGCAAGGCTTCCGATTTTATTGGTGAAAATGTCGAGGAGGAGAATGTAAGCTATTTGGTTTCCTTTAGTCCTTCTCTCATTTCATATTAATTGTACTAAATGTTTTTAGTGACAAAATGATCTTTATGATACAATAAATTGTTTGTATGACATATATGTATTTATATGATGACTTCATACATTTGGGTGTAGAAACCTACTGAGGTGGCAAATTTTGACGCGACTGATCCAGTTGTTATTCTTGGGTTTGGACAAATGAGTCAGGTACAGGAGTTGCTCAGTCAACTATATATATAATATAATATAATTAGTTGGATCTTTTCAGCTTTTACTTATATGCAGGTTCTTGCCAACTTCCTGTCTACGCCGCTGGCTTCTGGAATAGATGGGGATGCTGGATGGCCGTTTGTGGCCTTTGATCTTGATCCGTCCGTGGTAAAGGTACCATATGTTAATTGAACACATACATCATACATGTACATGTACATCATTCAAAAGTTGATCTCATTTTTTTGTTTTTGAATCCTAATTTTTCTCGAGTTATTTAAGATTGTTATAATAATGGAGCAGGCATCTAGAAAACTTGGTTTTCCTATCCAATACGGGGATGGATCACGAGCAGCCGTTTTGCAGTCTGCTGGTATATCTTCACCTAAAGCTGTCATGGTCATGTACGAGGGAAGGCAGAGGGCAGTTGAGGCTGTTGAAAGGATTCGGCTCGCATTCCCTGCAGTAACTATCTAATCTAATGCCTAAAATAAGAAAACATTAGATTTATATTGAAGTTAAATCAATTCATGATTTGCAGGTACCTATATATGCCCGAGCTCAAGACATCCCACATCTCTTAGACCTAAAGCAAGCTGGAGCAACAGATGCTATTCTTGAAAATGCTGAAGTATGACTCCAATTAAGCATGTCAATTTTGTATTTCTTTTATATTTCGACAAAATATCATGTGAGTCCTATCATCCTGCAGACAAGTTTGCAGCTTGGGTCAAAGCTTCTGAAAGGACTGGGTGTTATGTCTGATGATGTAAACTTTTTAAGTCAACTTGTTCGAGACTCGATGGAGTTGCAAGCTCAAGCAATTATTGTAGCTAAGGATCCAGACCCTGATGTCATGAAGCCATTACAGGTGCTTGTACTTAACTCACAAAGAGATTAATTTTTCAAAAGAAATAAAAAAATTTACATTTTGTGCAGGTGAGAGTTGCGGATTTGGCAGCTACAAGAAAACCTGTACCAGCACTCTCGAGAAAGGAAGAATCGGTGAGAATTGGTCAACTTGAAAGAGACCGCATCTTAATGACACAAGAGAAATTGGAACAATCCAACCGCAGTGACAATGACAGTGAGGGGGAGGACGGGAGAGGGGTGTTATATTGTGAACTTGATACACAAAACGATATTCCAAATCAACATTAGAGAATTATAGTCATGTATATATGTGGTTCATTCATGATTAATTATTCTCAGATTCTTTGCATTTACAGTTTTGATGTTAGATCGAGTTAACACTGGTCATAGGGATCACTCTACACGACAAAAGGTCTGATCAATGGGAGCAAACTTATGTGCTACGTATTTGTATATAATTGAATTCAAAACTACATCGTTCTCTACATGTACCGATTTATCTGCAAATCATCATTTGTGTTAGCAAAAAATAAAAAAGAATCGTACGAAAAGATACAGTTGACTTTGTTGAAGACTTCACAAACAAAACATACCCCTACTTGCAACTGGAGAAAACAGAGAACATGCATAGAAAAATGGCTGTCACTGAGATCAGTGATCAGTATCTACAAGCACATAGAAAGTGAGTAATGGGATGTTTGGGTTAGCTTTATGGAAGGCATTTTAGTTTATTGCAAGGAGCATAATTGCCAAACATCCTATGTAGGGCCGTCTCTGAGTTTTCGGAGGCTCTGGACAAAAACATGAATCATTCCCGAAATGAGGCCCAATATCATGTTATAAGATGTTTTTGTTATTCTTTTTGTTGCGACTCAATCAACATTGAACCAATTAGAACATATTATTCTTCTTACAATTAACAATCAAATTATATATATATATATATAGTGGCATGATCCAGAGGGAATGGGTGTTTTTGGGGGGAAGGGGGGAAGCAGCGATCTCACCATCAACTTTATCTGAAACTGTCCGGCCCATGCTGTTACCATGTTCCTGCGTCTTATTGTGTTTACAGGGAAAAGGTTAGTTTGGTCATTTATCACTTGTATCTCATCAGCTTACATATTCCCCTGTAATTTAGACCGGTGGTAATCAAGAACAATTCCTCTCCACTTTCAATTCATTTGATCTTCATCAAATTACTGAGTTTCATCAAATTACCGGTTTCATATTACCAAGCTCAAATTTTCTAATTTGGATTCTCTTATATTCATCTAATTACACGGTTTCATATTTACAATTCAATTTTTAATCGTATACAAAATTGTACTTATATGTCGATTTTGTATCATATTCATCTATAACAATCTGAATTCCAATATGTTCATGTTCTTTACTCTGATTATTCATTCAATTGCGTTAATTTCAATTTATTCCGTTTTTAAATTTGAAAATTTCAATTCTAGGGTTTCTGTTCTTATTTTCACATTTGGGTATGTCTGCTAGTTCTGGTGTACATTTGCAATCGCAAGTTCATAGAGATGTTTCAAGTAAGTGTTACTATCATATTTCTTAAATTTAATTTTGTTGTTTCTTATGAATTATTGAATTTTACATTTTATGTTATATAGTGATATGCTTGTTTGCATTCTGAATAAAGTGTTTCAGTTAATATTTGTTTCAACGAATACTAGCTATTTTCATCATATTAGTAAATTTTGATGTTGCTAACCAAATGAGTTGTTGAGTATGGATGATAATATGTCAGTCGATGCTCATGGCTCATGGCAGGTACTTAGTACTTTTAGTTTTTATGCATCTACAATTGGTAGACGGTCTTGATTCTTTACTCTGAAACAGTACATAAGATCAAGGTGCTGTGAGACAACATGTAAACAATAATTTATTATAATCGAATTTCAGTGTTCCTTAATATATCGGTAGTTCGGTACCCATGATGAATGTTATTATTTTTATATATTTGTAGAATTCTATTAATGTACGTGTTGTGATATGTATGCATCTTAAGATAGGTTTACATCAAAGTGACATATATTGATACATGTTAACACCCATGTGGATGACTGCTAATAGTATGCACTACGATGCGTCTTAAGACAGGCTTACATCGAAGTGACATATATTGATACATGTTAACACCAGTATGCACTGTGATGCATCTTAAAATAGGTTTACATTGAAGTGACATATATTGATATATGTTAACACCCATGTGGATGACTACTAATAGTATGCACCATGATGTATGTTAACATAAGTTTACATCGTAGTGATGTATGTAGATACATATTAACACCCATGTGGATGCGTACTACTAGTATGCAGTTAGATGCATGTTAACGCCCATGTTAATCTAAATTTATGCATCTGAACATAAGTTTACTTGTCGAACATTATGATTTATTTTGTTTATTTTTATTTGTTTTATTAGGTTGTGGTTCAGTTACAAAGAGGCATGTTCTTTCATCATTTGAACAAGAATATCCAGATGGCTCAAAATTATGGTTTCCTATTGTTCCTGATTCGTTTAAGCCCAAAATTGGTTATGTTTTCAATTCGTATGATCATTGTTTCAGTTTCTATGAATCATATGCCGAGGTTAGTGCTTTTGATGCTAAGAAATCATCACAGAAGTGTTTTGTAGATGGGTCTGTGAAGTATAAAGTTTATAGATGACGATTTATAATTACTAACTTTTTTAACACGCTTCAGATTTATTACACCTATAAACTTTATACTTCACAGACCCATCTACAAAACACTTCTGTGATGATTTCTTAGCATCAAAAGCACTAACCTCGGCATATGATTCATAGAAACTGAAACAATGATCATACGAATTGAAAACAGAACCAATTTTGGGCTTAAACGAATCAGGAACAATAGGAACCATAATTTTGAGCCATCTGGATATTCTTGTTCAAATGATGAAAGAACATGCCTCTTTGTAACTGAACCACAACCTAATAAAACAAATAAAAATAAACAAAATAAATCATAATGTTCGACAAGTAAACTTATGTTCAGATGCATAAATTTAGATTAACATGGGCGTTAACATGCATCTAACTGCATACTAGTAGTACGCATCCACATGGGTGTTAATATGTATCTACATACATCACTACGATGTAAACTTATGTTAACATACATCATGGTGCATACTATTAGTAGTCATCCACATGGGTGTTAACATGTATCAGTATATGTCACTTCAATGTAAACCTATTTTAAGATGCATCACAGTGCATACTGGTGTTAACATGTATCAATATATGTCACTTCGATGTAAGCCTATCTTAAGACGCATCGCAGTGCATACTATTAGCAGTCATCCACATGGGTGTTAACATGTATCAATATATGTCGACTTTGATGTAAACCTATCTTAAGATGCATACATATCACAACACGTACATTAATAGAATTCTACAAATATATAAAAATAATAACATTCATCATGGGTACCGAACTACCGATATATTAAGGAACACTGAAATTCGATTATAATAAATTATTGTTTACATGTTGTCTCACAGCACCTTGATCTTATGTACTGTTTCAGAGTAAAGAATCAAGACCGTCTACCAATTGTAGATGCATAAAAACTAAAAGTACTAAGTACCTGCCATGAGCCATGATCATCGACTGACATATTATCATCCATACTCAACAACTCATTTGGTTAGCAACATCAAAATTTACTAATATGATGAAAATAGCTAGTATTCGTTGAAACAAATATTAACTGAAACACTTTATTCAGAATGCAAACAAGCATATCACTATATAACATAAAATGTAAAATTCAATAATTCATAAGAAACAACAAAATTAAATTTAAGAAATATGATAGTAACACTTACTTGAAACATCTCTATGAACTTGCGATTGCAAATGTACACCAGAACTAGCAGACATACCCAAATGTGAAAATAAGAACAGAAACCCTAGAATTGAAATTTTCAAATTTAAAAACGGAATAAATTGAAATTAACGCAATTGAATGAATAATCAGAGTAAAGAACATGAACATATTGGAATTCAGATTGTTATAGATGAATATGATACAAAATCGACATATAAGTACAATTTTGTATACGATTAAAAATTGAATTGTAAATATGAAACCGTGTAATTAGATGAATATAAGAGAATCCAAATTAGAAAATTTGAGCTTGGTAATATGAAACCGGTAATTTGATGAAACTCAGTAATTTGATGAAGATCAAATGAATTGAAAGTGGAGAGGAATTGTTCTTGATTACCACCGGTCTAAATTACAGGGGAATATGTAAGCTGATGAGATACAAGTGATAAATGACCAAACTAACCTTTTCCCTGTAAACACAATAAGACGCAGGAACATGGTAAGAGCATGGGCCGGACAGTTTCAGATAAAATTGATGGTGAGATCGCTGCTTCCCCCCTTCCCCCCAAAAACACCTATTCCCTCTGGATCATGCCACTATATATATATATATATATATATATATATATATATATATATATATATATTGATACATTACAATTAGCCTAACTAGCACTAATTACATGTATTACAAGGTGATTGGGACCTAATAATTTGTCCTAATTTGTCGGGTGTCACAACTGTGACAATTTTACCCTTACTTTTTACCCCCATTTTTCTTACATACATATAAAGTAGGGGTATTATTGGAAGTTTAGTTAATTATACCCGCCTACTTTTGGAAGTGGACAATTAATTTGGGACTTCCAAAAAAGGAAACGTGGACTATAAATATGGGACGACGGGAGTAATTAACAAGGTAATGTGTGTCTACGGTTTGCGACGGGTTAAGATTATATTTAGATTTTTATGTTTGATTTATACTCTATATTACTTAGTTTCGTCTTGATATTTTTCAGTTTATATAACAAACTTTTTTTTGGGAACAATAATCCAAAGGTTAGTTACACAATATATGTGTGTGTCTGTGTCATTTGCAAATAAAGACACATTTTACAAATTAAAGGGCATTTTAGCAATGTCTAGTCATAAATTGTTCTTGTAACCGGCGTCTTCCATAATCATAGGCTTGACAGTTATTTTTTTAAAACTAAAAAATAATTTAGTGGACGAGTGAATTATAAATGCATCTTATGATATGATACATTCTGTTGCATTTTTATTGATATTAACGAGTAATGCCATATAGAAATTTTAGAGTTAGTAGATAAGATTTTTAAGAAATTAAAGAAAAGAGTGACTACGATAAAGTATTAAATAACTACTATTAATGTATCAATTTCTTTTATTATAAATGGGAAAATAAATTATTGTGCATCATCATGTATATACATAAAATTGTTGTGCATCGTTTCTATAATGAATGTGCATCATCATCACAAATCAATGTGCATCATCTGTGTGAAGTATATATATAAGTTTAATATTCATTTTTATTTGTAATGATGCAGAAAAATTTGACATTGGAGTACAAAATTGTTGTACTATCACGTTTCCAGATTATGAGTTTTTCAAATTGATTTAAACGAGTAATTTTTTGCTCGCGCGTTGCGCTTAGGGGTGTACGTGGTTCAAAAACCGCACCGAACCGGACCAGAACCGCACCGGACCGCGAACCATTAAATGAAAAATCAAGAACCATGAACCGCACCATGTAATTCGGTTCTGGTCCGGTATGGTTCCTGTTCGGTTCTTGCGGTTATGGTTCAAAACCGCGAACCAAATAATATATGTGTGTATGTTATAAAGAAGATGATGTGTAAAAGCATATAGTATAATAATTAAGGAATCGGAAAAAACTTAAAATCGTCTAGTAATCAATACTAAAACGTTGTTGTAATTTTAACATAATATGGATACATCTAGTGGCGGATCCATGATTTACAGTGACCCGTAACATTGATATCTTACTTTTTGTGAACCCGTAGCACAAACAAAGAATGTAACAAAAAGTGTAATTTTTTTATAAGAAATTTACACTATATGTAGCGAATGGACCGGTAGCAACTATTACCCCTACCATCTACATGGCTCCGCCTCTGTATACATCTATGTTTTTTTTCAAACAAAACATGCATGTATATCGAATACAAAAGAATAGGGTTGATCAAGTTCCCTAAAAGATTTATTAAATGGATCAATCGTTAACAATCTATCAAAAAAACATGATCGGGAAGTTAACAATCCATCAAAAAAACTTGATCGGGAAGTATGTAGACGACGAATAAGAGAAAGAAAATGTAAGTTAAATTTTTTTGTGCATGGAATATAGAAGATAAAAATCTAAAAAAACATATATACTTATAATTAATATAACAATTTTTTAAAATCTAATTATATAACTCAATTTCTATCGATATTAAAAGATACATATATCAAGTATATATTTCTCTTTTCATATAAAACCGGTTCTGGCGGTTCGAACCGTTTTTACCGGTTCTAGAACCGAACCGCACCGTGAACCATTAAGGCTATAATATAGAACCGAGAACCGGACCGTTGTGCTACGGTCCGGTCCTGGTTCGGTTTACCGGTTCTGGCGGTTCCGGACCATTTATGTACACCCCTAGTTGCGCTGGAATTATATGCATACATTTGTTACTTTAATTGAAAATTCGTATTGGGTTTTGTTATTTGTTTTCTCACATTTTCAACACATTTTGAAAAAAAATAATTATACCGATAATCGATGGTAAATAAATTTTGCTTAAAAATACAAAACTAAAACCAAGAATATTAAGATTTGATTATACTATTCTTACAAATTAGTTTATCTAATGTTAACAACGAAAATTTATAAACAAAACATTGTGATAAAATAATAATGGCTAGCTGAATAAAAATAAGAATACTAATCTTTATAATATTTATTGGAGAGCTGTAAATGCACGTACATTTTTAAAATAATTTGAAATGACTTAATCTTAGCCTTTAAATGATTTTGTTAATCTGATCTTAACCGTTGATTTACATTAACATCAGTGTTCGCGTAATATCTAATATGTGATTAGCGTATTTTACCATAATATCCCTGACTTAATAAATTCAGTTGTGAATTTTATGGTACCTAATTTATTTAAATTTCAAATATATCCATCATCCTTTATTATTGGGCCGAGGATTAAAAAAAAAACCCCGCTACTCTCGTCCCCAACCCCTGAAGTCTCGTCCCCAAAAAACCAAGCCCTAATTTTTTCCTTCTCATACGCAGACAATATCGGAACAGAAAGACAACTCCACGGCTTCACATATGCAACGATCAGGAGAGTAATCCGGGTGCGTCTACCATGTCTCGGCTCTCAAAATTCAAAATATCGATTCATTCCCGCCTAGAAGGTTCTGTTTATATACATATGCATAGTCGATTTAATCAAACTCATAACCACCTGCTAATCAAATTGAGCTTACAGATACGAAGATGGAACCGGAAGTATTTACACCTCTCAATCTCATCCATGGTGAACTCCATGATTGGAAAATCCGTGTGAAGGTTTTGTTGCTGTGGAAGCAAACGTACACCAAGAATCCTACTCAGGTGACATCGCTAGAGATGATCCTTATGGATCAAGAGGAATATACCTGAATTTAACCGAATTGTGGTTGCATATTATCCATCGTAAAATCAATGAAATTAATTGATGTTAATTTACTCTGTGTAAATTATGTTGGTAGATAGTAGGATTGAACGCGATGACTCTTCTCTTTGATGATGTTGGTAGATAGTATGATTCCCACTTTGATGAGTCTGATTTACATTGTACCCGTATGCTTTGTATGCTAGATTGCTGTTTTTTTGTTTGTAGTGGTAATAGCAACAACCATGTTGCTGGTAATGAAACTCTCGCTGATGTCTATCTTGGTTTTCACGAGGTTAGTATTTTTGCTAACATTCATTATAAGACATGTGAAATTTGTTTCCCTTTGAATTGTTTGTTACGTTTTTTGTGTGTCAAGTACCTAACACATCTATTTTGATCTAGCAAATGGTACGAGAACGATTGCTGCAAGCTGCATCAAGGAGCTATCATAACTTACCATCGCTCACCATCAATCCAGCAAACCATGGCAACGTTAATTATGAAGATGGTACTACCAGTGATCAAGGCGGTCCATCTTCTTCTGCTCAACCTGCTAAGGCATGGCATAACATCAAGATTGAAGAACCGTAGACCTCGGGATATCAACATTATTGTCATTTTTTCGTTAGGCTTTATGTTAATCGTTTTGTTCTTTTAATTTTGAACTTGAATAAGCAGGAACGCCTTTGCATTATGGACCTTTTTTTTTTGGTTTTATGTAATACCGTTTGATGGTCCCTTTGCTGTTATTGAATGGTTACTATATTTTGTTGCTTCTTTCATTGATGTGTTTGTATTATGTATTTCATATAGAATCACTCCAACAGCTAACAATACCTTCATTACCCTTTGTTTTTTGTTAGTTGTTCAATTTCAAACCGATTATTGATTGTCATATCGCGTGTGCATCGAAAATTTTATATTTATGATTATGTTAACATGCCCTTAACATCAGTATTCAATTATTCAACAAATTTTTTACACCATAACTTTTTGACACAACACATATTAATTATTTTCCTTTTTAAGTAAATTAACACAATACAATCTAAGTTTTTTTTTTTTTAATCAAATACTTATGTAATATTTCAGTTTTATTGTGTACATTTATAAAACTTACGCCAAAGACTCTAGGATAAGTTGTTTTCCGTGTAAAAAAGAGACCACTATCATCATAATAAATCTGGATAGATATCCTCAACATTTTTTGTTACGCCATATTGATTTACTTCTATTTGTTTGTATGTGCCAGTATAAAGTCTGCACTGCAACCTTCATGTCACAGTCAAAATACATTTACTTTTTAACTTTCAAAGATTACTTAAATCACCAGCCATTGGCTTTCAAGTTTGTTAAAATGTAACCGATTAGTAATAGTAGGACTATTTAAAATTTTTCATCCTTATCTATCTTCTTATATAAAAAAAAAATTATCATGGTTATCTGCAATGTAACTAAATTTTTCCGATTTTCATGCCCATTATATCTGCTCATAACTACCTTGCCTTCATTTGGGAGTTGTTTACAAATACTTTCAATACTAATTCCGATTTATTTCATATTACATTACCTATACGCTGAACATGGATTCCGAAGCTTCAAATCATTCACAAGGTTCCCCCGTAGTACAAGATTCAGAAAACGATTCACAAGAAAAGGTATTTTTGTTTCTTTCAATTATAGTGTAAATGGTAAATTTGATGCTAATATATTTTATTTCATTTAAACCCAAAACAAACATTTTGTCGTCATTAACAGAAGCTAAAGCGGCGAAAACAAATACGTGAATCGTCTAGGAGGACCCGATCGGCAAAGAAGGTATCTTAAGCATCTTTTTGGTAAAGACATATCCAGTTTATATTTGACACTCTTTCTAATGTTATTATTAGGAATATTACAAACATCTAGAAGAGGTTCAAGTGAAATACAATAACCTCAAAAAGGAAGTGGATGAAGCAAAAAATAAGGTACATGTGTGTTCAGTTTAATATATTTGTAATATCAAAGTATGACACTATGACATAACGCATTGAATTTAACTTCTAATAACTAACAGGGCATCTTATTCAACTCGGGGACTGATCAAATTACAATACATCAAACAATTGGTAATATTTAATTGTTAACTACTATACATGGGTTTACCCGTTTTTATTTCATTTTTTTAACCACCCATCGACTTAACTTTACTAACTATATAAATGTTTCTTAATTTTGTTATCACTTAGTGTCGTTCGTTTTTGCCCAAAATCATGAAAGGTGGTTGCAAGTACATCACAAGCATACAACACAACTTAAGATTGCAATGTACTCTGATCAAACGGATACTGAGATTCTTCCAGTAGTAGATAATCTTGCTACACATTTCTACGAAATTTTCACCATAAAACAAAGAGCATCTAAATGCGATGTTTTCCACATAATATATGGAATGTGGACATCACTCGCTGAACGTTGTATCATGTGGGTCGGTGGATTCCGGCCAACTCAACTGCTGAAGGTGATTTTTTTTATGGTTAAAACACACAAAGTGCATAATTTTAAGTTATGAAAAACCACAGTATTTTCGTCGAAACACCAACCAATCATCTTGTAATCTACTTTTTCAGTTGCTACAAAATCAGTTGGATTTAACCGAGACACAAGTTACAAAACTGGAGTCATTGAAGGAAACTGCAAATATTGAGGAACGAGACATATCTGAAGGAATAACGAAATTACAACAATCTATTGGAGAGTTCATGGTTAGTAGCGGTATGACCTCATCTGGGGAATCATCAGACTTAAACTATTACTGGTCTAAAATGTCAATGGCTGTGGGAAAGTTAGGAGTAGCTGAAGATTATCTATATCAGGTATTGTCTATTTTATATTAATGAGAACAAACACTTTATTGAAAATTGATATCACTTCGTTGTTATTAGTTTGGTAAACAACAAATTTATGTGTTCTTCAATCAAACAATTACGTTTCAGGCTGAACGCCTTCGGGAGAAGACATTAAAAGAAACTCATGCATGTTTGACTACACGACAATCTGCACTGGCATGGCTTGCAACGTCAGACTTCTTTGACCGACTACAAGCACTAACCACATTATGGATTGCACGCCCACGAAAATGACACCCATGGTTTCCAAATTTTTTTGGCATAGTCTTTTACGATTTGATTAATTGGTTTTTTTGCACTATTTCTTTAATTGCGTCATTGTGTACATTCTTTTTTATTTTGGATATACCTGTTTTTTTTTTCCGTTGAATTTTCATTCACTAAGAACTATGTCTCTTTAATGCGGTTGAGATGTGATACACAATGGCGGATCCAGAAAATGATTTCGCGGGGGGCCGAAAAAATCGACTTTCAAATGGAGGATCAAAATTAATGTAAAAACGACAAAAGAAATCCCGCTAACTTGCAACAACAAACGAAAAATAACTTAATTGCATCAAAGTAGCCTTACAATGTATCAAAAAAGTTAAACAACAAAAGAAATGTAAAACTTTGCAGTTAACTAAACAAGAAATTAAATATTAATGGGCCATAAGTTTAGGGGCCTGCTATCTTTTTCCTATAATTTTCTATTATTGGGCTGGGCTTCAGTGGGGGCCCAGGAACCCCCTTGGAGTACACTGAATCCGCCCCTGGTGATACACATTCTATATTACGTTCAGGAACCATAACCAAATGTGTAAGCTGCATGTAATGTCGGACTCCGTTAAGATGATATAAGTTTTACAGAAAAGGCATGTATGTAATTGGTACAAAAGTGCCGTGTAAAAAAAAAGGAATGATTTTTTTTTTGTATCTTCTTTTGTGGTACCGCAAATGTTTTTAATTATTGCTTTCTAAATTGCCAAATTAATTGCTTTCTAAATTGCCAAATTAAAGCGAATTATAGTTCACACTAATCCCTACACATGGTCACCTTTTCAAAAAAAAAAAAAAAATCAAAGTTTGGTCTTTAGAAATAGAGAGTCCGAAAAAAAAGTGTAGTAAAAAAGTCGTTCAAACACGTACGTACACCAGACTTACTAAACCTTTTTTTTCATTTTTTAAAAATTAATCTTGCTGATCGTGTCGTTGATTTATTAAATATGTTCACCCGCTAACAATTTACAAATACAATAATAACCATATGTTAAGCGACCATAATACCTGAATACAATGCAAAGTAATAATAGATACTAAAAATTGTTGTATACTGAGCATACTTTAGGAAAATTGTAAATTATTCTAACATTAGCTATTTGCTTAACTGCGTAACTCGCGCCACGTACAATATCTTTTTCTTTCTACTAAAACGTGTTATCCGTACTGGTATCTGTATCATATGAGCAATTGCATGTCACTTCATGAACTTCAGGATCTTCAAGATTAATTAATATTTTAGTAGCACGAGACAAACTCATAAAGTACAATGCACCTACAAGTTCCCATAAACAAATAGTTAATTCTAACTTATCATTATTCAATGTCTGCTCATTTTAACTTATCATTATCTTTTGTAGAAAATTTATAATGATTTAGTCCGTGATGAATGATTGACCAAGCCAAATTTAACTAATCTCATGTATCTATTTACTTATAGTTAGACAAATATTGCATTTCTTTTTTATTGGATCTTTCTAGCGTAGTAACCAAATGAAACTTGGTTAGCGTCACCCACGTGCCAAACAACTTATATACATAAGTAAATCAACCAATTTAATCAAAGCTCATCTTGAAAACAATATTTATTTTTTACATTTATAGATATACAACTTAATCAAAATAACAATAATCTTGTATTACATATTTGTGACAGTGTAGAAAGTGGCCAAACAGTTTGAACACTTATTGATTATTTTTTAAGTACACGTTTGTAGGTTAATCACCCTACCGGTTAGTTTGTAATGTTTTTTTTTTTTTAAATAAATGTAACATAACATAAATGGTTTCAACAACTTATTACTCTCAATAGTCATTACTTTTACATACACATTTTTAATGTTGGTCGCAAACAGACACATGTTTCCTATATGTGTGGACACTCCACTTCCGTAGAAGATCCCTAAACCTTATTGGTTTACAGCATGAAAATTACAATAATACACCTTATTTAAATAATCTGTATTACATAACAATGTGCAACATAGACGAACACATAGGTAACCAACCAACAACAATTTCTTTAAACAAATTAAGAAAAAATATACAGATTTCTTCGCATGTATATGTCACATCTACTATTTAAATAGTATGACGATCTCATTTGTTCTACATATTTAACGATTTAGCCCGCGATTTCGCGGGTCTTGATCTAGTGACAATAAAAAGTTAATACCAATTATGTGAAATAAAAAAATTAATAATAATAATAAATAAATTCAAAAACTTGGGCAGTTTCGAACCTAGGTGGGTAGCACAAATGATAAAAGACCTAATCAGCTATGTTACTAATACATTTGTTAGAGCTATTGCTTTGTCTTTTATATATTTATTTTAAATGGGCCTAATAAGATAAAAAGGAACATTCTTTTAATGTTTATAGTCGTTCAAATATTGATTAAATGAGCCTAATAAGACAAAAAGGAACATTCTTTTTCTATTCATAGTTGTTCAACTATTGATTGTAACGGAATTGGTAGGGAGTTGATAAATACAACATAGAATTTGATTGACACAATACAAATGTACATTAGACAGTTGTACTGTATGCTTTAACAGTATGACATTTTGGTGTAGGAATCAAATCCCAGGTTGTATTTATCAGTACCCAATTAGTATGCATAAAAGACTATCCTACCCTTGAAGGATATTTAATTTTGATTAAAATTACAAAAAGAATCCTTTTTATTTAATTATGATCTGTCCAATCCAACGGTTAATATGCCTTCTTATCATTTTTATCTTAAACAACTTTTACAAGAACCACTTTATATATATATATATATATATATATATATATATATATATATATATATATAATAATAATAATAATAAAAAAAATTGAAAGTTAAAATTTAAAATATACAACATGATTTGAATGTTGATTTATCAAAATTATAGATATTTTAAGGATATACATTGTGCTTTGAATAACATAGTTGTTATATAAGAAAAATTTAAGTCCGTCAAATTTACAACATAAGAGTATAGATTAATTTTCATTAAGTAAATTTATTGAATATTAGTCTTTATTTCACTATTTTTAACGATTTATCAACAATTTAAAATAAAGGTATCTTAATGGCTAATCAATTAATATGTTGTTAGTTCAAGTTTCTACCGCGACATGATATTTGCCTTTTGATTTTCTTTTAACGACTTTAACATTCATAGCGCTACTATATAGCAATGATTCCAAAACTCTATTGGATCGATTTTGGTAAGTTAAAGTTTAACTATTATATTTACTCTCTTAAATGATTTAATACCATGCTTACGATAGTAGTCTAATCTTTTATAACATACAACTTCAGTATTATGTCGTATAGAACGAATGTCGTTGAACTAATGTAATAATTTACATAATAATAATAATAATAATAATAATAGATTATTATCATGTAATAGTTAACATAATAGATTATATAATAATAATAATAACTAATGTAATAGATTATTATTATGTAATAGTTAACATAATAATAATAATAATAATAATAATAATAATAATAATAATAATAATAATAATAATAATAATAATAATAATAATAATAATAATAATAATAATAAATAAAAATAGTTATGTGCAAACAAAAATAATCTAATATATTATTATACCTTAGAAGTTTGGTATCATTTTGTTACAAATATATATCGTTTATTAGTGTAATATTTAACCAAGTAATAATAAACATCAATAAAAAATAAGTATAAATGTAGTAAAAAATAGACACCCTAAGATTTGAACCTATATGTGACAATCGTCACCAAATCATGTTAGTTGACTGTCGTAATTGTGTGAATCTTGTAGACCTAAATGCTATTCTATGTACCCTTATTGAAGTGACATATCAAATGACTCATAAAGAATTTGTGTCTTTTCTAAGGCATTTAAATATTGATACACAAAATGGTTACGCGTTAAGTAACATTATAAACGTATAATAGTAACAACGATTATAAGGTTATAAGTAATAAGAATATTATCTCATATAATGCTTATACAATAAGCTAAGTAAAAAACATATAATTAACAAAGACATAACACGTTAAAAAGATAAAAGCTGAGTTTTCTGCGAGGTTGCACTGTTTGGGTCATAACTCTCTTATTCAGACTCCAAATGATATGAATCCAAAGCCCGTGGTCTCTAAAATCATTGGGCTATAACATGTCCAATAATGATCCCATAATTCCTTCAAGAAAAATCGGCCAAAGGGTTAGAGTAGGGAACAAGAAAGGATCTTTTGCATAATTTTATGATATCTTAGTCATTATCTCATCCAAAATAATAATAATAATAATAATAATAATAATAATAATAATAATAATAATAAAACCTTAAAAACCCTAAACTCATCTCATTTCCCCCTCTCCAGCCGTTTTCACCACCATCATCATCAATTTCCATCCTTTTGATCATCCGTTTCAAGAAATCAAGACGTTGTTGTTGGTAAAACTCTTATTTCCTTTCGATTCTTATCACTTTGCATTCGTTTCTTGTTTCTTTTCTATTGGAATCCATCTTTGATGAAAACATATTATGATCATTTGTAAAAGAATATAAAAATTATGATAAGCTAATAATGAAATTAATATTCTACAATAAATTGTGTAAAAGTTTTATAACGAAGGAACACTATTAAGTCAAATCTGAGATTCTGGACAGAATTGAGACCTGTTTTCATGAGGTCATAAAGTGGTCATAATATAATGTTTTTACGTTTCTTTGGTCTAAAATTAAGTTCAAGAAGTCTAGTTTCTGTTGTAATTGGTTTCGTGTCAAAATATTAAGTTTTGATGTGTCAAAGTATTATTGCAAAATAAGTGGTCAAGTATGAGTTTTCGGTTTATAAATTGGGTCAGTTTTGGAGTGTCTAAACGAATGTTAAACTTTGAGTTAGGTTATGAAAATTTTTCTGGAACAACTTTAATGTGTTAAATAATTTGTGTAAAAAGATCGGAAGTTTTAAATGTCTATAAGTGTTGTAACGTTTATATAAGATTTAAGAGGTTAGAAATGTATTTTCTGTGTATACGGTATTTCGGGAAATTTCTAAAAATAGTAAGTCAGTGAGATAAATTCTAAGACAATTATTTCATGTTCTAAACACTTTAAAGTATGTGTAGTTAAAATTTGGAAGTCAAATAAAATCATTTGGTCATGGTTCAAGGCTGTTAAAAGTACACTAAAATTGTGGAAAGAAATCTTAGCTTAAGAGTTGGCATACATTATCTAAATTTGTATACAGAAAGTTTTATACTTATTCAGTATACGAAATGGAATTTATGAGTGGACTTAAGGTTTAGAAATGGTACATCAAAGTGGGATGCAACGAAAGGGTTTTAGCCTTGTCTAGATTGTAACCAACGAAAGTGCATATATGTGTTTGTAGATTGTCGTACGGATTTATTTGGGAACATTGCTTGCTTTGCTTTTCAAGGTGAGTTTCGTGGCCCCATTTTCTTTACTTATTTTCCTTTGGGGGAAAAGAATGCTCAAACTAATTTCAAACTATTTCTTATGCTCTGAAACTTATCTGATTTTCTTTTGGACATTATGATTGAACTATGTGACATTCTTATTTATGTGATGGACTTATTGTTTGCGGACTTATTACTTATTGTACGGATTTGGTCGGTTGAGTCTTGTGTCTTCAGGATCAAGACAACAAACCTCAAACTTAGGTGAAATATTGATAATACTATTGGACGACGGTCCCATTCTTGTGAGTGAATATGATCCATCAGCGCTGTGACGCTCAAATCGAAAGGCTAATCAAGGACTAATAACTTCATTTATGTGCATTTTTCATAACATATGTCCTATCTACTTACATATTTGCACAGCAAACTGATTTTACGTGTGTCATATTAAACCTGCGAAGCTCACCAACCATTGTGTCACATTTTCGAGCATTTCTTTTCAAGTTATATTAACACAACAAAAGATGAGGCTAGAGGACTTAGTGGACCGCTAGGTTGCATTAAGTGACTTGCTTGAGATACTATTTATGGAGAGGCGTGTTTTTCCTTGACTCATTTCATATAATGTAAACACTTATTTATTTTTATGACTTTGTCCAATGTGGATGTGTTTGTACACGACACAAGTCGCCTTTGTGTCGATTGATGTCACAACGTACCTGGTTTGTTTTCATTTAGCAAATTCTATATATTGATGTGTTGTGATCTAGTCATTCATCGCACCTCGTTGTTTCCGCTTTAGACGGGGTGTGACAGATTTTTATCAGAGCCATTGGTTATAGAGAATTAGGTGGATTGGCCTAAACTATAACCTAGGAACGTGCATATAGAAATGTATTAGGAAACTATATGTGCATACTCCTACGAGAAACTAGCTGTAAATAACACTGATCGTTCATCTTAATCATGTCAAATAAGAAGGAAGTTATAAACGTTCCTTTATCATCTTCCAATGCTATACCTAAGGACGTACACTTCATTAACTCACATACCGACACCTAAACTTGTAAAAGATAAGCTTAAATCTAAAAGGAGAACGTATCGATATAATGGAATGGGAGTATTGATAAGACAAACATCACACAAACGAGGGAGACAAATCATAAGACCGTTATCTATATTTCGTCATCGAACGAACCCGAGGAAGACAAGGATCCTGATCTCCAAACCGAAGCTGAAAGTCACATGAATCTCGAAGATGACGTGTGGGAATGAAATCCTAGCCGGACTACCTCTGCGAGTAGCCTTGAAGGTAGAGTTGGGTCGGTACCAAACGTGGCATCTCTTCCATCTCGCGTTCACATGGGCACCAATCCCGAGACCTCACCCGCACATGGGAGAACGAGGGAAGGAGCCCGAAGACTCAACTTCTTAGTCGTTATTTTCTCTTAGAACATTTAGTCTCTTAGGTACTTAGGCACGAATTATTTATCTTTCTGACTCTTCCTGTAGATTCAACAATATGTTATTTAGGATTCCATAACTATCTGATCTTCTTCCCTAAATACAAAGCTTATTGTGATACAAGAATTTGGAAGATAATATGTATATGAAAGAATACTTTCACAATTACGGCTGCATACGTAATTGACAAAGGTGTTCCAATATATGTGTGCTTATCCGACCATATTTGAGTGTCCAATGTGCTGCCTTCATGGGCGTATGTGGATAAAATCTCAATTATATTCCTTACCAAATCATGATTATGTTTGTGAGTCTTGTGCATTTATGCCTAGACAAAATCCAAACTATTCATCTATTCTAAACTCATATTATAACACCCCTTCATTTAGATTATATAAATAACCAATATAAAAATGGCGACGCGGAAGCTTAGATTTCAAAACATATAATAAATGTTTCACATTACAGAAAATGTCAATAAACTTTTTCAAATCAAAGTACAAGACATTTCAATACACTGGGTGTTATTAAAACATTTCTATTATATTCAAAATAACATCAGAGTTACAGCCTGTCAAATATTCCATCCAGTCCAACAACCTCCTGCCCAATATGCCCCATGAATATACAACCTGCAGGAAGAACTGTGGTGGGGTTAGCACAACGCTAAGTGAGGGAACCAATAACAACAGTCCAACTCAGCATAACAATCTGTTTACATTTATAACAATAAACAGACAATTAATCAATGAATCAATCATTCACTTACCAGCCGACATCCATTAGGTCATACAAGCTGCGTCAAAGGGGATCGGTGGTCCCTGAGACACCCTAATACCGGTTTGGTACCCAGGAACTCTTACCATACACATGTATTGGCCTATACAGCACGACCGATAACTTGTTGTCAATCACACACGACCTAGATCTCTAAACCAATAAATCAAGTTTTCCGAGATCTCCTGTCGTCTACAACAACAACAAGCCCAACCTACACAGGTTGACCTCTGAATATTTCACATTGGCTCAGTCTCAGCCAAGCAAACAAACATGCCCAATTATCAAGGCAAACAAGTATCAGATGCATCATATCACAATTATAGTACTTTACAAGTTGTAACCAAATCATTACAACTAAATCACACTGAGGGTACAAGTCCACTCACCGACCACCTCAGGCGTCCACTCAGTAGTCTAATATCACTGAGCCTTCACCATATCTGATAATACAATCAATAAACCATAAGTTAGTAACTTGTATCAACAGATAATATTTAAGTAATTAACATCGTTACACAATCATGACATAATTATATGTATTAGGTGATCCCTACGATCACAGCAAACAAAAGTCCAATTCGGAACATATTCAAAAAGTCCCGAAATAAGGTCCAAAAACAGTAAAATGCCATTTTCGACCCCTATACGATCCCGAATGGCCAAAAACTAACTAGGCTATAGTATATAGCTTTGATCATTGGGCCGTTTCCGAGTGGACATGCGAATTTCAGCTAAATCCGAGTTAATGAAATTTTGTTACAAAAAAAGAGGTCTCTAAAGTGCTATTAAACACTTATGCACTTTTGAAATTTGCAAACTTAAAATTTCCGAAAATTTGCTAGAACAGCCGATCAAGCCGCCGGCTTGCCAAAGAAGCCGCCGGCTTCCTTCTACTATGCACAAGCCGCCGGCTTGGGAACGAAGCCGCCGGCTTCGGCCTTCGTCCCAGCCCTGTACGACCTGATCAAAACCCTAACCCGCGAATTTTCACAAAACCCACAAAAACTCAGTTTCTAACCATTTTAGACACCTAATAACTTCACCAAATCATCATATAACACTTCTAACCAGTTTCTAACATCCAATTCTTCCAAATTATCAATTAACCAAATTTAAATCAAATTGATTAAACTCTAAACTTACCTCAAATGGAAGAACACTGGATTAAGATGATGATTATAATGAACTAGAATCAATCACAGCTTCAATTCTTCAATTTCATGTTTTTAATTTGGATTCTTATGGGTTTTGAAAGGAATTGAAGTTTCATAATGAAACTTTCCAAAAGAGGAAAGTAATATATAGTCGGTTCAACTTAAACCGCCTTCAATATACGGGTATAATTTAATACCCCATATCAATCTATTGTCTGGAACCCGAAAACCATTTGCGAGTCCAAACATTTTATTGCACCGACAACTATATTAATTTACAACAATTAATATTTCACTTATCACATTGGAATATTCGGCTCCTATTCCAATTATTTCACTATTTCAAACAATATTATTTCTAAACACATTTAAATATTAATTTAAATTAAGAAATAATAATATATCCACAACTAGGCCCATTTCGAGGATGTTACAACTCTACCCCCCTTAAAAAGATTTCGCCCCGAAATCTAATCTCAATCAATCTAACTAATGTGATATAATCACATATCTCTTATCAAACATTAGTCCTTAATAGCAACTTACAACTATTTTCAGACTGTTTGAATTCTTTTCACATGCACATATGCAAATGTACATGCTTCTGTCCTTTCCTACGCACACATACAGTGCATCTAATCAATATTATCAATCAGATATTTCTCATAGAATAAACACTTACTTAATTAAGTGAATTCACTATCACTTAAACAACAAGTGAAACCTACAATCACTTAATCAACAATTAAAACTTAACATTATTTAATAGGTCTATACAACCCGAAATTAGCAACATGCTAACATCTTTAACCTATTCTCACTGTTCATCACTGTTATCAATAAAACAGCACAACAGTATCACAACAGTGGTTATCAAACCACAATGTTCCTAACAACACTGAAATAAAATTTCAGCTCACGACTTCCGATCAGTCTAATAACAGATAACAATCTTAAATCTCTACTATCAAAGATTTAAAATTCAATTCTAGGTCAACTTTTCATCCAAAAGTTTTTATACCTATACTCTTGTGAATAATCAATCATATTCACATATCACTATAATCATATGAAATCTTTTTACTTAAAAGTACTCTAGATTCATATCACCTAAATAAGCAAGGCAGAGGTCACACTTAGTAGGTAAAACCAAATCAACAAGTACTTTGCTCAATTAACAAAAGTACCAAAATTAATCTTACCTACAATCAACCAACCTCTACATTAACTTATTTCCACTGGTAACACCCTATCAATTGTTAACAACAACAATTGACCCAACAATAATCACAACACTAGTGATTACACATCACAGTATATCTATCAATACTCACTATTTCACTTCAAAATCTAACTAACCATCAAGCTAGAATTCATATTTTACTTAAACTGGTAAGACATCAAAATCTTCTCTTAGCAACCAGTTAACTCACTTTTAATAACTACTAATCACAAGCAATTAGGAGTTACACAATTTTAATCACACAATCACTTAGTCATTTAGCACTAGACCCCATTAATCTAGCAACTAAGTCAGTCTTAATCAACATATCATGATACTACGGTTCAAGCATCACAATATCACACTATCAAAATGTGTAACTTTACAACACATTTCAACCAAAACTATCTCAAGTTAATCACACTAACTGACTTTCACAACACCTATGGTACATTTTAATTTACTCAATTAAAATTTATCATACCAATTATTATCATGTATATCACACTTATATACATACACTGTCTCAATTAATTCTATATACTAGGCCATTCAGACTGTCATAGTCCTTATTAAGCCTTCTCAGTAGTACTAGTCATCACATATCCTTACCACAGGACATGGAAAAATTTCTATCTCTATGTTTCACTTATATACTTACCACTTAGTATATAACTTAAACATTTATTCTAAACTTTCAAGAAAACCTGGTGAATACAATCATCACCTATCAATTTCAAGGTTTCTCTTATTCTCTAATACATACAATTTCTCAAAATATGAACAACCTTCCAATTCATATTCCTCAAAGTATCAACTAAGGATCAACTAAACCTTTTAACACCATTTACATTCAGATATGTTTCCATATCATATTTTATTTGGATCTAATCCCACTCTGTCACTTTATTACTTATTTCATTTGTATACTATCAACAAATCACAAAAGAATCTACTCAATTCTTTCAATACTCAAAGTAATTCACCATGAGGTACCAGTCACCCTAGGCGACCATTAATAATAACTTTCAATCAGTTATCATCTTACATTCTTACCCAATCAAAGCTATCATCACAGGCCTCATACACTGGTAAGATTTTCTTATCACAATTCTAATCAATGTGACTTATGTTACACCTCTCAACAAGTTATAACTGCCATACATATAATGACTTCACCTCTGTAAAATTTTCTAATACATATTCAGTTCAAATATCAAATATTGCCCAACTGAATACTCAATTACACCTAACACTATTTCAATTACTTAATACTAGCTTTAAGTAATTACTCAAGTTTTCACAAACTTAGACAATTTGGGAATTCAACCACATTCCCCACATAATCGTAACATTACAATCTATGTTAGCCTATTTCAACTCACACAGTTGACTACATGTCAACTTTGGTTTCAATCAACCGATCAATAAAATTCTCTAACTGCTTTTCTCAAGTTTGACCCAATTCAAATCAATCACAAGCAAGTAATTTTATACACAATTCTCTATTCATGGTTTGACTTTCAAAGTTAACATACCATTAATATTAACTCACAACAAACCATTTCATCTTATATGCCCATTTTCAAGCATATATTTCAAATTATTACTCTCAATAACCTTATTAATCCTTCACAAGGACAAGGTCAATTATATTAATCTGGGCTCCATACAAGCCAGATACAAAATAGTGATTCAGTTAAACACTATCAATTTCACCTACAGGTAACCTATCACACTTAAGCACAATTACCTGTTTAACTCAATCAAATTAGTCAATTAGGTTCATCAATCAAAACCCCTACCAATGACAATTTTATTTTACACTCACACCTTTACAGTCTAAAGGTCACAGTTTTTATCAACTAATTGTTTTCTTATCAAAACAATTATTAAGTCACTTAGCATACTTTTAGGCTCAACTACTCAAAATCACATTACATTTATTTTATACCAAGTAGCCTCAACAAGTTCATGTGACACAACATAATATAACAACGGTGATCAGGCGTTGCAGGATTATGTTCTTCACAATCCATTCTCAGGCCACTCCATTTTATAATTATCAATGTGATCTATTTTCATCTGGTATATTAAATACTTTATGATTTCAAATCAATCATACTCTATTTAATAGTTTATATCAACTGATACACATTCAAATCAGCTTACTGCTTACATTTTCACACAATGTTCTGACTTTTTATAACTGAATTACTCAATATATTAACTTATCTGAAACCTCAAACAAATGATAACTCATCATTATAGTTTCAATACTTAACATTAATCAATGTCCCTATTTATTTCAAAATCCAGGACACATCTTAATCAATTATTATCATTTTGACATATGCTATCATATCAAGCATCACTGTCACAATAAGTCTATTTAATCATGTTTACTATAAAACATTTCATCTATTAATTCACAATTGACCAGAAAGACCTATCACTTTCTCAATCAATTTAGCTTTATCATAAGCTATATTTATCATAAACCTAACATTCTTGGTTTATATCAAGTGTTTAGCTATAGTCATAACACATCATATAGCCACATAAACACGTATTTTCTCAAGTAGCAGTCATTATCAAATCAAATGACATAACTCTCCTTAACAAAGATTTAGATCACACCTTGTGATCAACCCTTAATACTATCACTTATCTTGTTTCCCATTAAAGACACTCCTTAGGTTCTAACATCACTCATGTTAAACCTTAAGCAACTCTTTTATACTCATTTAATCACATTTCTGCATTTTCAATTCAATCAGAAATAATCACCACAATGAGCATCCCATTCAATACCTCTATCTGATATCAACATATTACAATCCTTAGTTGACTCAAAACTAGGGAATCATATCAGTCTGACTCAATTAACTTCTCAACAAAGCTTACTCGACATAACAGAGTAAACAATACAAGTTAATTTAAATTAACATAGGCTTATCAGAGATTACCTGGCAAATCTTAAGCCCAGCAGTGTTGAGGAAACATGAAATATACCAATTAGATACTCATGTCCCTCCGTCTCTGCAACCAAATAACAACTTCACAATTGGTTAAGGGTTAGTACATATGTAACTAACTACTTTCCCACATATTTACAAATCAA
Organism: Helichrysum umbraculigerum; assembly: GCA_949592205.1. Classification (NCBI taxonomy): domain Eukaryota; kingdom Viridiplantae; phylum Streptophyta; class Magnoliopsida; order Asterales; family Asteraceae; genus Helichrysum; species Helichrysum umbraculigerum. The sequence goes on from CATIUR010000001.1 coordinate 404,639,845, forward strand.
CTAAACCCGCACCCACTGGAATGTTTGACTCAACTCAATCACAGTTTAGGATTGAACATTCTAACATGCTCAACTAGCCCAAACTATGGCTCTGATACCAACTTATAACACCCCTTCATTTAGATTATATAAATAACCAATATAAAAATGGCGACGCGGAAGCTTAGATTTCAAAACATATAATAAATGTTTCACATTACAGAAAATGTCAATAAACTTTTTCAAATCAAAGTACAAGACATTTCAATACACTGGGTGTTATTAAAACATTTCTATTATATTCAAAATAACATCAGAGTTACAGCCTGTCAAATATTCCATCCAGTCCAACAACCTCCTGCCCAATATGCCCCATGAATATACAACCTGCAGGAAGAACTGTGGTGGGGTTAGCACAACGCTAAGTGAGGGAACCAATAACAACAGTCCAACTCAGCATAACAATCTGTTTACATTTATAACAATAAACAGACAATTAATCAATGAATCAATCATTCACTTACCAGCCGACATCCATTAGGTCATACAAGCTGCGTCAAAGGGGATCGGTGGTCCCTGAGACACCCTAATACCGGTTTGGTACCCAGGAACTCTTACCATACACATGTATTGGCCTATACAGCACGACCGATAACTTGTTGTCAATCACACACGACCTAGATCTCTAAACCAATAAATCAAGTTTTCCGAGATCTCCTGTCGTCTACAACAACAACAAGCCCAACCTACACAGGTTGACCTCTGAATATTTCACATTGGCTCAGTCTCAGCCAAGCAAACAAACATGCCCAATTATCAAGGCAAACAAGTATCAGATGCATCATATCACAATTATAGTACTTTACAAGTTGTAACCAAATCATTACAACTAAATCACACTGAGGGTACAAGTCCACTCACCGACAACTATATTAATTTACAACAATTAATATTTCACTTATCACATTGGAATATTCGGCTCCTATTCCAATTATTTCACTATTTCAAACAATATTATTTCTAAACACATTTAAATATTAATTTAAATTAAGAAATAATAATATATCCACAACTAGGCCCATTTCGAGGATGTTACACATATGAATTCGAAATTTTGTAAGCATGCTACCAAGACGCGTTACTCGTAGTTCTACTCGCAAAGGGGGAACACTTGGTGGTGAAAGAATTGGGGGTCAGACAGGCAGATGTGGCGGTCAAACTGGTGGCTAAAACTGGCCGGATTTTTTAAACACTATACAACCCAATGAATTCGCACAAATCGATTTGGCTTGTTGGAAAGGGAGGGAATCTCAATTTCCCGTTCTAACCATCATGGCCTGAGATTTACTAACCTTCCAAGTGTCACACCCCGTCTAAAGCGGAAACAACGAGGTATAACGGTGATAGGATCATAACACATCATTATAAAGAATTTTATATGAAATACAATATCCAATGTGTCATGATGCCATTAACATGAATAACGGTTCATGTCGTGCATACATTTCAACAATGAATTCAAAAGCTTACAAACAAACGTACACTACAATGTTAAGGCAAAACAAGCATTCACAAACAACCTTAATGATGTACCACAAGTCTTGAAAAACTCTTAATGCAACCCTAAAGGTCCACTAAGTTCTCTTGTCCTCTGCCTTAAGTCCCCTAGTATAACCTGAAAAGATATGCTCAAAAACGTCAACACGAATGATGGTGAGTTTCGTAGGTTTGAAACCAAACACCAGAAAAATAAACATTTTGCTATGATAATAGTAAGTTAGGACAATGCATATAGAAATGGCACACAAGTGAAATAATACAACCAAACAATCCACAAACCGTCATCACCCCACGAAGGAGTATGACCCAACCAAATCCTGCGTATGCGGTAGCTACCCATAAATGACCTTCAATGTACACCTAAGTATACATTAGGTACTTACTCTCGAAAGAGTAAGGCCTTTGATAAAAACAACCGAATCATGACCTTCAATGCATACCAAAAGTACACATTAGGTACTTACCCTCGAAAGAGTAATGCCTTTTATAAAAATGAATCCAACAACCTAATGCACATAAGTCACATAGTGTCACACATTTCAAGCATATGTCCAAAATAAAAATGAATGTAATCACAGCACAAAACAGTTGATAAAACATGTGAGCATACTTTTCCTCCAATGTAAAAATATGTAAATGAAAACGGGGCCACGAAAACTCACCTCAAGAAATGATGTAAGTATCGCCCTTAAATGTAATCCACTAATCCACTCGCAATCTACAATGATCATATATGCATATGGGTCATAACCTAGACATAATTAGGTCATTCCATTGTATTCAAAGTCTAAACACTTCCACTAAGTTCCCTCACAATTCAACTCATGTATATTAACTCGAATCAACCTATCGAGTAAAAATCAGATTCTGCCCACGATTTTCATACCACTTTACGAATTTTTAAATATTACTTAATGAAATCATTTGACTCTACAATTTTAACCAGTGACATTTCAATATGTTTAGAAGATCCAGTAATTTTTCCAGATTCAATTACATTGATTTACTATTTTTAAAAATTCACCAAAGTGAACTGTTCTAACCCGACGACACTTTCTGACTTCACAAAAGTTAGAATTTATTTAAAATACTTAAAATTTAAAATGATTTTGATATTTTTACAGAAAATTATAAACACTTTAAAAATACCTTAGTAAAAATTTCAAGACCCAATTCATAATTTAAAGTCTGTTTCAAAAATCGAAAAGTTAACCAAAACCAGAAACCGAAAAACTCAGATTCGACATTCAAACTTGTAAAATCGTTTTGACCATCTTAAACACAACATTTGGACATGAGACCGACGCCATTTGAAAGAAGACTCAAAATACTTAAGTTTAGACTCTTGTTTCATCAAAAACCATTGTGATATGACCAAGTTACAAGCTTCCCAATCCGAAATAAAATTCTGATCAGATTAGGGTTCATAACTAATCAACCCTAATCACATGTATAACCAATCCAAACCGCATACACAATCATATATCTCAATTCTATGAACTTATATACTGATTTTAATAGTAACCTAACGATATCATAATCCGGAATACAATGGATTGATCCGAATGAAAACCGACATTACGAAATAATTCGAAATATATTAATACGAAGGAACTGAATAAAGAACTATACCAACAACGGGAAATCGCACGATAATCACCCTTGGAATCTGTGAATAACAAGAACATACACTCTTAAAATTCGCATCACGATCGAACGAAATGTATAGAAGGATTATAGGATCAAAATCTTACCACCGAACCTTAGACGAGTGTTTTCGGTTGATCAAAACGAATAGGAATCAAACTCTAATGTTTTAGGATGTTGGAGTTTCGTTTTTGGCCTGAGAAAATCGCCCTAGATCGTCCAAAATCGACTATGGGTGTTAAGAATACGAATTAGGGTTTAAAAATGGATTTTTATACCAGATCTGCCCGACTTGAGTTCGCGTCGCGACCAAGTTAAGATTGCGTCGCGATCTACGGTGAATCGCGTCGCGAGCCATCAGATCGCGTGGCGATCTGCTCATCTGCTCAGCTCATTTTTCGTTTACGTTTTGCTTCATAACTTCTTCGTTACACGTCGGATTGAGTTGATTCTTTTTGCGTTGGATTCGTTTTTCAAAAACGAAGACTTAGATGTAAAGAAATCATTGAAATTAGTATTCTCACAAAAATGACTTTTTACGGCTCGAACAACGATAATGGTTTGGTGACGGTTGTCACACCAAGCTTCTACGGTAGCTTCGGAATCCGCCTTTTCTCTTAGTGGCAGGGTATTATCTATACGAAGAACAAGACTCACACCGGCCTCATTAGAGATGTGTATTTGCTTGAAGGATCACTTGGACGCCGCGGAACGTATACAACACATTTCAAGTCTTGAAGGTGAAATGGAATACGAAGGAGATATACACGATATCGAGGTGGAAGCGGGTATGGCAATATCACTTTCCGATGAAGAAATTGCTCTCGATGAAGCTTCGCCAGAGGCTACTGATAAGCATCAAATAGGTAGTATATTTTATAGTAATTTATTCTTATATTTATATACATTTTAGTGCATTTATATGATTTTAGATACTTATTTTGTTAATATTTGCAGAGATGTATTTTAATTAAAGATTGAAGAAAAAGGAACAAGAACGAATCAGAAACTAAAAGAAACTGAAGAAAAAGAAGAAATGAATAAAAAGGAACTTAAACCTTGAAGAAATGAAGACCAAAAGTGTTAAAATGAAGAATTGGGCCAAGAAAACAAGTTAAATCCGTTAAAGAAAAGAGAGAGTCCAAATTGAAGCCCGAGTCAGTAATTGGAATATTCTGGAATTTAAGTCCAACCGGCGGTTGAAAAGCCCAACCGGCGGTTGGAGTATTAGGGTTCTAAGGCAGTGGAGACACGTGGAGTTGGACCAGGATTCAAACTGATCCAACCGGCGGTTGGAAGTCCCAACCGGCGGTTGGAAGGTCGACCAGAAAAAGTATAAATAGAGGCTTAATTCAGGTTTAAAGATATACGATTCAAGAATACTAAAACCGAAAGTTAGGGTTTTAGGTCGACTTTAGGTGCGATTTTGGTGGTTAAGGAGCTAGGGTTTGAAGGTTTTTAACCCTAGGAAAAGCTAGTTCGTCAATTGGTTCGATTTCTTTATCCTTGTAACTTTAATAACCTTATTGAGTTATTTATGATATTGTTTATTTGATTTAATTGTGAATTAGGTTTTCATTATAATTGTTTGAATGAATGTTTATTGAGTTTATTATGTATATTATATGTTTATGTTGGAACTATATTATTGAATGCTTATTATATAAGAATTGTCTTTATTATGATATATTAGTGATGTTTCTTGACATATTTAGACTGATTTATATTAAACGAGGATGACCATATTAAGTTTATATAAATTAAGTGATTGTGTTTATGTTTTGATCTTAACCTTATGCGATAAACGAAGAATGATTCATTAATATAAAGTAATACTGCGATTCAAGCCTAACCATAAAAATTGTATTAATAAATTGATGATAGATCTTATTAATTAGTAACACTTTGCGTAACCTTATGATTGTGTTGCTATGATGAGGATTTGACTTAACCCTAAGTGATCTTCTACATTAGTAAATCACCAGTAATAATAGCCAACAAAGCAAATAGACATAAGTACATATAATAAGTTTAATAAATAATAGTTTGAATAATTATAATCTTCTATCCAATTGAGTATACTTAAGTTGTTCCTAAAACTTATCTATTAGAATCTGTATCAAAATATAAATATAAATATAAATATAAATATGTTCGTTCGGAACTAAAACGTCCCCCTTATCTTGTAGATTATTGTAAATTGGATCCTTCATTTATTTATTTATTTGTTTGTATCATAATTGTAAATATATGTAATAAATAGATAATTAGTTATAAATAAGAATAACGTTCCTTGTGTTCCTTGTGTTCGAATTTGGACTTACTTATTAAGCTATATTACATGAACGGGTCAATCTTGCCTGAATTGTGTGATAGTATTATTTAGTATTTCCTTAATTTAAACTTGTTATTATAATTGCCTATACTTAGCACACATCAGCTTCCTCCGAAGAAGATTTCGACTTTTGAAGATTACGCATTTGAAGATGTTACAAGAATTGAAGATTAATAAAAGTTGAAGATTATGAAGAATTATGAAGACTTATTTGTTTCAAGAATATTTTTATGAACATTTAGAAGACCTTGTTTTAAGTTATTGTTAAGTTATGTTTCCATTCCTAATGTACTAGTATTCTATTGAATTTTTTTTGAAGATTATGTTGTTTTTCCCTAAAACGCTCAACACTCGAAAAATATTGAATTATATAGACTTATTGTTTTCAATAATATTTTTATGAAGTTTTAGAAGACTTTGTTTCAAGTTATTGTTAAGTTATGTTTCCATTCCTAATGTACTAGTATTCTATTAAAATTTTTTTGAAGATTACGTTGTTTTTCCTAAAACGCTCAACGCTCGAAAAATATTGAATTATATAGACTTATTGTTTTCAATAATATTTTTATGAAGTTTTAGAAGACTTTGTTTTAAGTTATTGTTAAGTTATGTTTCCATTCCTAATGTACTAACATTCTATTGAAAAAAAATCGAAGATTACGTTGTGTTTCCCTAAAACGCTGAACGCTCGAAAAGAATTGAATTATATAGAATTATTGTTTTCAATAATATTTTTATGAAGATTTAGAAGACTTTGTTTTAAGTTATTGTTATGTTATGTTTCCATTTCTAATGTACTAACATTCTATTGAAAAAAAAATCGAAGGATACGTTGTATTTCCCTAAAACGCTCAACGCTCGAAACAAAAACTGAATTATATAGAAAAACCGGTTTGGAACCGGTTTTTGTACCCGAACCGGTTACAAACCGGTCCAAACCGGTTACAAACCGGTCCAAACCGGTTTCGGGTTTCCCTCCTTCAATACCGGTTCGGTTCCAAACCGGTTTGGCCAAAAACCAGTCTTGACCGTTGAACAAAAATCGATTCGGTTAACCGAACCGGTTGTCAAAAAAACCGACTTTGTTCACGGCTACCCATGATACAAAAAAAACGAACCACAAAGTTAAAATGCTCAAATTATTCATTAAACGGTGTATGACTTGAAAACTAGTAGTGTACATACAAATCATGTCTTCTTCAAGTTCCGATGCAAGGAAAAAACACCAAGCAATTTTTTTTTACCTTTTTAGAGTTTTTTACAACTTCAGTTGCCATTATCTATAATTTGGCCTAATATATATAAGTATCAATTATCAAACATTGATCCTCTTGAGAAACTAAAAGATCAAGGAACTTTTTAGGCATTTTACTCTGAAGATCGATTTGTTTGTAATCACAGAATCATTAATTCAAAATGGGTTTTACCAATTTCCATCAGAAGAGATAGAAGGCACGAAATACAAAATAGCCATCATATGATCATATAATCGTTATCTTAATCTTGGTTATCCAAACACGCCGAGTGAAGATGGCTGGTGCAATTAGCCAGTGAGATTTTTGAAGAGTTCCGGAAGATGAGCATTGGTGAGCTTTGTCCTTTTACTGATCTCAGTCTTCTTCTTCTTCTGTTTTGGTTTACTTGATATATTGCCGTTCTGAGCCATTACTCTCCTCCTAGCGGTGTTTGTGGCGGGCTTCATCCCGTTCTTTTGTAAGTCCCGCTCGATATCCAACATGTCTCTTGGCAATTCAATAGCCCTAAATAGTTGTTTTAATTCATCATCAACCTTGATAGGGACTCTAGGATCGTTTGGGTAGGCTATGTCTTCCTGAGAGTCGAAATTTGACAGAAGCCAGATCTGTCGAGCAGCTTTCAGGGCCTGAGTTGCAAACATGAGAATATAGATTATACTTGTAAACTATTACAGGTGGATTTCGTTCTTTGCAAAAACAAAAGGATTCGGGCCCAGCTTGATCTTTTAGAATGTCCCAACTCAAACTTTAAAAAAATATTAGTGGTCACATACAACCGAAGTAATAAATGGACTTCTATGATGGGCATAGCAAACTCATAAGCGAGTGGAGAATGTGTAAGTCATCAGAAAGTGGAAAAACTTGAGGTAAGAATTACCTGTAAATCTTCCATGACAGTTGGGTATGCATCCTTAAGATCAGCAACAGCAATACCCTCTGCAAATGTTCTTATTAAACGTAGAAGTTCTTTCTGGTCTCTCACATTATGCTTCGACTGCAAATTTAGAATCACTTTAGTAAATTTTTGATGGCATCAACATGGAGACAACCTCCACGAAAATACCATGATGTGGTATTGCTCATAATTAGAGGCAAAATAATGGGCCAGGCAGGCGGGTTGGGTAACAGGTAAAAATGGATAATTGTAGTACGGAAGGGATCGAGTGTTGGGTTGAACTTGAACCAAAAGGCTGAAACACGTTTCCCCAAAGATTTTGTATTTTGTAATATAGAAATAGATTGGCAGAAACAACTACAAATACTATATTATTTCACTAACACCTGATTTCATTAAAGGATTTTATGCATTAGATTTAAACTTTTAGCAACTCTTGACCCGTTCACTTTATCTTCATTATTTTACCGGTTTAATCTGTTAAAGATTAAATATAAGTACGAAACGCAAATGACCCATACCAAATTTGTGGGTCGAACTTATTACTTACCAAATCTGTGAATAGTGACTTAACATTAGAAAAAAGCACAATATATCTTAAAAATATCAGGATTACCTTGTAAGAGAAGCACTTTCCCTCGTAATTCACTTTTGGATTCTTTGCCAAACTCTCGAATACAGCCTTGTTGCCTTTGACATCAACATAGCAAGCTTCATTTATTTGCTCAGCTGTAAAAGATTGTCTTGACTGTATATATGGCAAAAGTAGCTTAATTAAGAAATGGTCATGAGACTATTTCATAAATGCTCATGGTTCCTCTTCTCATATCCATAAGTCAAATATATCCTTTGTTATTTCACATATATATTTGTACCTAATTATAAATATACAAAGCAGAAGTCCATAACAAGGCAACCTCATAATTAAGTCAGGGAGAAGTTCAAAAGGCAAACTTCGATAGTGGAAGACGAAGAAATAAGGGCTTGGAAATCTGCTGTTATTTAAGTCTAAAGACTAGATATATTTTTGAAGCCATTTGGGTCTCACAAGAACATTGAAAAGTTCAAAAAATGGAGAAAGTTTTCAAGAATATGAAAACTTGTTGCCTCATTACCTTATCTTTTGTTTTAGATAGTTGTAGTTTGCGTTTTCAATACATTTGTAGGTAACTTGGGGAAATATGAGCCTGAAATTTTGAAGACACCTCACTTTTGAAAACTAAGCATCGAAGTATTATAGGTGGAAAGCATGAAATGGTCCAAATATCATCAAGGTTTCTTAAGACAAACAAACAAGAAGAGGCAAGGTTTGTAGCTACCTCAAAGAGTAGATCAATGACTCGTTTGATCTGAGCTCCAACAGGGCTCTTCCTTATATTATTGATATGTTGCAACCTCTCAGTGTCATTAGAAAATTTAACGGCAGGAACAGGTGGTTTGGTGAAGGTGGTAGCAGGAATAAGTCTAGGAGCAGGAGGATTTGTTGTTGTGGTTGTCTTATTGACTGTTTTAGAACCTGCAATGCTCTTAAGAGTCGACTGGCATTTCTCTTGTTGTTTCTTGAACCTATTCAAACTCTCTTGCAACGATCCCATTCCGTAGGAACTTGTTCCCAAAACTACACCTATATCAACCAATAACATCAGAAAATCTCATAGCAATAGAAGATTAAGAGGACGAAACAAATCATTAGTTCAATTGAAAAAACTCGCTACCTTGCGTAAGATTTTGATCGTCGATTGGATCGGATCGGATCGGATCGTATAATCGATATCGATATCGATATCGACGACTACGGATGGGCGGCTGGCTGCTGTTGTGAATCCCCTTTCACTCAACTACAGTACGTTTTTATTTTGCACAATAATTATTGGCAGATGGTATTAAATTAAAATATAATATAATTAATAATAAATATATATACCCTTTTGTCTCTCCTATGTACCCAGTCTCCTTTAAATTATCCAAAAATTAGGATTTGGATTAGGATTTGTGAGAGACGATGGGAGACGAGAAGGTGAGAAACGAGGCGATGGAGATAATGGGTTTATTTCAAGTCTTGCCTCGTTTAGTCGTCTTCGATCTCGATTACACTCTCTGGCCATTCTACTGGTAAACCTTTCCTTCTTCAATTTTGACTTCTATTCTCTTCTTTCTTAAATATACCTATACCTAATTCTTTAAGCTATCATCTTTAATCATAATTTTAACAAAACACCATTTTCTTTATACTTTCAATTGCATACTTATAAGCAATCTGTTATGTATTAAATAATACCATAAATCGAAAATTGTTTGTTTCGAGTCTCATGAATGATTTTGCCTATACAACAATGGATTTTGACACTAAACTTCATTTCATGTTTATCTGTATGTATCTTTTTTAGTAATCTTTTGGTTTGGAATGCAGAATGTTGATGTATAGTATAGTATTTGCAGATATCTATTTTTGATATCAATAGAGTTCGGTTATCGTAAAAAGGTGTTTAAGATAAAAATGGTAGGAAGCAATATGAGCCCTTAGATATTAGACATATTTCAAAATTAAACATAATTATGTTTTTGGTAATTTAAGTCAAATTGTATATGAATAAAGGGCATGATGGTCTTTTACGGACATCCATTTAAATCAGTTTTAGCTTTCAAAAACATTGATTTACTATTTGCCTGAGTTAATAAACCATTCAGAGATATGGTGTATTTGCATCATTACAAAAATGAGAAAACATATCTTAAACATATACACATACTTCACAAAGATGATGCATAGTCTTTTATAATAATGATGCACATCGATTTTCTCTCTATACATGATGATGCACAACGAGATTGATACATACATAGGTATGAAGTAGTAAATTGATACATAGTGAGTTGATACAAAAGGTTAGTGCGTGAAAATGTATCAAACTATAGTCTGACATTTATTGTATGTAACGAACTATTCGGGCTTCCATTGTATGTAACGAACTTGTAATTTTTTTACATTGTATGTAATTTTTGGTACTTTTTTCACGTGTCAACTATATAAGGTGCGACGTCGCGTGTCTTGCAACCGTTGATTTGACCAAAATACATACAATGAAAGTAAATTACAAGTTCGTTACATACAATGTAAATCCGCATAGTTTGATGCATACTATGAATGTCAAACGATAGTTTGATACATTTGCGCGTACTTAACCCTTGATACAATCAGCATAATTCAGGTACTCTTCTTTGTCGGGGACTGTGCAAACATAACAATCTATTTTCATTGAAAATGAATTTAAAGATAAATTATTATATTAAAATTTTGATACTATGCATGCACTAAATTATTATTTCAGTTAGAAGAAAAACTACCTTTTCTAGCTGAAGAAGAAAAACTACCAACCCTATTATTTCGGAGGAAGTCACAAACAACCCACGACTTGAATAATTGATAACCGGTATTTTGATATGACTAAAATGCCCTTTTATTTGTAAATGACTTTGTTTATTTGCAAGGGACACATGTCACTCTAATATGGCTTCTTACCCTTTTTAGTTTGATCATCTTTTTAGTTGAACCAAAACCTATATATATATAGGTTCAAACGAGAACCACAAAAGGTACAGAACTGCGAGAACTTTTAAATTACATTGTTTTTATACATGTAAACGCAACAAATTACACATAAATGTTATTTAATGTTCATATTATTGACAAACAAAAGTTAAAAACCACAAAATACGTGTTAAACTATAAAAAAATATGACGTGTTCACATGTGCACATATCAGATGTGCACATGTGAACGAAATATATAAATTTGATTTTAAAGGTTATTTTGATATTTTTTCAAACTATTTTGCTTTTAACCTTAATCTAGATCAATGTTCACATGTAATTGAATTATTAAACATGTTAAAATCTCTATAATTTAAAAGTTCTCGCAGTTCTGTACATTTTTGTGGTTCTCATCTGAACTTTTGGCTATATATATATATAATAAAGAGAGAGTGTGAGTGAGAGAGTAGCATGCTATGCTTAATGGTACTTTGAGCTAATTATAGTTTGTTTCTTGTATTCATTGTCAGTGAATGTCGTTCTAAGCGTGAGATGCCTTCTATGTATCCACATGTTAAAGGCATCCTGCATGCACTAAAGGACAAAGGTATTGACATGGCTATCGCTTCTAGATCACCAACCAGAGACATAGCGGAGACTTTCATTGACAAGTTGGCAATAAAGCCGATGTTTGTAGCCCAGGTTTGTGATTCTTTCATGTGTTAGTCTTCAACACGATGTATTATTTAAGACAAGTATTCAGACTTACCTAGAGGTGTATTGTGGACCTATATGTGCAAACAGTCTTTGTGTTGATTTTTCTAATGTACATTCTAATTTATAGCTTGCATTATATTAAAGCAGAAATCGATCTTAAAAGATACAGCAAAAGAGAAAACTGTTATTTGGAGATCATATCTAAATGTTACTATCAACATCATATCCAGCCTGATAAGAATGAACTTTGTGGTATGAAAATTATTAGCTAGGATTTGAGTTCCCCTATTCCCTTATATTTACCCATGGCACAAGTTGTTCTTTGTTACTTATTTGATATAAAGGAAAATGGTTGGTGATCAACCACCTTTAGTCGTTAGACTGACACAAGATTATATCTAAATAAACTTGTAGGCGTCTAGGCGCACTAGAGATGTTAATAGGGTCTTTTACTAATAAGTAATAGTACAGGTGGCCAACAGGTCAAAACGAGGTTGAGCAATTGAGCCTTAAGCCCTCAAGTCCATAACCAATAAAATCTTTGGGAAAGTCCAAAGTAGTAAGGTTGACCCATTCAACATGTTTCCTTTTAGCTAATTTTTCTTAATTCACCCATTTGACCCATTATCAGGTAAAATTTACCCAATATGATCAGTGATCACATAAATGGGTTGAATTTGGCTGCCCTCTGCGTAATAAGTTAATGATAGTTGGTTGTTAGGAACATTTACCATACCTTTTATTAGTGATGTAATTTACAAATGCTTTCACATGGAGAGGTTATGTGATATTAAGAGAAACTTTTCTTTGCTCGTCAGAAACAATCAATCAGGCGATACGGTTGATTTTATCTTGGATGATATTCGGGAGTTTTTTTTTTTTTACTCTTAGAGAAATAGATCCTAGGTATTCTGGGTAGGCAACTTAAAAGTCCTGGTTTTACTTTTGTTGTTTTGTCCAAAACTCAGTTCGGTTTCTTGTGCTGCATCAGCCATATTCCCTGACCACTACCATTTTAACACTGAGAAATGAAGAATCTACTCGATGATCTGTTTCTTTTTCTCATGGGAAATTTGGATAGTGCAAAATTGCTGCATTCAATTTAGTGTAAATTAGACTGGTATTACATTTTTTACTAGATCATATATGATAATATTGGTTTTTTGTTCCGATAATAATGCATAAAAATAGGTTGACATTGCAAGCACATTTATCCCTTTTCAATGTTTCAGGAAATATTTTCCAGCTGGAGTCACAAAACAGAACATTTCAAGAAAATCCACCAAAAGACTCATGTGCCATATGAGTCAATGCTCTTCTTTGATGATGAAGATCGTAATATTGGACCGGTAGAAGTTCTTCCGTTACTTTCCACTATAACAAAGTTGCCAGTTGTTGACGTATGCCATCTAATTTGCAGGTTTCGAATTTGGGGGTGACTAGCATTTTGGTCAATAATGGGGTCACTCTTGGAGCCTTTAGGCAGGGGCTTACACAATTTTCTCAAGGTCCAAGTTCATCTAAGACGAAGAGGGATGAGAAGTGAACATCACGTTGAAAAACACTAGGAAATTGAATACACAACATTGTTGGTGATACAATAATTTGAATCAAATTCATATGCGAATTATGTTTCAAAAAAGTTGTCCGAGTTGTGTTTCTGTTTCACATATTCAGTTGTCATTACTACAATGTAGCCTACAATATTCACACGATATTGTTGGATGATGAAACTTAAATGGTATAGAGGGTGTGAATCCTTTCTAAGGTTAGTTAGAACATCCTTGATGGATGCGATAAAATATTTAGATGATTTTGGTGCAAAAAATAACTGTTATAAACACTAAAAACATTTCTACTTCAATATACACCCCAAATCTTTACATCATATCATTTATTTTTAACTGGATAATTAGATTTATACCCTACATACTACTCCGTATAAACGTAATAACCAAATTATAGCTTAAAATTATTTAATTCAATCAATTAACAAATTTTTAGTAATGATTTTGACTAAATACTAAAAAAATAAATTAGCATACACTAAATTTTGTAGTCTGCTATCCACTGTTGTCATTTTTGTTCATTCTGTTGATCTTGACTTTGAGAAATCTTTCATTTAACTCGTTTTTTTAAGGTGGCAAGCTAGGTGGGTTTGATGATTGATCAAAACTGGGGTATGGTTGAGTTGGGCCAGTTTTTGTATGTTTCTAACCCTGTACAGCTAGGCTTTGGGTTGACTTGCAAACACTTCACGCATGTTTTTTTATTCTTACAAATTTGGGTTTATTTTTTCGAAGTGTATTATGTTTTACCTATTTTACTATTGTATGAGACACATTTTCTTTTGATCTATTGAATGTATTGAACATGTTATGTATACTTTTTTTTTTTTGGTGTTGAAGAAAAAGGAAAAGGAAGTTTCTTTTTTAGCCTTACCAAAAAAGAGAAGTGTGCATAACAGAATTGATATGTTCAATTTACAATTGAAGTTTTAAGAGTATGCTTTATAAAATAGTATAAGATATAAAGTATAATACACTTTAAAACAATAAATCTTAGAAATTATGATTACAAAAGTAATTTCTTGACGAGGGAGGCTTGCAGAGCCAGGTTTTGAAAACCCTCGATGGGTGGATCATGGATGGCGAACATGCTATTCTAGATGGTAAGGTTTCTGCTACTGCTACTCCAACATTTGTGTTCGTATATCTTTTCTATCGACAGTTACTAATTCCATGATGACTTCTTTTAAGACTATACACCTAAGATGCTCACATGAAGTTTCAGCTATCCTTATTGTTTTTGAACCATATCTTTTATAAGCACTTCATACGTCATACATAGTCCTATAAGATGATTGGACGTACACTATTCAGAATATCTTGATGAAAGTTGCCTTACTCTTTTGAAGTATCATATGATTATCATATCCGTCGAGTTTTGTGAGTGGCAAAGCCGTCGTTGAGAGTGGGTGAGGTGGTCGACTGCCCATGGACTTCAATCTTCGAGCGCCTCCAAAGTCACCCATAATCATGTGATACATTTAATACATATCGAATATTGAATTGATGTTTTAGATTTCGACCAAAAGAGTTTAGAACCAACTATCGGGATTTGGGACATATTAGAGAAAAAAAGAAATTATTTGAAAATTGTATCGTTAAGACTCATTGTCATTTAACTTCAAATCGGCTAATTTGACATATATTTATAGGGTCTCATTTATGTAACATGACAATTTTACCCGGGGGCTTTTTAAGATCAGAGACACGGCCCTGGTAAGTGGATCGGTGAAGTGTAACCATGTCATTATGTAGCATAGGTGCATTGAATATATACTTTTTCTTATGTAAAGTAGGTTTTACTTCTACTATAAGTTTTCTTCTCTACAATTGTGCAATCTTATGGTTCGTTTTGTGGGTAATGGAGGAAAAATGAAACCACCATGTTTCATATTATTCATATTGACACTGTATGTAAGGCTATATATAGGGTTAATAGACATGGAGGGAATCAAACTATCAAAAATGTTCAATTCAGGGAACGGTCTAAATTCTTTAACAAAATAATAACCTAACTTTTAAAACACTCGCCTAGTGGAAAATGAACTTATAAGGATTCATTATTTTGAACAGTTTTATAAACTTTAGTTATCCTTATACACATTTTAATAAATTTTAGTTATATTTCTACACATTTAATAAACTTTAGTTACCATTAAACACATTATGTATAGTTAAGGATGATTTAAGTCAACTATAACATTTTGTAAAAGTTTAATACCCTTGTTGTATATTAAGAGGCCCATCTATATAAATATAAAAACTTTCCTTCTATAACGGTATCTTCTTTGCTCTTTTTCTGGAACTATGCGGTTTTTGTCATGAAGGTGAATACATGTGTAACTATATTTTTTATTTAAATAGAAAGAGAAAGATTGCCTATTCATTGTAGGTGGATTCACATATTTTGAACCGCTGCAGATAACCAACAAATGAACTTATGTAGTTATTATGAAGATTGTTGTCACAAAAAACAGACTGCATTTGGGAAGCCTTTTTTCTGATTTGTTTGCCTTCTCGCGATTCCATCACCAACTTGACAGATTTTGCCACCATGTCTCTGGTAAATGAACCATCTTCATTTCTTGGCACTTCATAACCAAGTCCCTTTTCAACTAGTAATTTAGCACAGAGGCCTTGATCAGCTACCATAGGCATGAGCATCAATGGGTGTCCAAAACCTAAAGATTCAATAATAGAACCCCAACCAGAATGAAAAAGACACCCTCCAATTGAAGGATGTCCTAAAATCTCCATTTGGGGTGCCCAACCAAGACAAACCACACCCTTATCGAACATCATAACTTCAAAATTAGGGGGCAATAGGTCTGAACCATCTACCCCTTTGGGCTTCCGCAAAATCCATATAAAGTCAACCCCAGAAAGCTCAAGCCCATGAGCCAACTCATGTACTTGTTCAATCGGCATTTTGTACTCGCTCCCAAATCCTACAAAAAGCACCGATTTTGAGTTTTTTGTGTCTAACCATTTGAAAGTCTTTGACCAACTTGAGTCAACGACACTTTCTATTTTTCTAGTTTCTGGTGGAAGAATGCCTATTGGTAGCACTGGTCTTTGATATAGCTCTTGGAGAAGATCAATATATTCCCCTTCAAACTCTTTACAGCTTCTAATCACTACAAAATCACATCCTTCAATTATTGTGCTTATTCTTTGACCACTTGACTTACCAGATTCATCAGGAACGTACAAGTTCCGAAGCATTGTTGGAGCATAATCGGGCCTATGAGCCACTAGAGAATGAAAAGTAAACCAATCTGGTGCAACTGTGAAGGCCGCAGGTGTTTTTCGTCTATGGCCCCACCTCAACTCATCTGCTGGGCCCATATACGCAAGAGTAGCAGCAGTATACACACTGAAAAAGGCAGTAGAGACCCCATACTTGGTAGCAATTTCAGGTACCCAATATGGAGTGAAGTCTATAAGAATCAAGTGTGGGGTATCATTTTCAAGAAGCTTTTCGAAAGGTGCTAGTAAGTTGTCATATGCCTTCTTTAAAAACTGTGTTTCTTCTTGCTGGATATCAATGGTGGCTTCACAGTTTTCAGGTAAACCATCTACTTTTGGCAGTATGATTTCTACCAGTCTGATTTTTTTTGATAGATCGGAAGGAATGGAGGGTAATCTCTCTAGATTTCTTGGGGTGGAAACAAATGAGATTTTAATACCATTTGCTGCTAGTTTCTTGGAGAGCTCAAGAAACGGTAGCATGTGGCCGAAGGCTAACCATGGGAACAGCATCACGTGACATTCTTCGGTGGTCATGGTTTTAAAATAGACGACGATGGTATATTTAATCTTATTGAATGTATTTATATTGTGGTTATATATGATTTTAGTACCAACACAAGCTTTACGTGAATGAAATATTTCAGGAGTGAGGTTTTATAGACGGTTGCACAATCTTTTGGTGTGTATGCTGTGTTTCCATGGGATTTCTTTGATATTAATTTTTGCACTTGCTAAAATTGGTTCAGACTAAATTCAAAAGCATAAATTCTTTAAATTAATAATCAAAAAAAGATTTACATTATTACTGTAAAAATGCTACATTTAACCAAATTCAGAGAATAATAATAACAAAAAAGTGTTTTGCAGCTAAGGTTGAGCAAGCATCATTTTCAATATTGTTCAGTCCGCCTATCTTGTCACCTCAACAAGTAAAATAACAAGCGAATGATTCACATGACTTGTAGTAGCAAGTTGTAACCTTTAAGAGAAAGTTTTGCTTTTGATATGTTTAAGAAATCATAGTGAAGTTCATATGACCTTTTGTCAAAAGAGAAATTCAACTTCAGCCTGACATTTAGCAGAACATCATCATACAATAATAATAACAAGGTCTTGATAAAAATACAGAGTTGATCATTTTGGAAGCGAGTTATACAAGACAATAATAAGAGTGGGTCTAGAATAGAAGCAGAGATTATGGTGGTGGTGGAGTAGGTTTGAGTAGAATTTCAACATTGTCGTGAACACCTTGAAGGAGCAGTTCACCATCATATGTGAGGAGCTTGCGCCTCTTGGCTGCCCTGAGTGTCCCAACCAATGCTTCAAATATGTTTGCGCATCTATCATCGTGGAAAAGCACGCCGAATGTCACCTTAATTCATGAAAAAATTGACGATTACACGTCACTCAAATGATAATATCATTAGGCGCAAGTGAAATCACGAAAAACGATTGCAGCAAGTCTTTCAAAGGTATCTAGTCTAGCAAATTGTAAGTAGAAATGCAATTTGGTACAAGTTTCGCGTGACCAGGTGCACGGAGCTAGAAAATTCAAATGGAGGGAAAAAAATTTATTTTGTTCTTCTTCGTAGTTTTGACGGGTCAAAATTGTGAAATTATCATTAATACCTTTAAAAATTTTAATTTTCTAACCTAATATCAAAATTCTTGAGGCGCAACTGCACGTTACCCCATATTCTAGATCCATCGACTATATATATGTGGTTGCTCTATAGAATACGGAGCATTTTTTGGATGATGATGAAAATAATAATTATAAAATGGTAAGTAATTTGTTTTGAATTACACTAGTAATTGTGCATCATCATCTAAGACTTGAATTGGTGAGATGGATGGAAAAATAATACTCATACACGGAGTAAAATAATTATATTATAATACCCCATAATTTGAGTAGAGTAGAGATGAGTGCATCATCTAATTCTAATCTAAGTACTTACATAACAGTTGAATGACACCAAATCCATATACAGGAATGGAATTGAATTGAAGTTCAAATGAATTAGTTTATGGGAGTAGGTACCTTGTAAGACCCATCTTGTTGCTTAGTGCCAAGTCGATGGATCTCAACTTTGAGTTTTTCAACCTCTTCTTCAACATTCATCATCAGATCTCAGATCTCAGATCTCTTCTCCTTCTGCTTTTGCACCTGCCTGCTGTTAAATTTTACCTTTTTTAAGAAAAAAAGTAAGTCAATCAATACAGACACATGAATATATATTATATATAATAAATAAATAATGCGAGTAATAATATCAATGGACTTACCGCCGAATGTTTGGCAACTAGCGGGAGCCGGTAGCATGTAGCTGTAGCTTTTGGTAATATTTGTGTTTGACAAAGTAACAGCACAGGGTGTGGTACCGGTGTTCTGGGACAGTGTTCTGAAGAATGTTGAAAGTGAGGATTTTTTGGTGTGGTAAAACTGAATTCTCAGTGTTCTGGACAGTGTTATGAAGTTTTTTGTTATTTGTTTTATTTGATTTTTTTAATAAAGTTATTTGTATAAATTAATATATAAACAACAAATAAATTAAATAAATAACATTTTATTTATTAAAAATAAACAAAACAAATTAAATAAAGTAATAAACAACGCGTACATGTGGGAATTTCCAAACAAAACAAAATTTTTTTTTTTTCATTCTCGTGACACCCCAACCAAAAAGAACCACAAAAAAACAAAACAAAACAAAACATTATTTTATTATGAGAACATTGCCATGGTCAGTTTCTTCATAAGAATGGCGTGAAAAAAAAATGCCCAGAACACCGTTGAGAACTTTGAAGTGGGATGGTAGAACACTGTGACACAGTGTTCTGGAAGAAGAAATTTGATGAGAACGGTAGCACACCTTGTGCTCTAACCGGAGCTTATAGCTTATTAATGTAAAACGACATAAAAGGACAAATATATTAATTTTAAAAGATGATATATAATTACTTGGAGGGTATATATGTAATTTCATTTTTCATAAGCTACAAGCTACTTTG
Organism: Helichrysum umbraculigerum; assembly: GCA_949592205.1. NCBI lineage: Eukaryota > Viridiplantae > Streptophyta > Magnoliopsida > Asterales > Asteraceae > Helichrysum > Helichrysum umbraculigerum. Next base: position 404,659,600 of record CATIUR010000001.1, read on the forward strand.
AAAAGCTACTTCAAGTAGCTTATGGTTTTGGAGCTTATGGAAACCATAAGCTACTCAAAATTTTGGTTACCAAACGGAGCTTATGAAAAATACCATAAGCTACAAGCTCTCATAAGCTCCTACAAGCTGCTCGCCAAATATATCATTTTCATTACCCCTTTTAATTCATTTCCATATCATCCTTACAAGCTTATAACAGGGAGATCGAAGATGAGGGTGTACATAAATGGTCCGGAACCGCAAAAACCGCTAAACCAAACCGGGACCGGATCAGAACCGAACCAACCCGAAGTACAATGGTCCGGTTTTTGGTTCTATCTTTTAGCCTTAATGGTTCGCGGTCCGATTCGGTTCCAGAATTAGTATAAATGGTTCGAACCGCTAGAACCGGTTTTATAGGAAAATATATATATATATATATATGTGTGTGTGTGTGTGTGTGTGTGTGTGTGTATCTTTCAGTGTCGATAAAAAATGAATTATATTATTAGATTTATTAAAATTGTAATATTATTTATAAGTATATATGTTTTTTTATATTTTTATCTTTTATACTCCATACATTCAAAATTCAACTTACAATTGCTTTCTCTCTTTCGTTGTCAATACACAAGTAACAATATTGTTACTTTTGCACACTTCCTCGATCATGATTTTTGATCAATTGTTAACGCTATCCATTTAATAATTCTTTTTGGGAATTTGATCTACGATTTTCTTTTTTGTTTTACATACATTCATGTTTTGTTTATAAAAACATAGATGCATCCATCTTATGTTTGAATTGCATCAACGTTTTAGTTTTGATTATTAGACGATTTTTTAAGTTTTTTCTAGTTCCTTGAGTCTTATATTTAATTGATAACTACATGCATTTACACATTTTCTTCTTTACAACATCTATGCGCGTATATTATATGGTTCGCGATTTTGAACCAAAACCGCAAGAACCGAACCGGTACCAGACCGCATCAGAACCGAATTACATTGTGCGGTTCATGGTTCTTGATTTTCCATTTAATAGTTATCGGTTCAGTTCGGTTCTGGTCCGGTTCGGTGCGATTTTTGGACCTAGTAATCTCCGATTCGGAGATTACTGTTTTACCCCTCTAGCTACCTTCGGAGAAATCAAATCAAATTAATCTAAAAAAATTCGGAATAGATCTCTTGATTTACCAGACGTTGCATCTCTCACGACACTTCAATTCAACTTCTCCTTCATTCTTTATCATGTATTTTTATAAATTATACTTTACATATATATTTTGTAGGATAATTGCTACCATAAACTTCTTTGTAACAATCTAAATGAATACAGCCATGTATCACCAGGCCGATCATTATTGTCGTTCACTGTCATATTTTCTCTGTTTATTACCGCTGCATTATGCGGGTATTTGACTAGTATATATATATATATATATATATATATATATATATATATATATATATATATATATATATATATATATATATATATATATATGTTAGGTAGTTGTTTGGTGGGCTTATTTTGATTGTTTATGTGTTTAATAAGCTCAACTATAAATGTTTGGATAAGCTCATTTTGTGAAACTTATTTGCTTATTTTTGGTTATTTGTGAGGGACTCAAAATAAGCTATAAATTTCTAGCTTATTGATAGCATCAAATAATACGTTATTTATATAATAATATTTCTCTATTTTATATACTTTTATTGCAATTATTTGATAAAAGATACTTATCTCGTTCATATTTGCAAAATAGGTATATAAATGGAGCTTGGATAAAAAGGAATGAAAAATGAAGAAAATTACACGAAGTGGGCTAAAAGTTAATTGGATCTAAATTTGGTTGAGACAAAGAGGCTAAAAATGAGTTGAGACAAAGAAAATGTACAATAAATAAATAAAGTTCGCAAATAGTTGGGTTCGATAATTTAAATGGATTGCGCAAAAATAATTTGATTGAACATTTATTTGGAGTGTACGAGTTGGATCAAAGTTGAATTTGGGCTAGAACTTGCGAAGATTAAATTGACTAAAGTTTTAATTATTAAAAATTATAACTACAGTAAAACCTCTATAAATTAATACTGTTGGGATCGGGATATTTTATTAATTTAGCGAGATATTATTATATCGATAAATTAATAAATTATTAATTTTAAGAGTTGGCTTATATTCGTGAGCAACTTTCAAATTAATGCATCGACCTTCAAAATTTCCATGTCGATTCACTTTACCTATTTGAATAAAATGATAACAAGGACCTTCAAAATTTCTATGTACATTCACACATTAATGAACTTGTCTAGTTCAATGTACATAGATCTAGATTGATAACAAGGACCTTCAAAAACAAGTCATTTTTTACTAGATAATCCTAGAATTTTAGAATATTTTAGTAATTATTAATTTATAGTTTCGTTGGGACCAATATATTTACATTGGGATTTCAAAAAATTTATTATTTTATTATTTTATCGATTGGGGTCCAATTTTATACTGGTCCCAATTTGAGACTGGACAAATTATTAATTTTATCGAGGTTATTAATTTACCGAGTATTAAATTATAGAGGTTCTACTGTAAAGTTTGGACTCACAAATAAATGGACGTGAAGTAAAAGGGAGTTGGGCCAAACGAAGTAAAAAACAAGGCCAGTCAACAAGCCCAAAAGATCACGTGAAGAGCTACGGAGGAAACAAGAAAAGGTTCTAGAACCTTCTGGAAGCCATAATGGCGGCTGAAACAAGCAAATGTAAGTGGTCGGTGGAATTTCTTAGTGGGTACGCCAAAATCAATCCAGCCGCCGGCTGGATCATTGAGCCACCGGTTGGATTCGGGCAGCAGCATTTATAAATAGAGGCTTAATCCCACATACGAAACATACACCAAATAACTTAATAATTCGTGAAAACAAATTATTAAACCCCAATTTCGACTAGAAACATTTTCTAGGGGTTTTAGGAACGATTTAGAGGTGCGGGAACGCAAGAGTTTGTCTACGATCAAGTGTTCAGAGCGTGGTTCGCGGATTTGGTTTGCGTATTCTTTATTAATTATTCAATTTTGAATGTGTTTTATTATTGGATTATGTTTTTAGTTTGCTACAACTTACTCATGATCTAAATATTTTGTGTATTTTCTTAGATTAAAATACTTAGATAATGGTTTGATTATATGATTATGTTGGTTTGATTTTATGAATGATTATTAAGATTATATCTATGTTAATTATATGATTAAGAGATTCATGCTACAGAGAACACTTGTATGAGTTAATTAATAATTTAGGTTTATGTTTAATCATAGCTTAAAACCTAACTAGGCAATAAGTTAAGAATATTAATTATAAACTATAATTAGCTAGATAATAACATTTGAGACCCCGAAGTTAGCTAATCTTAGTATTCTTTGAAGGATTCATAGAATAAATATTAGGTGGACACTACTTAAGGAGAACTTCTATAGTATATTCGCATCGAATCTTGTGTTTTTCTTAATATTTATATGATAGTTAAACCCGACCAAGGAAACTGTCTACACTTGTATTTCAGCATAAAATCAACCAACTAATAAATAAACATATTTGAGAATCTGAATCTATGAAAAACAGTCTAAGTAAATATATATTTATCTCTAATTATTTACAACCTCTAGTAAATTGTTTTCTGTTTAATTGGTTATAAATTAGTTTTCTAAATTACGTTCGATCGGAACTAAAACGCCCCATTTTTTACTGTTTTATTTGTATTTTGTATTTATTAGTTAAACTATAAATTCCATATTTGTAATAAATTACCGTTCCCAGTGTTCGACTCGGACTTACTTTAAAGCTATATTATACGAACGGGTATTCTTGCCTGGTTGTGTTATAGCATTACTTTAGTATTTCCATTTATTAAAACTTGTTATTTTAAACTCTATTCACACGACATCAAGTTTTTTGCGTCGCTGCCGGGGAACGGTTGCGTTTATTGATTTGGAATTTATAGTGTTTGTTGAGTCACTGGTCGCTGACAATGATGAAGTCGCTGGTCGCTGACCAACTCAACTGTTCACTACTCGATGAAGAAATGAATTGTATCGAAGCTACTGTTGCTGATGATAGGTTTCGCTGATCGTCATTCATTCTGCTTGATATACTGAGAAATATTTAAAGCTCAACTTGATGTGTCGCTGATCAACGTCAGCGAGAGCTTTACTTCTTCAGTTCAATAAAGGCAAAAGTCACTGCCAGAATAACAGCTTGTCACTGAAGATCTTTAGTTCAAGTCATTCTATAAGAGCATGTTAGCTCGTAGTGAGTGAGGAGGATTACTGCATCTTCAGGGACTATCCAATAAAGCCTCTCTATCATCAAGTACTAAAAATATTGTACTTATCTATACATCAGCAAGAGTGTTCTAGTTTGAAGTATGTCTAAAAGATTACGTGGCAGCAAGTGATTGGTTTTAAGGTAACGAGATATTTGCGGTAACAGAATTGGGACCCGCAGAATGTCGGTTCATCAGAGTTCAAACCAATCAAGCAGCGACACGTGTCCTTCCAAGATCCTATTTTGTAGGCGATATTTTAGGAACTCTTGTAGTATAAATAGTTCAGTGTTTTGTATTGTAGAGGTTAGTCGTTCAATTCGTGTTAATCACTGTACATCAGTGAGTAGTTTGTCTAAGCACGACTTAGCGATTCATCGAGTGAACAGTCAGCGTGTTTGTCCACTGCTGTTCGTCTCAATTGTAATAGATTAGCTAAGTGTTTGAATTGGATTAACTTTGGTTAATCCATTCCGCATTCAACACTTGTGAATTGTATGATCAATATAATTCATTATTTAGCTATCGTTACTTTGTTGCTTTGATATTGTCATATCCATAACTCGTTATACTGTGTTACTATTGATTATACTCTGTTTCTGTGAATCAATTTAAAACTCATAAATTAACTTAGCCAAAATCTGAAAAAGTTTTAAATTGTATTCAACCCCCCCTTCTACAATTAAACTTTACACTTTGTGATTCCAAATCACTAACTGATAGTGATCACGGGACTCTCAATTGGTATCAGAGCAGAGTTGGTTTAAATTCAATTAACCAGGTCTGCAATGGAATCAGTAAAGTACAGCTGTGTTGACTCTGATTATCAAAAAGGAAATGGTTCTACAACCAAACCTCCAGCTTTTGATCCATCAAGGATTGAAACTTGGATGTCCCGAATGATGATGTTTTTAGATTTAATTGATGACCGTCTCTGTAATATAATAACCAATGGTCCCCACATCCCAACCACAATTGTTCCTGCTGTCATGGCCATAGCTACTACTCCTGCTATACCAGAAATGGTTTTGCCTAAAAGAGAGGAACAATGGTCAGATGAGGATAGACGATTGGTTAGATTGGATAAACAAGCTAAAATCTACATAGGCATGGCACTTCCTGATGAAGTGTTCGAATCAATCAGGCTTTGTAGAACTGCTAAAGACATGTGGGATACCCTTAGGAATATATATATTGGAACTCCTGATATTATTCGCTGCAGGGAAGTCAATCTCACTCGCCAGTATGAGCTGTTTGCAATGGAACCAAATGAATCTTTGTCTTCTACTTACACCAGATACCAGTCACTGATGAACAAAATGGAGAAGGCTGGTATAGGCAAGGAACAGAGATTTGTTGTTGAAAAGTTTCTTGAGTTGCTGCCAAGAAAAATCTGGGGAACCATTGCAACATGTACCAGACAGAGAAATGATTATTCAACTCTGAATTTAACTCAGGTCTATGGTATTTTGCTCAACTGGGAGCAGTCAGAAAAGCAAGCTGATCAGAGTGAGCATATTCGTGCTACTCTTGGAAGTCAGAAGATATCCAATGCCCTTGTAGCAGAGCTTGATGAAATCGATCAGAGACAGAAGTCAAAGGTGTCTAAGAAAAGTTCGAAGTCACTAATAGCTGAAGAAGAAGGTGGTCAAGATGAAGAACAGTCAGAGTACGAGTACGATGAAGGACTGGAGAAGCTTGAAAAGGATATGGCCATGATGGTTGCTAATTTCAGAAGGAACACCAGATCAAAAAGATTCGCAGGTGCTCCATCATCTGATAAATTTCAATCTAAAGGAGAATGCTACAAATGTGGCAAACCTGGTCATTTTGCAGCTGAATGTAGATCAAAGTCAGTCAAACAAGTCCCTGAACCTATGCCAGACTTCAGAAATGATAAGTATAACAAGTACAAGGCAAAGTACAAGAAACTGAAGGCATTGGCTAGATCTGGAAAGAAGAAGAGAAAAGGGTTTGTCGCTGAAGAAAGTTCACTCAGCGAATCTGATTCATCTTCCTCATCAGATGATGAAGAGGCAATGATTTGCTTGGACAAAGATTACTGTTTAATGGCTGATGACACTGAATTCCATGAAAACATCAAGGAAGTAGCTAAGAATTGTTCAGCATTTGGTTGGGATTCTGACAGCATCTACAAAGGTATTCTTAGAGAGACTATCTGGTATTTGGACAGCGGATGTTCCAGGCACATGACAGGATGCAAGTCTTTACTTAGTGACTATCAGGATGAAAGATGCCCTGATGTGGTATTTGGTGATAATAAGGTTGGAAAGACCAGAGGGTATGGAGTTCTAACCAATGGTAATGTAATATTCAAACGAGTAGCATATGTTGAAGGTCTGAAGCACAATTTGTTAAGTATCAGTCAGTTTTGTGATTCCAAGAACAAGGTACTGTTTGATCATGAAGCAGGAGTTGTTTATAACAAGAAGGGAAGTGCTGTACTTGCTGCTAATCGAAAAGGGAATACTTATGTAGTCAATATGGATTCAGCACAGTCAGGAACATGTTTTTATTCCAGAACTATTTCAGAAGAAAAATGGTTATGGCATAAGCGACTTTCTCATCTGAACTTCAAAGCAATTAACAAACTGAGCAAGAATGGTTTAGTCACTGGACTATCAAAAATGTCTTATGACAAAGACAAGCTTTGTTCAGCATGTGAAAAGGGAAAACATCACAGCTCGTCATTCAAAAGTAAGCAGACTTCATCAGTAACAGAATGTTTTTACTTGCTTCATATGGATCTGTTCGGGCCAGTAAGTACTCCAAGTCTGGGAGGAAAAAGGTACTGTTTGCTAATAGTCGATGAATACTCCAGATACACTTGGGTTTTTTTTCTCAAAGCCAAAAGTGAAGCTACCAGCGAGATCATATCCTTTGTGAAGAAAATGGAAAATCTGAATGATGTCACTGTAAAACATCTGAGAAGTGACAATGACACTGAATTTCGAAATATTGACCTGGAAAGTTTATGTGATTCAAAAGGCATTTCTCAAAAAATTTCAGCACCTAGAACACCCCAACAAAATGGAGTGGCAGAAAGAAGAAATAGAACTTTGATTGAATCTGCCAGGTCAATGCTCATTGATGTTGGTCTTAAGACCTATTTTTGGGCTGAAGCAGTAAATACTGCCTGTTACACTCAAAATAGGTCACTGATCGTCAAAAGACACAATAAGACAGCATATGAGCTTTTAAGGGGGAGAAAACCTGATATAAGTTTTCTCCATGTTTTTGGTAGCACTTGCTATATTTTAAACAAAAGAGATCACTTAGGAAAGTTTGATCCAAAAGCTGATGAAGGAATATTTGTTGGTTACTCAATTATCTCTAAAGCTTTCAGAATTTACAATAAAAGAAGAGAATGTATTGAGGAATCAATGGATGTTACTTTTGATGAATCATATGATGAGTCACTCACTGATCCTAAAGAATATGAAAATCTCATTTTTAACAAAATGGATGGTGACTTATCAAATGAAATCAAATCAAATGATAAGAAATATAAAAATTTCTCATCAGACTCTGAAGGTGAAGATAATATTCCTGAAATCATTTCCAATTCTACTTTAGCTGAGAATAATTCAGGAACATCATCTTTACCTACAGATGTCCCATCATCATCAACTCAATGTCCAAACCAAAACTCGCATAACAACAATACTCATGCTGCAAATGTTGATTTGCCTGCTGAACCCTCACAAAGTAATCAAGTCACTGCTGAACCTCAGTGAATGACTAAGTGGACAAAACATATTGATAATCAATTGATTATTGGTAATCCACAATCCAGGGTTCAGACAAGATCAGCAACTGCTAACTTTTGTTTGTTTGTAAGTTTTGTATCTCTGATAGAACCAAAGAAGGTTGATGAAGCACTTACTGATCATCACTGGATAGCTGCCATGCAAGAAGAACTATCTCAGTTTGAAAGAAATAAATTTTGGAAGCTTGTACCACAACCCCCTGGTAAATCAGTGATTGGAACACGATGGGTGTTCAGAAATAAAATGGATGCTGATGGTGTGGTAACAAGAAACAAGGCTAGACTAGTTGCACAAGGTTACTGTTAGCAAGAAGGCATTGATTATGACGAAACTTTTGCACCAGTGGCTAGGCTTGAAGCAATCAGGCTATTTCTTGCCTATGCAGCTCACAAGAAGTTTAAAGTATATCAAATGGATGTGAAAAGTGCTTTTCTGAATGGCAAGCTGCAGGAAGAAGTGTATGTCAAGCAACCACCTGGATTCATTGATCCAAAACATCCTAGTTATGTTTACAAACTTGATAAAGCTCTGTATGGACTAAAACAAGCTCCCAGAGCATGGTATGATACTCTCTCTGTCTACCTGATAAAATGTGGCTACGTCAGAGGAAAAATTGATAGCACATTATTTATCAAAAGAGATAAGAGAGATGTCATATTAGTCCAGATCTATGTTGATGATATCATTTTTGGGTCTACTAATAGTGACATGTGCAAGGAATTTTCTGATCTCATGACCAAAAGTTATGAGATGAGCATGATGGGTGAATTAACATTTTTCCTTGGTTTGCAAATAAAACAAACCAAAACTGGAATTTTTATAAGTCAAGGAAAATATGTTAAAGATCTGTTAAAGAAATTTGATGTGACCCAAAAAGTCATGTTTTTAAGTACTTATTTCCGTACTTTTTGGACTATTCTTTGGTGAAAACATTTCAAAACAATCATTTATCATCATAAATCACCAAGGTAGTCTAAATACGGGCGTTGCTACAAAAATCAATAAAAACATCCATTTTGCACGCAAACCGAGGCGAAAACTATCACCTTAAATATTCCATTCTTGATTATCCTACCAAAGTAGATCTTAATGCATATTTTATGATTCAATAGGAAAATCCAAGATCGGTGGTGAAAGAATCAAGAGAAACGAGTGAAGAACGAAGAAGACATGCAGTCTAGAAGCCCGCCGATCGTCATCCAGAACACGCAAAAGTCAAACACTTCCAAATTTGGCAAACTCAATGTCATTAGAAGCGTAACGGAAAAACGAAGCCAACGGCGCAAGAATCAAGCAAATCGGAGCCCAAACGAAGAAGATACTGACGAACCAAGCAACCGAGAAACAAGCGGAGGCCAAACCAAGCACCAACCCCCCCTGCCCACCTAGGTACCGTATACGGTACCCTAGGTGCCGTATACGGCCCTTTGGGTGCCGTATACGGGGCCTGGTGGCTTGTGAGGTGCCGTTTGTCCCCCCTTGGTCCGGTACCCCCCGTATGCGCTTTGATGCTTGTTCTTCATGCTTTGTGACTTGTACCAAGCTTCCTACTCTTTCCCTATAAATAGAGGGCCTCCTCACTCATTTCAAAACACACCTTACACCATTCATTCTCACATACTTCTCTTTCTCTCTCTAGAATTCTCTCTCTAGCACTACTCTTAGGAGTTAGAGGAGAATTGTTCTTGTAGTTAGTTTTCTCTCTAGTTTCTCTCTCTAGCACTACTCTTAGGAGTTAGAGGAGAACTAGAGAGATATAAGTTAGCGGTTAGAGCTAGAGGAAAGTTGTAATTGGGTAATCAAGCTGTAGCAAGGTTATTCAAGTCAGACTGTTGTAATCCTCAGTATTACTCTTCTAATCCGGTGATATTATCTTACTTTCTTACTGTTATAATGTTTACTTTGCATATTATTTCAGTACGATTTATGATTGTTGCCATGCTGATTAGCTAGATTAATATGTGATTGTTGGAATGTAGATGTTAGGATTAGGGATGACGTTTAATTAATATATCTTATATATGATTGGTAGTTGTTATGCTGCATACATGTTTAGACTTATCCTGGATGTAGACTTAATTAATCACCCTTTCTGGTCTCTCACGTGACTGTTGCCTTAGGATAGGATCTGATCAACCCTAACTACGAATACACAGTTATCTCCTGTTTGTATGAAACTGTGAGATCGCCATAACACGTTAGAATACTTGGTATAGCGTTGGAAATACCACTGGTAGAGTACAAATACGTGGAAGCCAAGGAAATGCCGGTGGCCTATCTCACCGTAGATTACCTGGAAGCAACCCTTCCAGACACGGGTCTAGGTCTTGTTAAGCCGTGAAAATGCTATAGTACACCATTAAACTACCTCTGGTTATAAAGCTGTGTAAAGATACAATAGGTCTTTAAAACACCGTAGATATACCTAGGGTTAGAGTACTGTGGAAAATAAGGACACTATACACTGTACGCATACCTAGGGATGAGCGACCGATGGCAAAGGAGGGTCTAATCCATGACGGAAGTATTAAGAACTTAAACAGATAAAAACATGAGTTAGGAAATGAAAGCAAGGATGCCGGCTGTGTTCCCAGATGCTTAAAACCCCTTAACTCTACTTAACCGATAGTTTAACTTATTCAGCATACAACCGATATCACTCTGTTAAAATTGGATAGACATAGGTGTTAAGAAAGGTCAGTGTTAAGGACTGTCGCCTTATTCCTTAACCCCATTCAGAGGGTCGCTTGGTCTCCGAAAGAGACGGTGAGGTGGGTCCGAAGACAGTCCCATCTGATCAGAATCAGGATAACCTAGGATTCAGTGACATATGCTTTAGGGTTACACCTAGACGTAGGGTCCTAGTGTTTACACCAACTGTTTAGAAGATTCTTAACCAGAGTAATCACCTATCATCTATATAATATCATCCCGAAACCCTAATCGTCGAAGTTTCAGCAACCACTCTCTACCTGCTGCTTATATTCTCGTTTACTTTTCTGCATTTTAATTTCCGTCTTTAGATCAGATTAGATAAAACCAAAACCCATACCTACCTTGTTTTAAACCCATCCTATTGTCAAGTTATCTTTGGTAGGTTCCAATTCAATTCAATTCGTTCCGATTTTGGACGACACTCGAGTTATACTTTCCGCTTTACCCACAAGGTAGGTAGCTTGCATAGTTTGAGCCCAGCAAATATAAAATTTTAAAACCGTTCGCGCGTCTCGGTAGCCGTCGGTGCAACGACCCGGATTCTAAAACCCGACCGACCGCTGGGACCGCGACAAGTTTTTGGCGCCGCTGCTGGGATCGGTTTCGTCAAGAATTGAATTCTGCCTTAGATAATTAACTTTAGGAGATCCTTCCCTAAGATTATCATTACTTAGGAAGTTAATTGCTTTATTAGTTAGATAACTTAGTTCTTAAACCCTAGAAAATACATAAAAATTAGAAAATGAAAAACCCTAATTCTCCTTCAAACCCCATCTCTTCTCTAAATCAAATGATGACGGATGAGATGACGGTTTTGGAAGATGCGGAATTCTTTGACTGTCCAGAGTATGAGTCAAACTCCTCTGACGTTAGAGAGATCTGTGTTAACCATGAAGTTGAGAACCCAAAAATATCGAGCTTAGACTTAGGTTTTGATGAATCTCAACAGAAGATTCCAACTTCTGTTACTGTTGCTTTAAGTTGTGACACCCCCAAATTTAATGATTTGCGGAAGCTCGATTTGGGTGTCACTAATCAATATACAAAGCACATAAGATATATAATGAACGACCACTATATGCGTCGTTTTAAACTTGTATTAATAAAGTAAACGTTTACATCAAAAATAATGTTACATTAGCTCGGTTCCTGAAAATGAGAGATTACATAGCATAATTACTTTTACAAAATATAATAATGCAATCAAATCTCTAGTTGTATGTATGATGACTCGAGCTAAAAGTCCCTGCTTGTGCAGCCAACCTACTGCTGGGTACCTGTGATAAATACTAAAATGGGTCAGCGAAAACGCTGGTGAGCTCACAGGTTTGTATGTCAATGTATAGTTGTAAGAACCGCAAGATTTATATTGAATTTAAAATGCAATTAAGCAAAATAAAAGTTATACACTCCATGAGCACATAGTCTGAGCTAAACTTGAGCGCTAGGTCCAATTAAGGAAACCTAACTGGTTTGCCTCCTACGAGTGTCTAATCCACACTCGTCTTCCCAAATGCTATAGAGGACTTTAAATTGATTAGCTTGAAACTCATGTAGTATTTGAAGGTTGGTACTTGCGTTCTACTTGTAAAACAAAATAGAGTAGTAATATCACACCCCTAGTTGTAAAATAGTGAAAATGGGGCCATGAAACTCACCTGAGTCTTGAAGTGTTTAATTTAATAAACTTGAAGTAATTAGCTGTGGATTGATGTCCAAAGACTTGAAACCTGAATGTGTCCACGACACTTAAATTGTTATTAATTGTACCGGTATCCCGAAAGTCTACCTTTGTAGTTGTTATACAACTATGTGTATATGTCCAAATTACTACGATTTGGTTGATTGAATTGTTACAAGTTACTACGACTTGTTTGATTGAATTGATACAAGTTGCAACGACTTGTTTGGTTTTGAAGTATGTTTTGAAAACACGTACAGCCCGTTGGTGTTTGTTTGTAATAATAATCTCATCATTAAATTTTTGGTCTCGAAACATTATAATTGAATAGTATGTTTCAATGTGTTTTAGAAGTCGTATCGCACGAGTATTTGAAATTGTGCAAGTTCAACACTTGGTGAGAAATGTGCTTACGGAATCTAAGTACGGGGGTCCGGGGGCAGCGCCCCTGGTAGCGGGGTCCAAGGGGCAGAGCCCCTGGCTGGGGTCGAGCTGCCAGGTCAGCTTGGAAAATTTTTATTTCTACTATATTGCTTTAAGGAAAAACGCATCTGGACTTGAATTTGGGTGAAATCAAGTGATAAAATTTTGGTCTCGACACTTAGTAAAAAGTTGTAAATATTCTGTTTTATGCGACACAATATGCGACATAATAATTTGTTATGCGACACAAGGGTTGTGTCGCATAAGTATGCGACAAAATACCTATACGACACAAGGGTTGTGTCGCATAGGTTCGGAATGCTAAATCAATAGCGACATAGTGGTTGTGTCGTATAGAAATACGACATAGTTTGCGACACAATATTGTGTCGCATGGGTTGTGACACTAAAGGTTTGGTACGACACAAGATGCGACATAAAGGGTTTTATGCGACACAGTATGCGACACAAGGGTTGTGTCGCACTGAAGAACACTCAGACAGTGAACACGGCTGTCTCGATTTTTCAATCCCAAAATCCAAATCAAACTCATTTTTAGGTTGTAAATTCGTGTTTTCTTCATATATTTGGACATATACATGTTATATAACTCCTAAATATGTAACAACAAGCTAAAACGAGAAGTTTCGGGAATTTGTCGGAAACTTACGCGGCGTCGGATTGAGAATCCGAAAAGATAGAAATGTAGATCGCGTCGAGGTGGTTCCTTTTCCGTAATTATTTTGATGATCCGAGGTCGTTTCGTGTTCTTATTTTGAGGATTTGTAAGTTGGTGGTGGTTTGTGATTTTTGAGAAGAAGAAAAGAAGAAAGAGAAAGATGGAAATAGAAATGAGAAAGAGAAAGGGGAGGAGGTGATTTTGGTGGGGTTCCTCCACTTTCAGTCCACGCAAAGCGCTCCGTGCGGTGTTCGTTTTCCCGGTTATTTAAACGTTTAGTTAATATTAGTTACTTTTAGATATACGTTTTAAAATGCGAATAAATTCCCGATGGTTTGGTTGAAGTATTTTTATTAAAGTACTTTAGGTTGTAGTTATAAATTATAACTTAAACTCGTTTTGTTTTGTCGCGCGTGTTTATAATTTAACTGAGTAAATTGTTATTTATACGATACGGTTTAAAATGAAATATTACAAAATAATATTCTTGAGATATAATAGTTCCATTAAATAACGTTATGTTATTTAGTTAAATTGTTCACCAACGTCCGTATTATCGTATCGAAATTCATTCCATTTGAAACTCGTACGATTTAAACAAACCGCATAATTGTGTAGATATATATTCAACAATATATATAATAATTGATACACTAATTAGCCTAACACAGAACTAATTACATGCATTGAAACTTGATTAGGCACTAAATTCTAGTCCTAAATTGACGGGTGTCACATAAGTGGTCAACCCACACTTAACCCTGAGATTTTGTCAATCTTGTCTAGGTATCCACACTATATTAGACCTGCTACTTTACCTGATGATGAACCATTTGGAATCGAAGTGTTCTTCTATCCACCCATGCCTTGGATGGATTTGAATGAACGTCTTCATTGTTTAGATGAATACTTTGAGTACGATCTCCCAGATATTTTGCGAGCCCACCCCACTACACTTTATTCAAGTGTTGTTGAGGAAGAGTGTCTCCAGTAGCAGGTTGAGAATGAACTTAGGATAGAAACACCAACCCGATTAAACACTGAATCTAGGAATCATCTACCCTGTTGAGACATAGATTGTGACAACAGATCTAGCTTGAAATAGGACTAGTGTAATTATTATTATGTTTGTATATTGGTTTAGATTTGTAAATAAATATTTGTTTTGTTAGTAATATTCGTTAAACATATTATTGTGCTAAGTTAAACGAATGTTAAATACGAAATAAAGAAATAGACGTTTGATGCGAGGCGAGTCGAGATCTCAGGTCGCAGCGAGTCGAGCTGTGAGGTGAGACCTGAACTCGTGAGGTATCAGACTGGCGAGCCGAGCTTTATACTGGGCTTGGGCTGGCAGTTGGACCGAACTCGCCGGCCCATGCGAGCCGAGCCGGACAGAACTATTTAAACGATTTTCCTTATGAAATCGTTAACACTTTTTGCATATTCTGAACCTGCGAATTTGAATAACCCAGAGAAAACAAACCTAACGGCTAGGCTTTGACGTATTATCGTTTAAAGCTAAGTATTAGTATACGCAATACGAACATATTCGTTGTTAGTAAGATAACACCGTATTGAGGGATTCCGCACCTTAATACTACAGATAACGAAGTTATCGATCCTAAAACTAGGGGACTTACATCTGGTATCAGAGCTTTCGGGCTAAATACGAGTGTGTTCATAAGTTTTAGTGATATTGCGTTTTTGATTCGGGTCGTTTTTACGTGCATACTTGCAATACTAACGATCAAAATCATTCTCTGGAAGTTTTAGGGTTAGTTTACAGTCGAAATTCTCTGTTTCGTTCGTAAAAATACCTTAAATTTTCGTTTTTCGGGTTTAACAGCCGTTTCGCGAGTCGAGATTAGGGTTCCAGCGTCGCCTGCGAACCGAGTTGAACTAGCGAGTCGAACTGAGGCTTGCGAGTCGAACCGAGATCCCTCGCGAATCGACATCACTTGCGAATCGACATCTTTTAGCAATCCGAACTTAGGCTTGCGAATCGACGAATTCTGCGAGTCGAGCTGAGATTGCGAGTTGAGCTGAGTCTTGCGAGTTGAGTTTTCTGAATTCGCTGAAACAGTTTAATTTTACATTTTTAAGATGTCTGACTTAAGTAGAATGATCGAAATGGACCACGAGGTGGGAAAGTCAAATGTTCCACCTAAGTTATTAAGAATCGAGGATTACTACAATTGGAAGGACAGATTCGAATCTTACTGTAGATTCCATGACCTGTCTATCTGGATGTGTATCAAGAGTGGATACACCCCACCTACTCAAACTGTTCAAAATGCTACTATAGTTCTTACCTATGCGAACATGAGTGATCAAGAGAAGGAAGCTTACAGAAATGAGAATAAATCACATTCATGCATAAATATGTGTCTTCCTAAAGAGATTGCTCATCAACTCAAGTCTTTTCATACTGCTAGAACGCTCTGGGAAGCTCTAGAGAAAAGAGGTGAGGGAAGTCCACAGGTGAGAGCTGGCAAGAGGAGTCTTCTTAAAAAGCAGTTTACTATGTTTAAAGCTTTAAAAGGAGAAGATCTTGATGCATATGTCACACGATTCTACCATCTGCTAAGTGAATTAGAATACCATGAAATTGTTGAAGAAGAAGTATCCAAAACCGACAAGTTTCTTGAGGGTTTGCCTTCTAAATGGGAAATGTATGGCGTTATGTTTAAGGATAACAAAACTAGGTATTCTACTATGACCTTAGAGCAAGTCATTGACAAGCTGAAAGGTTATGATTTCTCCAAGAAGTCAAGAGATAGTGATTCTGATCAGGTTCAGAACCCTGGGTTGTATCATGGAAAGTCAAGTCTTTCGACTGCGTCATCTAGTTCGACCACTGCACTGTTAGTTGGTGATACTAATGAAAATGGAGAACTGATTTCTGAAGATCTGTGCTTTATTTCTTCCTCTGGTGATGAGACAAAGGGAAAGAATTCTGAGAAGTCACCTCAAGAGCATCAGAAGATGCCGATGAGTGTGAAATCTGCTGAATAGCAATTGTCTGTTCTTGCTTCCTTTGTGGCATCATATGAAAACTATATAGAGGGAAAGATCAATGATCCTATTCTGTTTGATGAGGATTATGAGCAGATAGATTCTGATTATCTTGAGGAATTAGAGCTTCAATATCAACTTGCGTTGATTTCTAGAAAGGTGAAGAATTTCCTCAAGAGAACTGGTAGAAAGGTGTTGGGCAATAGATCAGGGTTTGATAAAACCAAGGTCAGATGCTTTAACTGTCAGGGTATTGGTCATTTTGCTAGAGAATGCCAAAGACCTAAAGTAGAAGCACAAGGAAAACAAGGTTCGGGAAGTACTCTTGCTTCCAAAGCCTTAGTGGTGAAGCAGTTGGATGGCTCTTATGATTGGCAAGCTCAATCTGAGGAAGCCTTGATGGCCGAGATTGAAGAGACAACTGCTGGATCAGTTTCCTATATGCCTACTGATATGGAACAGAGAGTAGAGGTGCCTGAGTCTGAAGTGAAGGCAAGTGATGATGACGTGCTATATATGGATTCAGCTCCAGATATGAGTCCTGATGAATTAGTGGCACGTATGGCTGAATTACAAACTGACAAGAAGAAGGTATGTTTAGATATTCTTAATCTTGCTGATGTTTGTTACTTAGTTACTGATTTACAATCTCAGAATAGTGTCTTAACTGTGTCAAATAGCAATTTGTCATCTCAATTAAATATGGATAAGGAATCCTATAAGACTGTTAGATCTGAACTTGATCAAGCTATTATGGATATTCGCAGATTAAGTGATGATAAACATGTCTTAAAAGATAAAATTAAGTCTGATGCTTCGGATAGAACAAAACTTAGAGATACCATAAGTGAAAAATCTGTTATCATAGATGGTCTCTATATGAATATTAAAGACTTAAATGAGACGATTGCTAGTAAGGATCAGGAAATAGTGAACCTTAACTTAAAGTTAATTGAGCAAAACCGTAAACTTGAGAACTATAGGACATCTCAAATGGATAAAATGTTAGATGCTCAACGTAGTGTAAAGGACAAGACTGGGTTAGGTTACAATGATGTATCCCCGCCTTTTAATGCCAATTACACTCCTATTCCTGAAGATTCTGAGATGACTGAAGTTAGTCCTGAGATTTCAGTAGCTGATAAACCTGAACAGTCAGAGGCACAGAAAGATGTTATTAAGAACGTATCATTAGATAATAGCAAGGCTTCTCAGTTCACCAAAATACAATTTGTATCGGGTGGAGTGATTAACGATGCTAAGACTGATAATAAAGTTAATAAGGAACAGCTTAAACCTTTAGTGCCTAAGACTCCGGATGAGAAAGCAAAAGTGAGTAAATCGCGCAAGCAGATTTCATGTTTCAAGTGTCATCAAAAGGGACACGTGGCTTCGTGTTGTCCTAACAAAAAGCCTGAAACACCACATAAGCTTGTGATGGATGAAAAGACACAGACCGACTCTAGTATGACTGTAGACGGGTTAGATGCCAAACCTAAGTTAGGTAATAAACCTGTTAACATTCTTAAAAGAGATGGTAAGCATAGTGTCTCCCCTCCTAAACCTAAACGGCCATATACTCAAGGTGATAATTCTGTCCATAAGTCTAGGGATGTGACACCGTCGAGGTTTAGAACTACAAGTAGAGGCCATAGTCATTATGAGAGTGGTACTACTTCACGATCACATGAGTTTAATTATAATTATTATAATAGAGCTCATAATTATGTGCCTAAGAGGTTCTCCTCAAATTCACCTCTTAAGGCTGATCGTCCACAAATTCAAGCTACTTCGAAAGTGACCAAAGCTCCTGATGGGAAGGATGGTTATTTTAAAGAGCTTAAGTTTGTTGATGATAAGGGACAAACCAAGACCGTAATGGCTTGGGTCCCTCTTGATAACTGATCGTATCTTGTGTTATGTGCAGGAGCATGCTGTGAATAAGGACAGCTGGTGGTATGTAGACAGTGGATGCTCAAGACACATGACTGGAGAAAGAAGTCTACTGAAGGACTTCAAGGAGAGTCTCAAGCAAAAGGTAAATTTTGCAGGAGATAAAGGAGGAGTAATTTCGGGAAAAGGAAAAGTTTCAAATGGAACTTTGACTCTTGAGGATGTGAACTATGTTGAAGAACTTACTCACAACCTAGTGAGTGTTTCCCAAGTCTGTGATAAAGGTCACCCAGTTTATTTTAATGAAAAGGAGGCCTTAGTCCTGAAGCCAGGTTTCACAATTCCTGATAAATGGATATTGATGAGGGCGCCAAGGAAGAAGGACATCTATGCTATCAACATGGGTGTTCCTAACTCTTCAATGGTGTCTACATGTTTATTATCCAAGGCTTCGGAAACAGACGCATTGTTATGGCATAGGAGAATGGCACATCTGAACTGGAGAAAGATGAATTATATAACCAAAAATGGTTTGGTTCTAGGTGTACCACAAAAACGTTTCGAGTCTGAGGATAAGTGTGTTCCTTGCATGAAAGGAAAGCAGCACAAGAAACCACACAGACCTAAGACTGAAAACTCTATCTCCTCGCCATTTGAATTGCTACATATGGACCTCTTCGGCCCTATAAGCAAAAGAAGTCTAGGTGGCAAATGGTATTGTTTGGTTGTCACAGATGATTATTCTAGATTTTCTTGGGTATTCTTTTTGGGATCAAAGGATGAGACTCCTGGAATTCTAATTGAGTTCTTTGATCTAGTAGAGAATGTCTATAAAAGGAGAGTTAAGCGTATTCGTAGTGACAATGGAACAGAATTTAAGAATTCAACGTTGAATATCTATTGCTTAAGCAAAGGGATATTACATCAATTCAGCGCACCTTATGAACCTCAACAGAATGGTGTTGCTGAAAGAAAAAATAGAACGTTGATTGAAGCTGCTAGAACAATGATTGCTGATTCAAAGCTTCCGGTCATCTTTTGGGCAGAAGCAGTGAATACAGCATGTTATGTTCTTAATAGAGTTCTTACGGTTAAGAGACATAACAAGACTTGTTATGAGCTTTTGAACAAATAGAAACCTAACTTAAAAGGGTTTGAACCCTTTGGAGTTTCATGCACCATATTAAAGACTGGACATCAAGCTAAATTTGGTGAGAAGGCTGACGAAGGATTTTTCCTAGGTTATATGCCCAATTCGCCAAACAAGAGAGTCTTTAATAAAGTCACAGGACGTTTGGAGGTAGTTTACAATATTGAGGTTACAAGCTACTCACCTGATGTTCATAAGGGCTTAGATTGGCAATTTGATTATTCTGATCTTTTTGCATCATTTAAAGTTCCTATTAGTGACTATGTCAGTGATTCAGAGATAGCTGAACATTTATTGTTTGAAGATGAGAATATTGGTCCCGCTTCAACATCAAGTGTTAAGCAGTCTGGAATCAAGACTAATGTTGACTCAGATAAAGCTTCCACAAGTGAGTCACAACAACCTTCAGAGGATAAGTCTCAAGAAACAGAAGATCCTGATGATCTTTCTACAAAGTTTGATGATATACTTACTCCTTTGAAACATTTAAGGATATCTTCAGCACGTACGGAAGATGTACCTGAATTGGAAGAGATTGGTACTAATTTAGAAGATGAGATACCGGTTGAACCAGTTACTACAACTAGAACGAGTAAGAATCATCCCGTTGAAAACATCATCGGTGATATTAATACTCCGGTTCAAACCAGACATCAATCCAGAACTAGTACGTCTGAGAATTCTGAATACCAAAGCTTGTATACTGCAATGAAAGAGACAGGGATTCCTAATCAATGTCTATATTCATGCTTTATCTCACAAGTCGAGCCTAAAAATGTTCAAATGGCTTTAAAAGAAAGCTTGTGGGTAGAAGCAATGCAAGAAGAACTATCTCAGTTCTCTAAATTACAAGTATGGGAGTTGGTTGACCTACCGAAGGGAGAATATCCAATTGGTACTAGATGGGTATTTAAGTGCAAGAGAGATGATAAGGGAATCGTTACTCGCAATAAAGCTCGTCTAGTGGTTCAAGGTTTTAATCAACAAGAAGGTATTGACTACAATGAAGTGTTTGCACCAGTTGCTAGGCTAGAAGCAATTAGAGTGTTCTTAGCATTCGCATCTTATTTTGGTATAAAAGTTTATCAGTTGGATGTTAAGATTGCCTTTTTGTATGGCAAAGTGGAAGAATTGGTGTATGTTTCACAACCGCCAGGGTTTGCTGATCCTGAGTATCCAGATAGAGTATATCGATTGAATAAGGCTCTATATGGATTACATCAAGCACCTAGGGCATGGTATGGAACACTATCAACGTATCTACTTGAGAATGGATTTACAAGAGGATCGATTGATAGTACACTGTTTGTGAAATGGAAAAAGAAAGATTTTCTTCTCGTGCAAGTTTATGTTGATGACATTATCTTTGGATCATCTGATGAAAAGATGTGTCAAGAATTTGAGAAAGTCATGAGAAAAAGGTTTGAAATGTCTGCAATGGGAGAGTTGAACTTCTTCTTAGGATTACAAGTTGATCAAAAGAAGGATGGATTCTTTATTCATCAATCTAAATATACATATGAGCTATTAGAACGCTTTAAGATGGATGAAAGCAAGGTCTACAATACTCCAATTCCAGTCAATCATGGACTAGGTCCAGATACATCGAGTGATAGCGATGTGGATCCAACTCTTTATAGAGCCATGATCGGATCACTAATGTATCTTACAGCCTCTAGGCCTGACATAATGTTTGCTGTTTGTTTATGCGCAAGATATCAGGCTAATCCGAAAGAGTCACACATGCAAGCTGTTAAACGAATCTTTCGTTACCTCAAAGGGAAACCTAAGATGGGTCTTTGGTATCCGATTGATGGAGACTTAGATCTCGTAGCTTATACTGATTCGGATTATGGAGGATGCAATCAAAATAGGAAATCTAAGACCGGAGGATGTCAATTCCTAGGAGATAGATTAGTATCCTGGCAGTGCAAGAAGCAAACCTCGGTAGCCATTTCTACATGTGAAGCTGAGTATGTTGCAGCTGGCAGCTGTTGCTCGCAAGTACTTTGGATTCAACAACAACTGCAGGATTACGGGTTAAATATAACCAATACTCCTATGATGATTGATAACGAATCTACTATGTCGATCACCAATAATCCGGTGAAGCACAGTAAAACTAAGCATATTGATATTCGACATCATTTTATTAGAGATTGTGCTGAGAAGAAATTGATAAAGTTAGTTAAGGTTCCATCATTGGATAACTTAGCAGACTTATACACAAAGGCGTTCGACAGAGCAAGATTTGAGACGTTGGTTCAACTAAACGGAATGAGAAATCCAGAGTGATTAGTCTTCCAAGGGTATTTTTGTAATAGTTAGTATTCATGTGTTCTTTAAAAAAAAAAAAAAAAAGGCGTATGGCATTCATTTGCTTGTTACCTAAGGGGAATCGCCTTCATTTGAGTTTTTATTTGCAAAAACTAAGGGATATGATAGTACATTAGGAGAATAAGCTTTACAATAATAAGCTTAAGTCCTAAGTATGATATGGTAGTAGGTTCAAATAAAGTTGCTTTAGAACTACAGCGGTTCTATCAGGTATGTGTTTATATTTATTTGATTATACACCTATATCCACAAGTTATAATTTGTCTATTTTTATTAAATCTTTAGATGGCTTCATCATATGATATACTGGTAGGCAAATTATATGAAATTTTCTAAGCCTTAAGAAATTAATTAACTACTTGTTTATTATTTTGTGTTACTATTCTATGATGTATGACATTAAGTCTTAATTGTTGAATGATGGTATTGCCTTACACTGTTATCATACATATTAATTTGAATTGACAAATAGTAGCAATATGGGTATTAACTTAATTACTGGTAACTCTGTTGTACTAAGTACAGAACTGAAACCTTTAATTAAATTAATATTCTCAAATATATTTTGAATTATGCTAGAAGGGATCTTCTGTTGTACTACGTACAGACTTAGATAACATAGCATATTCAAAGTATGTTTGATATTTGTCTAACCTTAAAATAAAAATTCAAGTGTATGTTATATGTTTCGAAAAGATACATCATTTAGTAACCGCTACCTTGAAAATTTAATGATGCAGTGTTATGTGTTTTACTTGAATTCTTCAGTATATCATATAATAGGGAGCACTTGATAATACTCATACTAACAATAAAGAGTTTGCTTAGAAAATTGAGTCTAATTTGTTTATGTGGATCATAATACCGGTAATCGTCTTGAACTATCTATAATTAAAATATTCACTTTATGTGAGTAATGCATTTATTAATTATGCTATGTGGATAAAGGTACCTAAGATATAGTTTTATAAATATAAATGTATAAATGATAAATTTAGTTGTAATTTTACAGTGATTCACTTGAATTTCATGAGGAATGTATACTACCAATCTGCTTAGACTTTTTAATATATAATTAATTGCTTATTCTTACTAATATGATCCCTAAGCAGATAAAATCTTATTTACATTGTATATTTACTTTGTTTCAAAGTGATTAATAAAATGGTACTTGATACCAATGGTTATGTAATTTTGTTTTATCTTATTTTTATTTTTTTAAAAATTTTTGTATTAATTATGTTTACCCTTCAGAATTAAATTATACTGTATATTTTTGAGTTGAACAACGTGACAAATACAAGTGAAAATTAATCATCATTTAGACTTGTAAAATATCGGGTTTTCATTTATACTTAGAATTAAATTCGCGTTTTTAATTGTTTCTGCGAGTTGGCATCAACTTGCGAGTCCACTTAAATCTCGCGAATCGGATAAAAGTATAAAGGGGGTCAAACGAGTCAAGCTCACCCACCGAACCCACAAATCTTCGCGAGTTCAGTAGAGCTTGCGAGTCCGTCAAAAAGGCGAAACGAGGCGATTTATTGTTTTCGTTTGATTTCGATTTTACAAGTACGGGAACGAGTTTTTGAATCCGTAGATTATATTCAAGACTTCTTTGCGAACATTTTGAGGTATAAACCAACGGATTTCACCGTTTAAATCACTCGAAATCGAAGCTTTAATAAACTTAGGGTTTCGGTTTATAATTCGAATGATTCACGTATATTAAATGACTATTAGAACACGAATCCTTGTGGTTTATGTTAAATGGATGTTAATAAACGTAAATCAATCGATAGATCATGTTAAAATCAACAGATGAATCGAGTTTAATTGAAAATTCGTGCGGCAGTTCATCGAACGAGTTGACTTTGTGCATCAACTCGCAGCGAGTTGACTAGCGAGTTCATGAGATTAGTGAGTTGATCAATGAAGCGAGTTGATCAATGTAGCGAGTTCATGAGATTAGCGAGTTGATCAATGTAGCGAGTTGATAAGCAAAACGAGTTGAACTCAACTCGTTAGGCCAGTTTATGCGAGTCCAGTACTTAGAAAAATCTTATTTTTTAAGTAGTGATATAAATGTTAAGACTGTTTAAGTAATAACTTTTATATAATTAATTTAAATTAGACTTAAGACTTTTAGTTATAAGTTAAATTTTTATATACGACTTGAGACTATTCTTGTAACAAGTTATATATAATTTCAAATTTAAACTAAGATGTTTGATGAATATCTATTCATAATACGTAATAGTTTAAATATTTTTAATCGTGCATTAAATTATATCTGTTGTTTGTGTTTACTTTACAGATATGGCTAGAGCATTTGATAAAGGTCACAACGTTTTGGTTGATATGAACCTTGAGGCCAAGCGGGCTGACAGGGTTGCTGATATATTACGTTTTCTAGCACGGTCACGGATTCGATACGCCATTACGGCCAATCCTCCTATTTCTCAGGCTATACTTAATGATTTTTGGACAGATATAGTATATGACGAATCTGTCAACCCGCCAGAGATTAGAGCTACAGTTAGTGGTCAGCCTGTTACATTTTCAGCTGGAAATCTCCGAGAGATTTTGCAGCTTGGTACAGTAGAACAGGAGAATGGGGATACTGAGTATCCTATGGATTTTATTGAGGGCGCGATAGGGCGTATGGGATATACAGGAGACAGACGCGGACGTCAGTTTCAGAAGCCTCTGGTCATTGGTCAGTGGAGGTTTCTTTGGCATGTGATGAATATAGTCTTCGCAGCAAAGAAATGTGGCTTTGATGAGTTGAGCCCTGCTATTCTATCGGCTGCACTGTCACTGGTTTATAATAAACCATACAGTTTTTGTGATTATATTTTTGGTGAGATTGCAAAACAGATATCGGGGTCTGTTAGATCAAGATTTTTGGTTTACCCGCGATTTTGCATGCTGATTATCCGTGCACGTCTACCGGATTTGGCTATACCTGAACCACATCTAGTGGTTAATACGATTGACCATCGTGGGTATAATGCCATGTTCATGCAGATAGTCAGGAAGGAAGGAGTGGTGAAACCGGAAGTTAGACCACTTTTTGGATATGTTGTTGATCCAAACTACGTTGCACCGCCAAATCATGGGTTGTTAGATGTAGCTCCTGCTGCTGCTGTTGCTCCTGCTGAGGCTGATGTTGTACCTGAACCTGTAGCTGAGGAAGCTCAACTTGAAGATCCACAAGGGCTCCTTGAGGATGTTCTTATTCAGGCTGGTCAGGTGGATCAGCAAGTGAATCCAGAGGTTGCTGCACAGGTTGTGCAAGAGGTTTTGGAGCAGAATGATGATGCGACAAATCCTTTGCTTCAAGACATTGAGAGTTATTTAGCACCACCTGAGGTAATCTTTTATTTATGTAATAATATAGATGCTTAATTGATAGATTGTTTTATTAATCATAGATGCATAATATTATTATATAATGATTCTGATATTAGATATTTAGTAAATTGGATATTATTTCTGATTTTAAAATATAAATATCATTACACAAACAGGATGCTGAAGCTGAGGCTGCAAATCCCGAAGTTATATTACTAGAGGATGAGCAGATACAGCTTGATAGATCAGTTGAAGTACCGACTGAGGTATTATATCTGATTAATCTTAAATATATAGAACTTGTATGATAGAGCTTACGCTAATCATAAATGTTGAATATATTTAAACTTTAGGAGACTGTTAGATCATCTAGAGGTCGTGATGGTGAGACGGCTTCAGATGAAGTTTCTGACAATACACCTTCTCCTCCTCCATCTGCTTCTGAAAGGAAGAGAAAAGGTAAGAGTATTTTGGAGGAAGGTACTGAGGAAGTTGAGATTCCTTTGATGAAGCGTCCGAGAACGCTTACTATTCGAGAAGGTTAGTATTGATTATAAAAGTTAAATAATCTTAACTTGTTGTTTATCAGGAGTTGAACTGAGACAGTTAATTCTGTATACAGTTGCTCAGGATACACCACAGGTGGAGATGGATGCACCGGTGGTTACTGAATCGATATCTTTACCGCTTCAGGTATGAGATATAAGTTCTATAACTATGAGTGTTATGCAATTAATTAGAGTTTGAGACAGAGTAATCTGTAACAATAACTGATTATAATTGTGTTTAACTTTACAGCATGAGGTTGCTGATCTAGTTCGTGGAGCTAATTTTCCGACGAACAAAGCAGCTAGATTTGCGACAAGTTTGCTTAAGCAAGCTTTGTCTCAACCTCATACACCGCTTACCAGAGACTGGCATATTGAGTCTCTTACACCGCCTGGACCAAGAACGATACCTGTTATTCCAACGACTGATGCAGAAAGGATTACATCCTTAGAGTCGAGGGTAAAGGATTTGGAGAAGCTTACTTCTCAGATTCCAGAGCTGGTGTCGAGCAATCTTCTTCTTTCACAACAGATTCTCAAGCAGAGTGAATCGTACAATCTGTTGATGAAGACTCATGAGACTTTGCTTGCGGACTTCAACGTACAGAGACTGAAGTTATCTTCTTTAGAGAGTCTGGTCTTGAGATCGCATTCAGGACAGTCTACTCAGGGGGAGATATTGGTATATCTGGAGTCTTGCAAAGAGGATGAGCTAAGGAGGAAGAGAGATTCAGACAAAGACGATGATCCCAATGCACCGAGTGGTGAGCAGACTGGTCCTTCAAAGACTGGTGACCAAGCTACTATTCAGGGGGAGTCTGATGCTGGTGCTAGTGGTTCGGGTGCTGGTACAAGTGCTGATAAGACTGCACAGGTTGATACAGAAGCTGGTAAGATAGCTTAGTATTAGCATAGTGTAGTAATTATTGGTATTAATTTGTACAGAATAATTGTAACTTAATATTTTGGTAATATATTCGGCTTGAGATTGTAATTACAAGTTAAATGTATTAGATATTATTAAGTTATTTGATTTTATATAATTATGTTAAGATAAAATAGTGATCGAAAGACTTCCGACTCATTGAGTAGTCGAGTGGCGTGTTCCGATTAATATCGGCGGTCAAAATTTTATGATAACATATGCATTTTAGATTTGATTATGGACTTAAGACCGTAAGGTATATAAGTAATTAACAAGTTAAAAATGTATTCGTATTAACTAGACAAATGATATATAATTTAAAGGTTAAATGGATAATGAATGAGATCAATTAACACTTGGAAATTATATAAGTTAATTAATAGTAAATTTAAAT
The DNA here is from genome assembly GCA_949592205.1 of Helichrysum umbraculigerum. NCBI lineage: Eukaryota > Viridiplantae > Streptophyta > Magnoliopsida > Asterales > Asteraceae > Helichrysum > Helichrysum umbraculigerum. The sequence goes on from CATIUR010000001.1 coordinate 404,686,813, forward strand.
GTTTGGTGATTATTCACAATGCATTAGAATTTAAAATTAATTAATATTTGTTAAGTAGACTTAAGAAATTTTGGATTGATTCAGGGTAATCAATAAAAGATTTTATAAGTTGTATGTAAATTGCGTTTATATGTTAGGTTAAAATATACAAAAGAATTAATAAAGAAATTCTTAGATTGGTTCAAGGAAATCAATGAAGAATTTGAATTATTAATATATTTGTATTTATGTTTTTCTCTAGGATTGGAGATGCTTGATCTATCTGATTCGGAAGATGATATTTTTGATGAGATAGATGAAGACATTGATTATGATCTTGAGGATGGAGAATTTCAACCACCTACAGATTGGACTGCTGTACCTGAGAATGTGCAAGACATGGGTGTAGATCTAGATGCAAACATTGATGAACACCATGTGAGCCCATCTAGGACAGAAGTTGTTATTGAAAATGAACAAGGTCCAACAATTGTCGATATAGATGAAGATATTGATGATTCAACCTCTGATGAAGAAGAAGAAGTTCTTGTTCAAACCAAGAATCCTGCTGTTGTACTTAGGAAACTTCCAAAGAAGAAGAAGAAGATTGGAATTTCTGAAGTTGATGTTACGAAAAAGCGTGTACCACGTAAAGGGATTATTGGTTGGTACTTTGACTCAGAACTAAAGCTTTTTGCAATCAAAAGGTTTGACGGAGTTCAATATTTTGAAAGAAAGCTTGCAGTTTTTAGTTCTCTACCACGTTATGAAATACGTGATTTGGCTAGATTAGAGATTAACAACCCAAGTCGTGATGATTATGCTGATCGTGTTGAAAGAATCATTAGACATGAGGTTGGTACGAATAATTTTATTTAGATTAAGCCAAGAAAGGGAAAGACTGTGAAATTACAAGAGAGAAGTCAAAGAACAGGAAGAAGAAGAAGGAAGAAAGTTTATCCAGCTGTTAGATGCATACAGCAGATTCCACTGAAGACAATGCCACAAGATATTCTGGGAAATATGAAGAGTTGGCACGTGGATTCAGGAACTGGAGAAACTGTTATGGTTGAAGCTGATGATGAGGTTGAAGGTGATGAAAGAGAAATCTTCAGAGTTTATGATCATCGACACCTGATGAATATGTCGAGAAAGGATCTGTTAAAGTTGAATGAGAACATAATTTTGACGACTATTGAATGGGCTGATTTAGCAAGAGATTATCAGTTGATGGTTAAAACTTGTATCAAGATGAAGATTTATGCAGGTAGTAAGATTTACAAATGAAGACCAAAGACAAAGCGTGAAGATAAAGACGCTAGAGCTATTGTCAAGGGGGAGTCTGTTGAGACATAGATTGTGACAACAGATCTAGCTTGAAATAGGACTAGTGTAATTATTATTATGTTTGTATATTTGTTTAGATTTGTAAATAAATATTTGTTTTGTTAGTAATATTCGTTAAACATATTATTGTGCTAAGTTAAACGAATGTTAAATACGAAATAAAGAAATAGACGTTTGATGCGAGGCGAGTCGAGATCTCAGGTCGCAGCGAGTCAAGCTGTGAGGTGAGACCTGAACTCGTGAGGTATCAGACTGGCGAGCCGAGCTTTATACTGGGCTTGGGCTGCGAGTTGGACCGAACTCGCCGGCCCATGCGAGCCGAGCCGGACAGAACTATTTAAACGATTTTCCTTATGAAATCGTTAACACTTTTTGCATATTCTGAACCTGCGAATTCGAATAACCCAGAGAAAACAAACCTAACGGCTAGGCTTTGATGTATTATCGTTTAAAGCTAAGTATTAGTATACGCAATACGAACATATTCGTTGTTAGTAAGATAACACCGTATTAAGGGATTCCGCACCTTAATACTACAGATAACGAAGTTATCGATCCTAAAACTAGGGGACTTACATACCCGAATCAGAAACAGACCATCACTTAGGAAATTCTCAAAAGCCCGATAGGAGGATAGATATCCATGCCAACTTTCTGAAATATCTTAAGATATCTGATTTTCCATTTACATTTGAGCAGAGAAAGACCTTTGTTGAGATTGATAGAATAATTAGACTTCTTCGTGCTAAACATAGTCGAAAAGACGAGCTATTGTTAAAATCAGAATTAGATCTTTTAATGGATTTACTTGCCAGCACCGATTATCCCTCTGATTCACAACCTAGGATTAATCGTTATGTTGCGTTCCTGATTGACGAGCTTGAATTTTGGATAGAAAGAAGCCCTATCAATTCTAACATGATTCTTGCAGATATTCCATTCTTTGTTGATCCTGCTACTTATTTAATTAATGAGCTTAGAGCTATTTTTCCCGAATCAACTGAGGAAGCTATGGACGCTGTTTTCTTTGCAAAAAGGAAACAGATCCATATCCAGCTAATCCAGTTATTCCAAAAAAATAAATTCCCGTTTACTAACCAATAGAAGATTTATATCGAAGAGCTTTCGCAAGCAGTTCACACTACTTACGGAAATCCCGATTCTTCTGAGGAAACGGAATTTGTGGATTTACTTTCAAAACTGCTCTATGATCTGTCTTATTTAGATACAGGATTTAGGGATGGCATTTCAAACCAGAAAAAGGTGAAACGGGAATTTAATCGTTTTGTCGATGCATTGTTACAACTCAGTCAGGAAGAACGAGAATTCTTAACAGAATTTGAACGGTATTTCATAAATCCTGCTGATTTAGTTTAATATGTCATCCGAGCTCTCCAAGGTACGTTTATTTCTCGCTATACCTTGTCTCTATCCAAAGCATCAACTGTACCCAACAGTGTCATCTCGGACACTATCCGGTAAAGCAGTAAGTCTGATATGGACGAGCTTTCGTCTTTAACAAAGCGCTCTTGGGAGGCACCCCAAGCCTATCTAGGTTAATTAATAGTAGTTAGTATTAATTTTAGTTTAAATTAATTTTTCGTTTTAAAAGCTTTCGTTTAAAAATCAAGAAAACGTCCTTTAAACTCTAAACTCGCGCAATTTGCGTAAGTTCGAACTTTTCAGAAAAATTTAACAAAGTTTTAGTTTTAAAATTTTGGTAAATTAATTATGATTTGTTTTAAAGTTTAAAGTACACAAAAATATTGTTTCGTTTTTAAATAAACTCGTTTCAGTTTAAACGCAAAGAATTTTTCGCGCGCAATTTAAAATACAATTTTAATTCGCGAAAACTTTTTATAAAGATTCGTATTTACTTTTGGTTACTTTATTAGAAATCTTAAAACCTTTCGAAAACCAATCGTACGTATCGTATCTTTCGCGTTTTAAATCGAAACGTATTTAAACCAAGAGGAAGGGATCCACTACAAACAAAAAGTCAAAAAGTCAAAAGTTTTCTTCCTTCCCCTTCCTCCAAAACCTACGGCCTCCATCACCCCCCATCACCATTTCTAAAACCTCCATTTCTCCACCATTTTTGATGATTTAAAGCTTCAAGTTCTTCATTTTATCATCTCTCTTGCATACATAACATCATTTCATCACTTGCAAGGTAATTCCTAACTCAAATCTTTAAATTTCATTAACTTTTTAAAGTTAGGGTTTCAACTTTTGATCTATGAAATCCATGGTGAAAACTTGTGTTTATGGTTCAAAAGTGTTCTTGCATAGTTGCTTAACATGATTACATGCTTGATTGAGTAGATTACTTGATAATTTGTTACTTTGATCTTCAAGTGTTGACTTTAAGTTGTCAAAGTTGCTAGATTTGTTGACTTTTGGTAACTAGTAGATTGTTTTGACTTGTTTTGATTAATTCATGCTTAGTATGATTTGATAAACATGTTTACATGATTGCTAGTTTATTTTGAATGATCTCTAGGATTATCGAAAGTTAAAGTAAGCACGTTGTGATTAAAAATTAACTAAGTATCATACTTTATTTTAAATATTCAATTTTTAAATGGTACTTGTGTTAATTAAATCATGGCAAGTTTCTTAGATTTTCAATAAATCATTAGTTAGCTTTTGGTCCTTGATTATTTTAATTATTCATCACCTTAATTAATAAAGTGTTGAATATTTTTAATGTGACCATCACACGTAAGCTACCGTCATTCATTTATCAAAATCTTTAAATCTTGCAAAGTTATTAAAGTTAACACGTGTCTTTAACCATATGGTATTTGCATGAATAAATTAGTTTATGCTCTTTTTGGTTTACTTGATGTATTTGAGGTAATTACATGGTTAAAGCTCACTTAGATTAAGTTGCCATGAATGAAAGTAAAAATATTAGCTAGTTGTTTGAAATGACGAGTTTACTTGGATTAAACGCTAGTATTATTGTTACTTTAATACCCTTGGAATAGGTTAGACACTTATGGTTGCGAAAATTGCGGATTGAGGATTGGTTAGGCCTAGGTTTAGTTTAAAATAAATTGCGGATTTATTCATATTTTAAAGCCTACATTTCCAATTTTTGTTTAAAATTTGGAAAAGTACTTAGCAATTTGTTATTACTTATGCATCTCATTTTCTTGTCACAGATGGATCTATCAAACCCTTCATTGAGGAAGCTTGCTTCATCCCCCGAGAATATGGACGATATCACGAAATGGATGGGATGATACCTCGGGTCAAACAGAGTCATCATATGGCAGGATATGAGACGCATGGGTATTAGGGATGAGTTGGAAGATTTGATTAAGTATGATAAAGATAGCGAGGAACATGCTGCATTTTTCCATCTTTTCTCCATTGATGAGGCTATATACCGAGAGGTCGTCACTGAGTTTATGATGACTTACGAGTTCCGAGAGAGATTGGAGATCACCGATAAGAAGAAGATCACTTTTCGGTATCGTGGGAAGAAATATCATATGACAGTTGGAGATTTCGGGGTATACCTTGGCCTTTACACACAGTCTCAGGCCAGTTCTGATTGGTTCACTAGCAGTTTTCAGTCTATCTCCAGTTTACCGTCACGGGATCACAAGGAGATATGGAAAGAATTGACGGGGACAACTTTCAGGAGTGGAGTGAAAGCTTCACTCATGACCCGACCAGTTCATCACATTCTTCACAAGCTCCTGTGCTGTACTATCTTTGGAAAGAGAGATGCTGGACCTGCTACATTAGAGGAGCTTAAGTTCATGGATGCGATCATAAGGAAGCAGAACCTGAATGTCGCATACATCATAGCGGATAGATTGTGGATAGAGAAGAGGGAGAATAGACGCCATGTATTCATGGGAGCCATTATCACGAGATTGTTAGTCGGCATGGGAATTCTCACTGACCGTCACCGTGAGGATTACACCCATCACGCTAGCTCGCAGCCGTTTGATCTAGAGTATTGTAAGTTGATCAGGATCATTGATGAGGGACCTGAGAGACAGTGCTTATGGTATCAGACTCGGCAGCCCATTCCTGGATGCTTCATGACCAGGAAGCGCGTGACTACAGAGGATAGAGATGTTGGTCCCCAGCCACAGAGACCAGTTGCAGCAGAGATACCTGAGACATCACGAGGAGCAGACACATCAGTATTGCCTACACAGGCCGTTGTGCATCACACGGATCCGGTCACTCCTCTTACTCAGTACTATCTATTACATGCTTTACAAGTTATCCGTGACCAGCAGGTTCTGACAGCTAGGACACATGGTACTCCTGAGCCTGATCACTTCTTATATAGATGTGGACCACCACCTCCACCCACTCACCCATACACCGCCACTCGCCCATACACCACATTTCCTCCACCACATCCATATACCTCCACTCAGCCACCACATCTATATAGACGCCCACGCACACCTACAACATACTCCGTACCATTACCCACTCACAGATCCACATCTGATATAGCCAGAGTCTACTCAGTACACATACCATCACCAGCCCGTCAGCAGGCATCATTGCCTCATCCGACTATACCCATTCCGACCCATGACCAGCATCCAGAGGCTAGCACATCATACAGACCAGATCTGCTCTACATTGGTACCGATGCATTGTTCACTGGTAGCGTCGGCCCTTACTTGGATTTGGGCCCCATCTTCTCAGATCAGGTTCCTACTGAGAGCACTCTCAGGCAGCTCTACCTTGATATGTTACAGACGGCAGGTGTTACCACTGCGGACATGCTCGCACAGGGTAATGATGATATGATGGTACTTCCAGCGATGACTCTCAGGCAGATATTGATTCAGAGAGGACTACTACCTCCAGATGAGCAGAGGGTATCTAGCGGACAGCAGTCAGTTGCAGGACCTCCAGCTCAGCCTGATGACATACCAGCAGAGGATCCTCCATTCTAGACTACTTATCTTATGATTCATATTTATATCACTGACTTTCGTATTGTATTACAGTGATCTCTATCTTGCACTTGGTTAAACTTTTGGGATATTTGTCAACCTTTATGGTTGATACTTTATTATTATATTTCGTTTATCGTATTTACTTATTATGTTTGTTTCTTTATTTAGAATAAGTGATTGAATGTGTGATGAATGAGCACGAGACCACATGAGATGACGAGCGTTCAAGAAAGAACCGTGATGTCAGAAGGCAGACAACCAAGGAATTCACAACTGCAGACCACGGAACTTACACACATCTCAGGAGAGGAGCTTTGGTCTATCTTCTTCTGAAACTCGCACACGCACCGCAGACTCTTCAAAGATCTAAGTGTGGGATCTCAACCCACACTCCAAGACATCTTAGCTAGAATCGTCTCCAAATCTTAAATCACAAAAGTGTGAAATTCACTAATAAGAATTTCCACTTACATTATGGGTCGACTCTTGGCTAAGCATGAATGAGAAAGCGCTGTGCACCAGATAAGGACATGCGGAGCTGAATCACTCTTAATGAAGATCTTCGAATTCTCAAGCTTTCGCCTCTAAACGTCTAATCGTCATCTGGGGAGTTTCTTACCTTTCACCTCCTTTTCATACATTGATTCATTTTGATAGCTTAGGAATGCAAAGTAATCTATACTCTATCCTAAACTTATCACTAAGTGTGGGATTCCAGCCCAAACCAAACACTTGATGAAACATTTTCTATATGTTCAAACTCTAAGTGTGGGATTATATTTTCAAATATAATCTCAACTCAAGAGAACATTAGGGACAATGTTCCTCTAAGTGTGGGATAGTAGGTATAGAATACCTTGAATTAGATGTTTTACAGATTTTAATGTCCAAATAGCTTTACTCAGAAAATGTTCCTCAAATTTTCAAAATTTTCAAAACTTTTTAAACAACAAATAATAAAGTATGAGCCAAATCACCCGATTAGCTCTACTATTTTTGAGTTATGATTCCTTTCAAAGAGGAACCATTTCTAATATGAGTTAGTTATTCAAGAATATTAGGGAAATTAAGGTGGAAATTTCTTAAATAAGTATTAACAAACTAAGGAGCATGGCTAGGCACATACAAACCCGAATTTGCAGTGAGGTTTTGAGCCTTAAAAGCATTCATTTTAAATGCTACATTGTTCATTTCTTGTGTGTGCCGATGCTAGTATCTCTAAATTAGAACTTGTTCCTGACATACGTTTCGAGACCACATTGGAGAGTACCGTACGCGGTATAGGTGCAATTAGATGATCTCGACATTCCTTAGGATTAAACCCATTCTTACATACCTTTTCAAGCCCAAAACCCTTCCGATACTCATTTTTAGTATCGATGATCCGCCTAGAAAAACCCTTTGAGCCTAAACCTTTCGTTTCTTCAAAATCCTATATCTTTAACCACTTTCCCCAAATTCCCAACAACTTATCTTGGAATTTCTAAGGTTATGAAAAACATCTTGAAGAATCTCTTTCTGAATTGATCTACTCCTCCGTGATCACCAAAATTAGAAAATCAAAAGTGCGGAAAATTGGCACCAGAAAAAAGACTCGAAGAGGTCCGTGATAAGAAAGAAGAGATTTCCGAAAGAAAATCAAAAATATCCTTAGAAGTTCTCTGGCAAAGAAGTTCGGAAGAAAGAAAAGAAAATAAAAAGCAGAAAAAGCAAGAAAAGAAAAAGAAAAAAAAATAAGGCTAAAGTGCTTCAGAGTATCAATCTTTCAAAGAGAGATTCAATGAAATACGAGTAGCTATCTTCTCCGTTCTACAATAAGTTTTTCATGATTCTTAGAATGCCCATGATAAGCAACCCCTTACAACCAAAAATCACCACTATCCATACCCCTTAACCCTCACAAACATTACAACCCACTTGAATGTCTTGGGATAATTAGCGCCGTCCTCTTCCTAAGTGGTGGAGATCCGATTCTCGACCAAGCTTATGATGATGAGTGCTGCATGACTGGCTATTTGAGCGATTTCAATTGTGCTAGATTGATAGGAAACCTGATACGCTCTGAGTGAATTGAGTGACCACCTTTAGTGAGATCGCCTAGTCATGTATACTCCAAGATCACGAGATTTGGAAAGTATGCCCGGGAAAGTCATTACTTATTTCTGAAAGGATCATCTTAGCTTTCCCTATGTCCTCTGAATAATTTTCCCATATGACAAAGTGGTAATTTTTTGGAAAGTGCTCTAACTCACCTAAAATTTGTAAAATGTTTTCACAGGGACACGACTGAGTGTTGCTTGAGGACAAGCAACGCTTAAGTGTGGGATACTTGATGTGACCCAAAAAGTCATGTTTTTAAGTACTTATTTCCGCACTTTTTGGACTATTCTTTGGTGAAAACATTTCAAAACAATCATTTATCATCATAAATCACCAAGGTAGTCTAAATACGGGCGTTGCTACAAAAATCATTAAAAACATCCATTTTGCACGCAAACCGAGGTGAAAACTATCACCTTAAATATTCCATTCTTGATTATCCTACCAAAGTAGATCTTAATGCATATTTTATGATTCAATATGAAAATTCAAGATCGGTGGTGAAAGAATCAAGAGAAACGAGTGAAGAACGAAGAAGATATGCAGTCTAGAAGCCCGCCGATCGTCATCCGGAACACGCAAAAGTCAAACACTTCCAAATTTGGCAAACTTAGTGTCATTAGAAGCGTAACGGAAAAACGAAGCCAACGGCGCAAGAATCAAGCAAATCGGAGCCCAAACGAAGAAGATACGGATGAACCAAGCAACCGAGAAACAAGCGGAGGCCAAACCAAGCACCAACCCCCCTCCCCCCCTGCCCACCTAGGTACCGTATACGGTACCCTAGGTGCCGTATACGGCCCTTTGGGTGCCGTATACGGGGCCTGGTGGCTTGTGAGGTGCCGTTTGCCCCGCCTTGGTCCGGTACCCCCCGTATGCGCTTTGATGCTTGTTCTTCATGCTTTGTGACTTGTACCAAGCTTCCTACTCTTTCCCTATAAATAGAGGGCCTCCTCACTCATTTCAAAACACACCTTACACCATTCATTCTCACATACTTCTCTTTCTCTATCTAGAATTCTCTCTATAGCACTACTCTTAGGAGTTAGAGGAGAATTGTTCTTGTAGTTAGTTTTCTCTCTAGTTTCTCTCTCTAGCACTACTCTTAGGAGTTAGAGGAGAACTAGAGAGATATAAGTTAGCGGTTAGAGCTAGAGGAAAGTTGTAATTGGGTAATCAAGCTGTAGCAAGGTTATTCAAGTCAGACTGTTGTAATCCTCAGTATTACTCTTCTAATCCGGTGATATTATCTTACTTTCTTACTGTTATTATAACACCCCTCGTTAATTATAAACATTTAATATAAAATTTGCGACTCGGAAGCGTATATTTAAAACATACTATCAATGTACTCAAAATGTCGATAAACTTTTTCAAATCCAATACATGACATTTCAACATACTCGGTGTTATATAATTCAAATACTTCTTTGATTATCAAAATTTAATCAGAGTAACAGCCTGTCAAACATTCCATCCAGTCCAACAACCTCCTGCCCTGCCCAATATGTCCCATCTATTTTAACCTGCAGGAAGAACTGTGGTGGAGTTAGCATAAAGCTAAGTGAACGAAACTATAAACAACAGTCCAACCTAGCATAACAATCTGTTTACATCAATTAACAATAAACAGAAAATCAATCAATCACTCAACATCCAATCAATGTCATACACGCAACATCATGAGGATCGGTGGTCCCTGAGACACCCTAATACCGGTTTGGTACTCAAGGAACTCTTATCAATCATCTGTATTGGCCCATACAGAACTACCGATAACTTGTTGTCAATCACACACGACCTAGATCTCTAAACCGACATTTCAAGTTTCCGATATCTCCTGTCGTCTACAACAACACCAAGTCCAACCATCAAATCAAGTTGACCTCAAAATCTTACATACTAGCATAATCGGCCAAGTAAGCAACAAATTAAACTATCATGGCAAGATATCTCTACAGATGTATCATATCAAAGTAATACTATAATTTACTGGTTGTAAATCAAATCATTACAACTAAATCACACTGAGGTTACAGATCCACTCACCGACACCTCAGCTGCAAGCTCAGAAGTCTAATATTACTGAGCCTTCTACACATCTGAGAATACAATCAATAAACAAGGAGTTAGTAACTTGTATCAACTGATAATACTTATGTAATTAACATCGTTACACAATCATAACATAATTACATGTATCAAGTGATCCCTAAGATCACAGCAACAAAAGTTCAATTCGGAACATAATCAAAAAGTCCCGAATTAAGGTCCAAAAACTGTAAAATGCCATTTTCGACCCCTAAACGACCCCGAATGGCCAAAAACTGATTAGGCTATAATATATAGCTTTGATCAGTGGGCCGTTTTCGAGTGACCATGCAAATTTCAGCCCAATCAAAGTTTAAAGACAATTTGTCAATTTTTCCGTGGCAAAAAATCACTACTAAACACTTATGCACTTTCAAAATTTGCAAAATCCTTCAAACTTTTTCTCATGCAAACGCGATCCGGGTAGTAATGGCTGGATCGCGTTCACCCTCAGAAAAAGTTCTGTCACCGTTTTACACTTGGCAACGCGATCCAGACAAATTCTTGGGATCGCATTCCCAAGAACAAAACTCGTCCGATTCCTTTTATAACTAACGAACGCGATCCTGGCTAGGGTTCTGGGATCGCGTTTGAGCCTTTTTCAGCTCATCTTCATCCCTGATCAAACCCTAACCTACGGGTTTTAACCCATAACCCTCAAAACTCGATTTCAAATCGATTTAAACCACTAGAAACCTCAGGTAATCAATATGTAACACTTCTAGCATGTTTCTAACATTGATTTCACATCAAATCAATAATTTCTAATATTTCAATCATAATCCAATTAAATCAAACTTACTTACAAATTTGAATGAAGAACACCATGATTATGATGAAACTAACTCAAGATCACAGCTCCAGATTCAATTTATGGTTTTGATTTTGAGTTTCATAAGGTTTTTGAGAGGATTTGAAGAATTGAAATAAACTTTCCAAAAAGGGAAAGTTAAATAAATAGTCGGTTCAACTTAAACCGCCTTCAATATACGGGTATAATTTAATACCCCATCCCAATCTATTGCCTGGAACCCGAAAACCATTTGCGAGTCCAAACATTTTATTGTACCGTCAACTATATTAATTAATAATTCACTTATCACATTGGAATATTTAACTCCTATTCCAATTATTTCACTAATTCAAACAATATTATTTCCAAACACATTTACATATTAATTTAAATCAAGAAATAATATAACACAACTAGGTCCATTTCGAGGATGTTACAACTCTCCTCCCCTTAAAGAGATTTCGTCCCCGAAATCTAACCTCAATCAATCTAACTAATGTGATATAATCACATATATCTTAACATACATTTGTCCTCAATAGCAACTTACAACTATACTTAGACTGTTTGAATTCTTTCCACATGCACATATCCAAATGTACATGCTTCTATCTTTTCCTATGCACACATACAGTGCATCTAATCAATATCATCAATCAGATATATCTTATAGACAAACACTTACTTTAACAAGTGAAACCTACAATCACTTAATCAACAATTAAAACTTAACATTACTTAATAGGTTTATGCAACCCGAAATTAGCAACATGCTAAAATCTTTAACCTATTCTCACTATTCATCACTGTTAACAATAAAACAGCAGCAACAATATCACAACAATAGTGTTTATTAAACCCCAATGTACCTAGCAACATTGAAATACAATTCAGCTCACGACCAACAATCAGTCTAATATACAGATCACAATCTTAAGTCTTTACCATCAAAGATTTGAAATTCAAATCTAGGTCAGCTTTTCATCCAAAAGTTTCATACCTATGCTCTTTTGTACAACCTATAATGTTCACATATCATTTCAATCATATGAAATTCTTTACTTAAAAGTAATCCAGATTCATATCACCTTAATAAGCAAAGCAGAGGTCACACTCAGTAGGTAAAACTACAATCAACAAGTACTTTGCTCAATCAACAAAAGTACTACAATCAATCTTACCTACAATCAACCAACCTCTACATTGACTTATTTCCACTTGTAATTCCTTTCATTACTACCTATCAATTGTCAACAACATCAAAGTTGACAACAACTACTGCTCAAACAATAATCACAACTCTAGTGATTATACATTCCAGTACACCTATCAGTACTTTAATATTTGTCTTCAAACTCTAACTAACCATCAAGTTAGAATTTATATACTATTAAACTGGTAAGACATCAAAATCTATTCTTAGCAACCAGTTATTTCAACTCAACCTTACAATCATAAACTACTAATCACAAGCCATTAGAAAATTATACAACTTTAACCACCCAATCATTCAACACTAGATCCCGTCAATCTAGCAACTAAGTCAATCTTAATCCACATATTATGATACTACAGGTCAAGCCTCACAATATCAAATTATCAAAATGTGCTACTTTCCAACACATTTTCAACAAAATCTACATCAAGTTAATCACAATTACTAACCTCCACATATCTTATGGCATATTTTAATTCATTCTATTAAAACTTATCATGCCATTATTATCATGTATACCACACATACATACCTACACAATTTCAAGGTTTCTCTTACTCTCTAACACATACAATTTCTTAAAATATGAACAATCATTCAATTCATATTTCCTCGATTTATCAAACAAAGATCAACTAAATCTTTAACACTATCCAATTCCAGATATACTTTCATATCCTACCTTATTTGGATCTAATCCCAGTTTTTCCACTTTATCACTTATTTTACTTGTATACTATCAACAAATAACTAAAGAATTCATCCAATTCTTTCAATACTTAAGTAATTCACCATAAGGTACAAATCAACCTAGACAACTATTAATAATAACTTTCAATTAATTCTCATCTCACATTCTTACCCAGATCCAGACTATCATCACAAGCCTCACACATTGGTAAGATTATCTTATCACAACTCTAATCAATGCGACTTAATTTGCACCTTTCAACAAATTATAACTGTCATAACATATAATGACTTCACATCTTTCTAATTCCTTAACATGTATTCAGCTCAAATATCAAATATCACTTAACTGAATACTCAATTATATTTAACATTATTTCAATTACTTAATACTATCTTTAAGTAATAAATCAACTTTCACAAACTTAGACAATTCATCTATCTCCTCTGGATCTTAAATGACCCCCTTCAACATAATTTAAGCAAATCTAGGAATTTAATCATATTCCATACAATCATAACATTTCAATCTATGTTAGACTATTTCAACACACACAGTTGACTAAATGTCAACTTTGATTTAAATCAACCAATCAATAAAATCCTCTAACTGCTTTTTCTCAAGTTTGATCTATCCTCAAACCAATCACAAGCAATTAATTTTATATACATAATTCCCTATTCATGGTTTGACTTTCAAAGTTAACATACTATCAAGTTAACTCCCAACAAACCATTTCATCTTATATGTTCATTTTCAAACATATATTTTAATTTATTACTTTCAATAATTTTATCAATCCTTTACAAGGACAAGGTCAACCTACATCAATCTTGGCTCCATACAAGCCATTTCATATTGTATGTTTACTTTCAAACATATACTTCAAATTATTATATTCAGTAATACTAGAAATTCCTCAAGCAAAACAATATCAACCTATCTCAACTTTGGCTTCATACAAGCCAGATACTAAGTAGTGACTCATTTAAACACTATCAAATTCACCTACAAGTAATCTATCACAATCAATCACAATTACTCATTTAACAAAATCAAATTAGTCCATTAGGTGTATTATCAAAACCTCTATCAATGACCATTATTATTTACACTCTCACCTTTACAATCTAAAGGTCACAGTTCTATCAACTGATTGTTTTCTTATCAAAACAATTATTAAACAACTTGGCATACTATCATGCTCCATTTTTTTTTTTTAAACACAAAATCACATTACACTTCTTTTATACCAAGTAGCCTCAACAAGTTCATGTGACACAATATAATATAACAACGGTGATCAGGCGTTGCAAGATTATGTTCTTCACAATCCATTCTCAGGCTACTCTACATTATAATTATCAATGTGATCTATTCTCATCTCATATATATATTAAATACTTCATGATTTCAAATCAAATCTATTTAATAGTTTCTATCAGCTGATACACATTCAAAATAAGCTTATTACTTACATATTCAATCTTACATATGTAAGCCATCTCACATACACACAATGTTCTAATATTCAATAACTGAATTACTCAGTATATCACTTACCTGAAACCTCAAACACATGATAACTCATCATCATAGTTTCAATACTTAACACTAATCAATGTCCCTATTTACCTCAAAATTCAGGACACATCTTAATTAATTATCATCACTTTGACATATGCTATCATATCAAGCATCACTGTTACAACAAACCTACTCAATCATGTTACTATAAAACATTTTATTAATTTACAATTGATTAGAAAGATCTATCACTTCCCAAATCAATTTCACCTTATTATTTTCTACTTTTCTCATAAACCTATTCATCTTGGTTTAGATCAACTGTTTAGCTATAATCAAAACGTATCATATAGCCACATAAACACATATTTTCTCAAATAGCAGTCATCCTCCAATCAAATGACACAACATTCCTTAACAAGGATTTAGATCACACCTTGTGATCAATCCATTAACATAATGCTATCAATTATCTTCGTCTCACCAATAAAGACACTCCTTAGGTTCTAACATAAATCTTGCTAAAACCTTAATCAACTCTCTATCTACTTATTTAATCACATTTCTGCATTTTCAATTCAATCAGAAATAACCACCACAATGAGTATCCCATTCAATACCTCTATCCTCATGTCAACCTATAACAATCATTAGTTGACTCAAAACTGGGAAATCATATCAGTCTGACTCAATTAACTTTACAACAAAGCTTACTCAACATAACAGAGTAAACAATTCAAGTTAATGTAAATTAACATAGGCTTATCGAAGATTACCTGGAAATCTTAAGTCCACGAGTGTTGAGGAAACATGAAATATACCAATCAGATACTCATGTCCCTCCGTCTCTGCAATCAAACAACAACTTCACAACTTGTTACGGGTTAGTACATATTCAACTAATCACTTTTCACACATCAACTAATCAACTAAACCCGCACCCATTGGAATGTTTGACTCAACTCAATCAAAGTTTAGGATTGAACATTCTATCAAGTCCAATTCACCCAAACTATTGCTCTGATACCAACTTATAACACCCCTCGTTAATTATAAACATTTAATATAAAATTTGCGACTCAGAAGCGTATATTTAAAACATACTATCAATGTACTCAAAATGTCGATAAACTTTTTCAAATCCAATACATGACATTTCAACATACTCGGTGTTATATAATTCAAATACTTCTTTGATTATCAAAATTTAATCAGAGTAACAGCCTGTCAAACATTCCATCCAGTCCAACAACCTCCTGCCCTGCCCAATATGTCCCATCTATTTTAACCTGCAGGAAGAACTGTGGTGGAGTTAGCATAAAGCTAAGTGAACGAAACTATAAACAACAGTCCAACCTAGCATAACAATCTGTTTACATCAATTAACAATAAACAGAAAATCAATCAATCACTCAACATCCAATCAATGTCATACACGCAACATCATGAGGATCGGTGGTCCCTGAGACACCCTAATACCGGTTTGGTACTCAAGGAACTCTTATCAATCATCTGTATTGGCCCATACAGAACTACCGATAACTTGTTGTCAATCACACACGACCTAGATCTCTAAACCGACATTTCAAGTTTCCGAGATCTCCTGTCGTCTACAACAACACCAAGTCCAACCATCAAATCAAGTTGACCTCAAAATCTTACATACTAGCATAATCGGCCAAGTAAGCAACAAATTAAACTATCATGGCAAGATATCTCTACAGATGTATCATATCAAAGTTATACTATAATTTACTGGTTGTAAATCAAATCATTACAACTAAATCACACTGAGGTTACAGATCCACTCACCGACACCTCAGCTGCAAGCTCAGAAGTCTAATATTACTGAGCCTTCTACACATCTGAGAATACAATCAATAAACAAGGAGTTAGTAACTTGTATCAACTGATAATACTTATGTAATTAACATCGTTACACAATCATAACATAATTACATGTATCAAGTGATCCCTAAGATCACAGCAACAAAAGTTCAATTCGGAACATAATCAAAAAGTCCCGAATTAAGGTCCAAAAACTGTAAAATGCCATTTTCGACCCCTAAACGACCCCGAATGGCCAAAAACTGATTAGGCTATAATATATAGCTTTGATCAGTGGGCCGTTTTCGAGTGACCATGCAAATTTCAGCCCAATCAAAGTTTAAAGACAATTTGTCAATTTTTCCGTGGCAAAAAATCACTACTAAACACTTATGCACTTTCAAAATTTGCAAAATCCTTCAAACTTTTTCTCATGCAAACGCGATCCGGGTAGTAATGGCTGGATCGCGTTCACCCTCAGAAAAAGTTCTGTCACCGTTTTACACTTGGCAACGCGATCCAGACAAATTCTTGGGATCGCGTTCCCAAGAACAAAACTCGTCCGATTCCTTTTATAACTAACGAACGCGATCCTGGCTAGGGTTCTGGGATCGCGTTTGAGCCTTTTTCAGCTCATCTTCATCCCTGATCAAACCCTAACCTACGGGTTTTAACCCATAACCCTCAAAACTCGATTTCAAATCGATTTAAACCACTAGAAACCTCAGGTAATCAATATGTAACACTTCTAGCATGTTTCTAACATTGATTTCACATCAAATCAATAATTTCTAATATTTCAATCATAATCCAATTAAATCAAACTTACTTACAAATTTGAATGAAGAACACCATGATTATGATGAAACTAACCCAAGATCACAGCTCCAGATTCAATTTATGGTTTTGATTTTGAGTTTCATAAGGTTTTTGAGAGGATTTGAAGAATTGAAATAAACTTTCCAAAAAGGGAAAGTTAAATAAATAGTCGGTTCAACTTAAACCGCCTTCAATATACGGGTATAATTTAATACCCCATCCCAATCTATTGCCTGGAACCCGAAAACCATTTGCGAGTCCAAACATTTTATTGTACCGTCAACTATATTAATTAATAATTCACTTATCACATTGGAATATTTAACTCCTATTCCAATTATTTCACTAATTCAAACAATATTATTTCCAAACACATTTACATATTAATTTAAATCAAAAAATAATATAACACAACTAGGTCCATTTCGAGGATGTTACAGTTATAATGTTTACTTAGCATATTATTTCAGTACGATTTATGATTGTTGCCATGCTGATTAGCTAGATTAATATGTGATTGTTGGAATGTAGATGTTAGGATTAGGGATGATGTTTAATTAATATATCTTATATATGATTGGTAGTTGTTATGCTGCATACATGTTTAGACTTATCCTGGATGTAGACTTAATTAATCACCCTTTCTGGTCTCTCACGTGACTGTTGCCTTAGGATAGGATCTGATCAACCCTAACTACGAATACACAGTTATCTCCTGTTTGTATGAAACTGTGAGATCGCCATAACACGTCAGAATACTTGGTATAGCGTTGGAAATACCACTGGTAGAGTACAAATACGTGGAAGCCAAGGAAATGCCGGTGGCCTATCTCACCGTGGATTACCTGGAAGCAACCCTTCCAGACACGGGTCTAGGTCTTGTTAAGCCGTGAAAATGCTATAGTACACCGTTAAACTACCTCTGGTTATAAAGCTGTGTAAAGATACAATAGGTATTTAAAACACCGTAGATATACCTAGGGTTAGAGTACTGTGGAAAATAAGGACACTATACACTGTACGCATACCTAGGGATGAGCGACCGATGGCAAAGGAGGGTCTAATCCATGACGGAAGTATTAAGAACTTAAACAGATAAAAACATGAGTTAGGAAATGAAAGCAAGGATGCCGGCTGTGTTCCCAGATGCTTAAAACCCCTTAACTCTACTTAACTGATAGTTTAACTTATTCAGCATACAACCGGTATCACTCTGTTAAAATTGGATAGACATAGGTGTTAAGAAAGGTCAGTGTTGTGGACTGTCGCCTTATTCCTTAACCCCATTCAGAGGGTCGCTTGGTCTCCGAAAGAGACGGTGAGGTGGGTCTGAAGACAGTCCCATCTGATCAGAATCAGGATAACCTAGGATTCAGTGACATATGCTTTAGGGTTACACCTAGACGTAGGGTCCTAGTGTTTACACCAACTGTTTAGAAGATTCTTAACCAGAGTAATCACCTATCATCTATATAATATCATCCCGAAACCCTAATCGTCGAAGTTTCAGCAACCACTCTCTACCTGCTGCTTATATTCTCGTTTACTTTTCTGCATTTTAATTTCTGTCTTTAGATCAGAATAGATAAAACCAAAACCCATACCTACCTTGTTTTAAACCCATCCTATTGTCAAGTTATCTTTGGTAGGTTCCAATTCAATTCAATTCGTTCCGATTTTGGACGACACTCGAGTTATACTTGCCGCTTTACCCACAAGGTAGGTAGCTTGCATAGTTTGAGCCCAGCAAATATAAATTTTTAAAACCGTTCGCGCGTCTCGGTAGCCGTCGGTGCAACGACCCGGATTCTAAAACCCGACCGACCGCTGGGACCGCGACAAAATTTGAATTTGCTAATTGTTAAACTCTTGCTACACCCATGTCACCTGCAGTAAAGCTACATGCTGATCCTGATGGTAAATCTGTAAACATCACAACTTATAGAGGTATGATTGGGTCACTATTGTATCTAACTGCAAGTAGACCAGACATTATGTTTGCTACTTGTCTCTGTGCTAGATATCAAGCTGATCCAAAGGAATCACACTTGCTCGCTGTCAAAAGGATATTCAGATATCTGAAGGGTACACCAAATCTTGGTCTCTGGTACCCATCTGGATCAGACTTCTCCCTAAAAGGATATTCTGATTCTGATCATGCTGGATGCAAACTGGATAGAAAAAGTACATCTGGTAGCTGTCAATTTCTTGGAGAAAAGCTAGTAAGCTGGTCCAGCAAGAAACAAAACTCAGTTTCAACTTCAACTGCAGAAGCTGAATATGTTGCTGCTAGTGCCTGTACTGCTCAAATTCTCTGGATGAGAAATCAGCTTGCTGACTATGGATTTGACTTCAAAGAAATTCCAATCTACTGTGATAGTCAAAGTGCCATAGCCATTGCCAACAATCCAGTAATGCACTCAAGGACAAAGCACATTGATGTCCGATATCATTTCATCAGGGACCATGTGATGAAAGGTGATATTGAATTGCATTTTATTCCAACTGATTACCAACTCGCCGATCTATTTACAAAACCTTTGGATGAGAAAAGATTTAACTTTCTCATCAGCGAGCTTGGCATGTTAAACTTAAATGACTAGCTCAGCTATCAAGCTTAGCTAGCTATTTTTAGTTTAAATCAGCTTCATGTGTTTTAATAAATTGAATATCTATTATATCTTCATATGATCTATATTTTATTGTCCTATATTTTTTTTAAGCTGATTTAGTTAGTATTCTAAGTTGTAACTAGATCAGTGAAAGATAATATAGTAAAATATTACATAGTTCATATCAGACATAATCTATACTCATTGTTTTTAATTAAAAAAAAATAAAAAAAAGATATAAAAATAATAATAATGAGACCTATTCCTTCATTAGCTGATTTTGTTAGTATTCTAAGCTGTAACTCTTTCAGTGAAAGATAAGTCTCTATAAATTAATATTTTTAAACAACACTCATACTCAAAGAATAAAAATTATGATTCATATTTGACAGTGATCAAATCTCTCTGACTTAGTTAGTATTCTAAGTTGTGACTAAATCAGTGAGATAACATCTCAGGCAAATTGAAAATTATGATTAGTATTCTTAAACATGAGTGTTATTTTTTTTCATTTTGGAACCCCCTGATTCTTTCATCATTATTTGTGAATGGATGTGTCTCAAAAATTGCACCTCTGACACTATTTCTTCCTTACGTCACATATACTTTTCCGGCGCACCTCTCAAATCACCATTAATACCACCAAGCTCCACAATCATCACCCCTATCCCATTTAACATCATCAATAATCACCCCTATGCCACCCCTACTTACCACCATCATCAACCACGACGATTCACTTTTCACCACATACTTCTCACATAACTCCATTATAAAACCGACTCTTCACCCCATTTCACAAATCGCCCACTTTCTGATCATTTCTTTGTCACTCTGTTATAATATTTTAAAAAAATATATATAGTAAGATCAAAATCAAGTTTTACTTACATCATTTCTACAAGTTTAAAGCTTTTCAAACCTACGTAGAAACACAGATTTGCTAAAAACAATTTTCAAAAACAACTCTTTTGAATAAAACTTCTTGACGAAAAACAGAGCACTACAAAGTTTTTACCATTTGCTCTCATGTTTTTATTTTGGGAATCTCTGTGTCCAGGCATGTAACTTTTGTACATATGTCTGATTCTGCCCCCCAATCGACCATATCACTGTCAAAACCCACAGTGATCAAAACTGGTCAACCACCATCCCAGAATACTTTACCAACCTCTGCAAAAAATCTCAAAAAGAAGACGTTTTCGAACGCCAAGGATGAAACAGGGTCTGAACGTTCAGTCACTGTAGGCATTCTTGCTAAAATCATGCTATCAAATCACAAACTTTTATCGAGTCAACCCATGAGCCACTCATTATTCTCACAAAAGAATGATGTTTTAAACAAAGGGCAAGTGACATCAGTGGGTGTTAACACACTCTTCGCTGGTGTCACATCACTGGCTACAGACCCGAGCTATCTCTCATCTCTCACTGCACCAGCTGTCAATGTCTCTCTCCAGTCACAGGGAGAGATACAAGCTGATCTCTCTGTTTTCAATGATCCATTAGCTAAAACACAAGCTGACGATGATGAGAAAACCAATCACCTATTACACACAGTATTTCATGCTATCATCAAGGGGGAGAAATATTCAAGTGTTACTGATGCTACCAGAGAAATACTGATCTACTTCATGGTATTATCAAGGGGGAGAAAACGTGCAAATGAATGCAAAAACCAATGTTGCTCATGTGCCAAAACGCTAATACTTGGAAATCATATCATCCTTAGCATCGCTGATGCTGACAAAGTAACTGATACTTGGAAATCATATCACAAGATCATGTATTTCCCGTATTTGAGTTACAATTTTCTTGGTGATTTTATTCAATATTTGTGTCACTTCAGCCCATCAATGAATCTTTCTCTATCCGGATCAGTTACAACTTAAGTATCTGAAGGTTCATTGATTTTCAGTCTGTTAAAGCTTCGTGAAAAGATGTCATGCTGAAGATTGTAGGTTTGAAAGTCTTAAGTCACTTTCTCATCTGATCGCTGAAGATAGTAGGAATCTCTGCTATTTATCTAATTACTGAAGATAGTAGGAATCTCTGCTATTTATCTAAACGCTGAAGATAGTAGATTTAAAGTTTATAATAGATTAGATATATTGTAACTGAAAAACTATCTGTACTTTATATTTTACAGTTCAATAATATCTGATCTTTTGAGAAAACCAAGTGCAAAACTCAGATCATATCAAAAGAATCCAAAAACAAAAATGAATGGATCAAAGTATAAGTCACTGAATGTTTAAAATCTTAAACACTGACTATAAACTTTTCTCAGCAACTAGTTTGTCTAGGGAGCTTCAATCACAATCATTTAGGGGGAGATTGTTGAGTCACTAGTCGCTGACAATGATGAAGTCGCTGGTCGCTGACCAACTCAACTGTTCACTACTCGATGAAGAAATGGATTGTATCGAAGCTGCTGTTGCTGATGATAGGTTTCGCTGATCGTCATTCATTCTACTTGATATACTGAGGAAGATTTAAAGCTCAACTTGGTGTGTCGCTGATCAACGTCAGCGAGAGCTTTACTTCTTCAATTCAATAAAGGCAAAAGTCACTGCCAGAATAACAGCTAGTCACTGAAGATCTTTAGTTCAAGTCATTCTACAAGAGCATGTTAGCTCGCAGTGAGTGAGGAGGATTACTGCATCTTCAGGGACTATCCAATAAAGCCTCTCTATCATCAAGTACTAAAAGTACTGTACTTATCTATACATCAGCAAGAGTGTTCTAGTTTGAAGTATGTCTGAAAGATTACGTGGCAGCAAGTGATTGGTTTTAAGGTAACGAGATATTTGCGGTAACAGAATTGGGACCCGCAGAATGTCGGTTCATCAGAGTTCAAACCAATCAAGCAACGACACGTGTCCTTCCAAGATCCTATTTTGTAGGCGATATTTTAGGAACTCTTGTAGTATAAATAGTTCAGTGTTTTGTACTGTAGAGGTTAGTCGTTCAATTCGTGTTAATCACTGTACATCAGTGAGTAGTTTGTCTAAGCACGACTTAGCGATTCATCGAGTGAACAGTCAGCGTGTTTGTCCACTGCTGTTCATCTCAATTGTAATAGATTAGCTAAGTGTTTGAATTGGATTAACTTTGGTTAATCCATTCCGCATTTAACACTTGTGAATTGTATGATCAATATAATTCATCATTTAGCTATCGTTACTTTGTTGCTTTGATATTGTCATATCCATAACTCATTATACTGTGTTACTATTGATTATACTCTGTTTCTGTGAATCAATTTAAAACTCATAAATTAACTTAGCCAAAATCTGAAAAAGTTTTAAATTGTATTCAACCCCCCATTCTACAATTAAACTTTACACTTTGTGATTCCAAATCACTAACTGATAGTGATCACGGGACTCTCAGTGTTTTCTTTTTCTACCGTTTTCTTGGTTCTGCCAGGGGAGCGATTTGTTAAATTAAAATTTCTAATTTTCCCCTGTAAAAATTTTTGTACATTGTTGGTCAATCGAAAAATCGGCTCACCCATTGTGAATACAACACAACAGAGGTATAAGGAGGGTTGCTCTGCTTCCCTAAAGGTGTAGGTTTTTAATAAGCTTCGCGCTGACCTACTTCTCCGCTTCTGTGTATGATCAGTGGAGCTACCGAGGACTTTTGATTAGCTTTGTAAATCAACTTTTATTGGAATTTTTAGTTAGTTTTTATTTTATTTTATTTTCTACTCTTTTTCTTTTTTTCTTTGTTAAACAGGTATATTTCCGCCATGGATGATCTTCCAGCAAGATTTAGAAACGCAATGAACGATCCTATTTACCATATGACTATTGAGGAATACATTAATCAACCACGGTTGATAACTTTATCCCAACCATCGATTGTGAGAGCTAAACAATTTATGGAAACTCCAAGTCAACAGATGGAAAAACCCAAAACTATTGATCACATTCAAGGAGCTTCCGTTCAACAACTTGAGGGGATGAACAATCAAATTGATAAGTATCTTCAATTCTCTGAATCCTTATTTTCTAACGAAATTTTTAGTGAATTTAAATAGGAAGAAGATATGGAGGTAGATTGGTCGATTTTGCCAAGGTTTGATCACCATAATTCTGATGAGGAATCATTTTCGTGACTTAATTGTAGTGAAGAGGAGAACCTTAAATTGGGAAACCAGAATGGGGTTATGACGGAAGAAGAAATAATGATGATTACGGATGATTTTCTGACATTATACCCGGAGGTGGAGCAATTAAAGGAAGATGATCAAGCAATGGTAAGGATTGGAGAAGAAACCGAAAACAAAACTTGCGGTAATCAAACATAACCGGCGGTTGGATTAAAACTCAGTT
Organism: Helichrysum umbraculigerum; assembly: GCA_949592205.1. Classification (NCBI taxonomy): domain Eukaryota; kingdom Viridiplantae; phylum Streptophyta; class Magnoliopsida; order Asterales; family Asteraceae; genus Helichrysum; species Helichrysum umbraculigerum. Next base: position 404,711,107 of record CATIUR010000001.1, read on the forward strand.
GGCGGTTGAAATCCAAACCGTGGTTGAGTCATCTCAACTCGCGAATGGAGTGTCTATAAGCACAGGTTTGTTGTTTTATAAATATGAAGATCATTTTTGGCAAATCGAGCGGAAGGAGAGTTTGTCACAGTTTTTGGAAGATCATGGAATATCTCAGGAAGAACATTTACTTGCTCTACACGATAAGTATTTTTATTCTTTCATTATAATAATTTTACATTTTTGGATTACTTATCGATATTACCATCCATGCTTTACGTTAAATGCGTGGAAAGTCACTAGAATTTCAGGTAAATAAGGTTGGAGTCAAGCTAGTGACTCGAACAAAAACAAGCGCTTCTCGGGAGGCAACCCGTGCTTGTATATTTTGTTGTATAATTATTAGGTAGATTTAGTTTTAGTCTAGTACGTTTTATTTTATTTTATTTTATTTCTAAGATAGGTAAAAGAAATCATAATTATTGGAATAGCTGACGCGTAATTTTAAACTAAGAGTTTGGCTAAACAAAATAATTAAATATTGGGCTCTTATCATTTGACTAAAACTGTGACACTCCTCCAAATTAGGTATAGATTTATATTTAATTTCATGCATTTCTTACGCTAATTTCCTACGAAAACAAAAATTAAACTAATGATGTGAGATAAGTCTAGCGTGCCCAAAACTTTAATACAAAAAGTATTACGAAGTTTATAATTATTTATAATTATATGAAACATTATCGGAAGGAACCCGATAAAAAGTAAATATGATCGTTGGTGATACAAATCTAGAAAGAACGCGATACTATTTTTAAATAGTTATTTAGTTGAAAGTATTTCGTGAGCAACGAAAAATGAAAAGAAAACGAAACATTTATACGTTTTATATAAAACGTATCGTACGCGACAAAAATCTACAAATCGAACTCAACAACCAAACGAGTTAAAATTTATATTTTGAAAGTTCAAAATGAAGTGTTAGAAATAATACTTCGAAATATATTAACGCGAAATAACGTTAACAAACTAAATCATTAAGATACGTTTTAACGTATAACGATCGGGTAAACGAACATGGGTAAAATACCAATCAATAACCTCAATAATTCAAAGAGACAACAAATACTTGCAGCCGTGTCCTTGGGTTGAAAAAAAATTGTCCAACCCACATGTGCTCCCATACCCATTTGAATTTAAACACTTACACCATAACACTTGACTTTGAATTCTTACACACCTCAATCATTCTCAACCAACTCTTTCATTTGCTCCCTCATTCTCTTGTCACTCTCTCACGACAACAACAGCCACAACAATAACATCACCATCATCATCTTAATCTTCATTAAATCTTGGAAAGGAAACAAGAAGAACAAGCACCAACAAGTCTCATCATCATCTACATACATTCTCCATTCTTTTAAGCTTTGTAAGGAATTCTAAACCTTTCACTAATCTATGATGTTTATTACTTGTTAACATGTTAAATGTTCATAACTTGAAAGATCTATCATGAAAATATAACAAAAACTAAGAATAACATAAAGTTATTGTGATGATGATTTTGGACAGATTTTAACATCTCGGTAGAAAAATTCTATAGAATCGTACGAGTAATAAAAACACATGAGACCACTTGGATAATCTTCGTATTTATGTTAAGAACAACTTTCGTGTAGAATTTTTCGCTTGAAAGTGAACAGATTCTGAGCTAGTAACCGATTTGTGAAGATTAACTCTAAAAAACGGGTTCCTGGACAGGCCTGATCACGAATTTTTTTAAAATATTGTGGATGTCTAAAAATCATGAAAACGATATTGGAAGTAGGTGATATATATGGGAACATCGTGTAAAATTTTTGGATTCGTTCGATAAGTTTGACCCCCGAAAACAGTCCCGAAAGTAGTCGAAAAATCAGAAAAACGGGTTCGGGGACTGTTTTGACATACTTTAAATAACGACACTTTTTGGTTAACCACAAAACGCAATGACAATTTTTCCGAGCTCAAATAACATATTTAAGTGACGTGTAAAAGTTTCGGGTCAAACCGAGCACGTTTGACCAAGTCGATACAAGCGAGCCACAAACGATAAACGTAAACCGACAAATATTAAACATTAAAACTTTTCGACCGAAAATATATTGGGCTAGATTTGGATTGGGCCGTGAATCATTAATTTGATATTGGGCCGAAACTGCATTGGGCCAAAACCATTATGGGCCGGATTTGTTATCAAATAAATTGGGCCGGACGGGTTAAGTTGTCAAACCGAACGGGTTGCTTAGTATGTGGGCGGAGACTAGTTTGGGCCAGATTGTTTAGACCGTACGGGTTAAATAAACAAGTTGGGCCATATGATATTAAAACATAAATATAAAATGGGCTAAGTATTGTTGGGCCAAAAGTGTTAATGGGCTAAACTCATTTGGATTTAGTAAATGGGCCTAGTTAGTTTATTAAATGGGCCGGATTGGTTATGAAATAAATTGGACCGAATGGGTTAAATAGATTGGGCCACAAGATTTAAAATAAACAAAAAAATGGGCCAAGTGTTGGGTCAAGCCCAATGGGCCGTATAACGTTTAAAACATAAACGCGATTTGGGTTAATAATTCGGATCGAGAACTTATAAACAAAAAACGAATAATAATTTTAAAAACTTTACGACACATATAAAAGGATATTTTTATAAACTTATATATATATATATATATATATATATATATATATATAACGATAAACAATCAAGTTGTACATATATACGTATTAACAAACGTACGATTTAAAATATGCGACAAGTATACTTATATACATATATATATGACAATTATATATATGTACAAAGGAAACGAAACGATATTTATATATATATATATATATATATATATATATATATATATATATATATATATACACACACACACACAACTACATACATGTATATATATATACTTAACAAGATTTACGACTCAAGAAATATTACTAGTATTTCAAAACATTGTCACCAACAACTTGTACAAATTTAAGAAATTAACAATTTCTTCAACATAATTGAACTATTGACATAAATTGACAAACAATGTACTTATGATAATACACCTATTGCATATAGGTTGACTGTCTTTGGGCATCGCTACTACTACTCGCTAGCTTTCACATCACGCTACAACTACTGTGAGTTCACAGCCCCTTTTTCACCGTTTTAATACTTTTAAAACCTGGGGTGAAAAACATAGTCATCGTTTGTATTACTGCATGCGATAACTGATTCAAATATTGTATGTATTTACTTAAACTGTTTATGAAATGTTATTTCATACGATTATTTGAACTGCTGTTTATGAAAAGATGTTTTCATACTATTTTGGGAATTAGACAACGAATCCTAGAATGGACCTAGGCTTACGATGTAGTGCATAAAAGTCCTTATGGCTACAGACTATAACCATTAGCTAGGTGACTCTAGCCACTGAGTATACGGATAGTACTATCGTCGTGACGACCCTCCTACGGTTTTGGAGCGTATACTTACATGTCCTATTTGGCAAACAACTACTGCTGGTCGTGGTTTGGTTATAGGGTTAGGTCGCGTTGTTTTAACTCGACAGGTGTAGCTCACCTTTCGAGGGATCACCGTCTAATTATTCCCACAAGACTATTATTTAGGAAGTGATTTCCTACGAACAACTACTTTGGAAATGTTGATCTTTAGTTAGATTAACCTGTGTTTCCTACTAGCAAACTATTTGGGAAATGTTATTCTTTATAGATTAACTTGTGTTTCCTACACGACTTACAACTACTATTACTTTGGGAAATGTTATTTTTAATTAAATAGCCTGTGTTTCCTACAAACTATTACTATAGGAAATGTTTTCCCTTAATTGGTTAAACTTGTATTTCCTACACTACAACTATTCAACAATGTATAAACAACTTGGTTTATTACACTTTATACAAACCTGTGAATTCACTCAACAATTTTGTTGACGATTTTCTCTATGTTTTTCAGGGAATTAGCAGTATAGGTAAGAACTGCATGCATATCAGGACGGACAACCCTGGACTTGTTAGGATGCCACTACTTTTGGGACATTCGGATTTCCTTCATATTACTACAATTCATTTGTGGTTATATATATGAAATCTACTTTTGTGTTATGTATTTTTATAAAATAATGTTTCAAACACTACTACTATTATTACAACTTTTCTAAGTTGTAATCTTTTGTAAAACTACTTAATTATTGGCATCTTAATACATTATATTCTGCGATAACCATATGCTCTGGATGTATGTATCTATTGGTTGTATTACTGCTCGCAGCCCCGCCACGTCACTAAGCTTCCGCAAACTACTCTCACTAATTGTAATTACCGTTTGGCGGGGTGTGACAACAACTGTTAGTGTACTTTAAATTCGGATGGCCTACACTGTTGGACCAACAAATAACGGATTTTTATATAATATTGAGCTAGATTAAATTGAAAAATAATAATAATAATTATTTGAATGATCATAAGAGATGAAAAATGGAGCCAAAATAATAATTTTCATTCAGCCGGCGGCTGGATTAAAGCAACCAACGGTTGGCCATTTTTTTCGATAAAACAACTACAGCAGCAGCAGTTAATATGATTATGAGTTCTTTTCTCCTAACTTAGTTTTTATTTTTGTTCTAACTTTAAGGTTTTATTTTTAGTTTTTCTTTTTTTTTTTGAATTATTTTATTTTTATTTGTTAGGTTTATTATGTATTATATTATCTGGTACGTTTAATTTGTTTGCTTATTTATCCTATTTAGAATGTTTGAACTTTGTGGGTGTGTTCCCTGGAAACTCTCACGAGACTATAACTCGTCCACTTAGGATACCGAGGGGTTTAAAGGCTTATTGCATTTGCTAAATGCAATCGTGATTGCCTACGAAAGTGTGCTGTTGTATATTTTGGAATAAGGATCGCGAGCAAACCAATTAGTTGAACCAGATTTGACCAAGTACGCACCATATCAGGGGAGTTTTTCGTTCTAATTTCTTTTCTTCCTTTTTCTCACTTTCTTTTGATATGTTTATGTACAATGGGGACATTGTACAACTTAAGTGTGGGGAAGGGGTCGGTAGAAAAGAAATTTTTACTTGTCTTTAAGATATGAGTTTACTTTAATTTAAATTTTCATCAAAATTTTAAAATTTTTAAGTTAATAAGTATGTATTTATTAATTAGAATACTTTTATTAAAAGTTTTGTTTTGTATTTTTAAGTTTAGAATTAACCTGGATTAACTATTTTGTACATATAATGTTAAGAAATGTAATAAATACCTACTTATTAACTTAAATTTTTTTTTGTTTTGTATTTTTAAGTTTAGAATTTAACGTGGATGAACTGTTTTGTACATATAATGTTAAGAAATGTAATAATAAGTAATATATAGTTACATGATATGATATGATGTACTAATAGGCAATCTATATGAGGATTTCTGAATTTTAAGAAATTAATAAATAACTTGTATATTATTTTATGATACACAATATGATGTATGACATAAAATGTCTTAATTCTTAGATTTATCATGCAATAATTTTATATTTTGATATTTATATGAAACCATTAAGGGGTTTACTAATTGTTTCCTCTGTTGTACGAAAGTACAGACCTGGTCTCGTATTAATATTCTTAATAATAAGCAAAAAGATATAAAATCTTTAGAATCGTATGATTCCGAATTAATCAGACTATGTCGCTATGTTATATAAGGTATAGACATGTCACCGCTTGTTTGATTTAAATGGTTTTGCTTTACTTGAATCAAGTTATGTCGCTTTGTTGCATGAAAATGCAGACCTGTCACCAATATCTTGATTCTTAAAAATGAGTTTCATATACTTATTTTAAATATAAAATAAAAATGCATGATTAAGTTTAAGAGTATATCATATGTGGAAATCATAAATAATATACATACTAATAATAAAGATGTATTCAGAAATATGAGTATAGATTGTTTAAAGTGGATAAAAATATTAGTAATCATTTATGAGCTATATGTTACATGAATAATAATTAAGAATTTTTATTTGTGCAATATAGTTATCCATGTTAATTAAATTATTTAAAGTTTTAAAGTATGAAACAGATTTTTAATTTAGGTATTTTGATTCTTAAGTATTAGTTTGATGCTTATCTAAGTTTTATGATAAAAATATATATATCTACTTGAGGACAAGTAGAACTTAAGTGTGGAGATATTTGATAGCATCAAATAATACGTTATCTATATAATAATATTTCTCTATTTTTATATACTTTTATTGCAATTATTTGATAAAAAATACTTATTTCGTTCATATTTGCAAAATAGGTATATAAATGGAACTTGGATATAAAGGAACGAAAAATGAAGAAAATTACACGAAGTGGGCTAAAAGTTGATTGGATCTAAATTTGGTTGAGACAAAGAGGCTAAAAATGAGTTGAGACAAAGAAAATATACAAGAAATAAATAAAGTTCGCAAATAGTTGGGTTCGATAATTTAAAGAGATTGCGCAAAAATAATTTGATTGAAGATTTATTTGGAGTGTACGAGTTGGATCAAAGTTGAATTTGGGCTAGAACTTGCGAAGATTAAATTGACTAAAGTTTTAATTATTAAAAATTAAAACTAAAGTTTGGACTCACAAATAAATGGATGTGAAGTAAAAGGGAGTTGGGCCAAACGAAGTCAAAAACAAGGCCAGTCAACAAGCCCAAAAGATCACGTGAAGAGCTAGAGAGGAAACAAGAAAAGGTTCTAGAACCTTCTGGAAGCCATAATGGCGGCTGAAACAAGCAAATGTAAATGGTCGGTGGAATTTCTTGGTGGGTACGCCAAAATCAATCCAGCCGCCGGCTGGATCATTGAGCCGCCGGTTGGATTCGGGCAGCAGCAACCATCAATAGAGGCTTAATCCTACATACGAAACATACACCAAATAACTTAATAATTCGTAAAAACGAATTATTAAACCCCAATTTCGACTAGAAACATTTTCTAAGGGTTATAGGAACGATTTAGAGGCGCGGGAACGCAAGGGTTTGTCTATGATAAAGTGTTCGGAGCGTGGTTCGCGGATTTGGTTTGTGTATTCTTTATTCATTATTCAATTTTGAATGTGTTTTATTATTGGATTATGTTTTTAGTTTACTACAACTTAGTCATGAACTAAATATTTTGTGTATTTGCTTGGATTAAAATACTTAGATAATGGTTTAATTATATGATTATGTTGGTTTGATTTTATGAATGATTATTAAGAATATATCTATGTTGATTATATGATTAAAAGATTCATGCGATAGTGAACACTTGTATGAGTTAATTAATAATTTAGGTTTATGTTTAATCATAGCTTAAAACCTGACCAGTCAATAAGTTAAGAATATTAATTATAAACTATAATTAAGTAGATAATAACATTCGAGACCACGAAGTTAGCTAATCTTAGTATTTTTTTGAAGGATTAATAGAATAAATATTAAGTGGACACTACTTAAGGAGAACTTCTATAGTATATTCGCATCGAATCTTGTGTTTTTATTAATATTTATATGATAGTTAAACCCGACCAAGGAAACTGTCTACACTTGTATTTCAGCATAAAATCAACCAACTAATAAAATAAACATATCTGAGAATCTGAGTCTATGAAAAACAGTTTAAGTAAATACATATTTATCTCTAATTATTTACAACCTCTAGTAAATTGTTGTCTGTTTAATTGGTTATAAATTAGTTTTTTAAATTACGTTCGATCGGAACTAAAACGGCCCCTTGTTTACTGTTTTATTTGTATTTTGTATTTATTTGTTAAACTATAAATTCCATATTTGTAATAAATTACCATTCCCAGTGTTCGACTCGGACTTACTTTAAAGCTATATTATACGAACGGGTATTCTTGCCTGGTTGAGTTATAGTATTACTTTAGTATTACCATTTATTAAAACTCGTTATTTTAAACACTATTCACACGACATCACTTATTTGCTTATAAGCATTAAGTAAATCAAATAAGCTCCCCCAAACACCCCCTTATTACCGTCCATCGGTTTTTCGTACTTGTATTTTATATAAATAAATATATAATATATATAATAATAGAGAAATTTTTTGAGATAGACCGTCAATGGGTCGGTTAACACTAGGTAGTCCGTGTCAAAGAAGTTTCGAGTCGGTTTACACTAGGTAGTTCTTGTAAGATAAGTTTTTTTACCAAATAAACACCGATCCCGCTGTAAATAACAGCAGGCCATCGGTATCTTTTGCCCAATTGAATCGCAACACCTGACTTCTATATCCCACTACCAAAGCTAATTCTTGTAGTCAACAACAAAAATCCACATGAAGCTTAAAAGGCCGAATACCCGATGTAGTTGCATAAACCAAAACATAAAAAATGTTTACAAATAAAAAAGTTAAAAACTTTCGGTAAACCCAAAACAATAAAATTGAGGTTCATAGTTGAAAAGGTTAAAAACTTCTTGTGAACCCAAAATAAATGAAATTAAGTTTCTCAATTAACTAAGTAAAAAAAATTATTTGAATAAAAAAAATTAGGTTCACAATTAAAAAACATGTAACCTTTATGTGAACCTAAACAAAAAAAATAAGCTTCACAATTAAAAATATTATTAAATTCAATAAAAAAAATTAAAGTTCATAATTAAAAAATTTAAAACAATTTGTGAACCAAAAAAAAATAAGCTTCACAAAAGGAAAATTTAAAAATTTAACGTGAAAAAAATTAAGGTTCAAAATAATAAAAAACTTTAAAAAATTCCAGAGAAAAAAAAAATTAAGCTTCACAAATTGAAAAGTTAATAAATTTGTGTAAAAAATAAGGTAATAAATTTGTGTAAAAAATAAGGTTCACAATTAAAAAAGTTATAATAATTTTTGTGAACCAAAGAAAGAAATTAAGGTTAACATTAGAATAGTTATAAAAATCTTTAACTGTACAAAAAAAATTAAGGTTTATAATTAAAAAAGTTAAAAACTTCATGTGAAAAAATAGGTTCATGATGAAAATTTTATGGAAAACGGAAAAAAAAAATATATAACGGTTCACAATTAAAAACGTATGTGAAGCAAAAAAAAAATTCACAACTTAAAATAAATTGTCAAACAAAAAGTGTTTTCCCATTTTTTTTTATCTCCACCGCTTTCATACACACACACACACACACACACACACACACACACACACATATATAAATAAATTGTGAAGCAAAAAGCGTTTTCCTATTTTTTTTAGGGCAAATAGTCTGAAAATGTATCGAACTTGTCATGAAATTCTATTGTATGTATCCTGCTTTCAAAACTCCTATTGTGTGTACTCAACTTACTAATCCCTCCTATTGTTTGTAGTTATTAACCTTAAACCAGATTACTGGTCAAAATTAGCTCAGGTGGCTTTTGTAGCTGACGTGGCATTGCCACGTCAGTGCCATCTCATCAAAAGTTTGATACATTTTTTTCCACGTCATCATCTTCGTCAACTTCACCATCTTCAATTTTTCGTTGACACCATCTTTTCCGGTGACACTATTTTTTAGGGAAACACTGCCTTAACCAATTTACAATTCACTAACCACCAACCCTATCAACTCCATGTCCAAAACATGACCATATCCGACGTCACTACCATCTCTACAATTTTTTCTGGCGAAAACATTACAACCAATTTGCAACTCCTTAACCACCAACCCCTATCATCTCCACCTCACCAATATGTAACGCCCCTAAATTTGTAAGTTTTAAATTTGTATAATATTAGTTTTATTGTCTAAGTTATAAAATATAATTGTGTACTAGAAATAAGTTACTGGGACTTGATATTTCATAAATTCTAGTTAGAAGGGCATAAAGTGTTAAGTGAGTAATATTGAAGGGAGACTTATGAAATATACTCAAATAAAATTTCTCCCCAAATACAGAAAATTAAGAATACAATGAAAGTGTGTGTGTGTGTGTGTGTATCGATTTGGAGGGAAGAACAAGAAGAAAGAAAGCTAAAATTGCTAGGGTTTAGCTAGATTGAGGCTTGTAATCTTCTATTAACAATCTTTAAGGTATGAATAACTTCCTTTGATGCTTAACTTGATGTTAGGGTTTCGATACATAAACTCTAAGTGTTAGAGACTTGTAAAGTAAGATGTTAATTAGATGAATTAGTGTTTCATACATGTTATTAAGTTGTTTTCTAAACTTGTTTTCTTAAATTCTTATATAAATGATCATATACATGTGGGTGTTAGTGAATTGATAAGTTATGAAAATTTTATATATGAAAGTGAAGAATTTGTGAGAAAGTACTACCCATGGTATGTGATTTTAATGAAAAGAAAGTTTATAAGCTATGTAAAGAAAGTTTGGTGAAGTAAGAATGTATGAAACATGTCAAGTAAGAAAGAGGAGTTATTAAATTAACACCAATGTTATGGATTAAGAGTAAGTTATGTTGTTAAGTAATTTATGTGTGTATATGTTTATATGTGATTAGGTGATCAAGGTGTTGAAGTTAATACAAGTACTTTTCATATTCAAACAAAAGGTAAGTAAATGGATAATTGTGGAAGTAGTGATGGTCATGGCATTAGCTTGATGCTAGCCAAGTAATGAACATGACATCACTTGTGTTAAGATGTTGATTATGAATAATTAACATGTGGAAGTTAGTTAAGGATCCTTTATATGTGGAAGTTATTATGTTAAGTTAAATATCCATTACTTACTAAGCAATGTGCTTATTGTGTTAAGTTTAAATGTTTTAGGTGAGCCAAGTGGAAGGAAGGATGAATTGGGCAAAAAGCCCATGGAAAGCTAGTGGTGGCTTGTTGCTTGGTGGTAACAAGTTCTAATCCCTTTTGATCATGCTCGAATACTATATTGCACCCCTTTTTGTAAAACTTTGAAAATTATGTTTTGTCACGTTAAATCTCACTCATGAGTTATAAGTATTATGTTGATATATGTGAAATCATGAAGTGAGAGTTAAAAACATGTAAGTTTGTAAATTAAGGTTTGTTGTTATATTGAAAGTCAAAGATATGTGTCTCGAAGTAATATTAATGAAAAAGTTTGACTTTGACTTTGTTGGGTCAATTGGGTAAGAATTGGTGAAGGTAAAGTGGTTAAGTTGGTTGTAAACCCAAATGGGTCATTTGGTGTCCAAGTGGGTCACCAAATGGTTAAAGTGTCAAATTGGGCTAAGTTAGCAATATGTCAAATGTTATCGTTGAAATAGACTTAATATGTATTGTTGAAAATAAGGTCAAAAGATGGAAACCTTGTTTGGTGTAGTTTAGAATTTGGTATGTCATGAAAAAGTGCCCATAATGGGCATAAAATAGATTACGGTCCAAATCTTGATAAAACGTGAATTTCAGAAAAGTTTAAATTGTGAAGTGTTGGTATTCATATAAGAAACGTTTTTGTAAAGTTTCATGAGCATTGGTTAAGCGGTTTAAGAGTTATGTTGTGTTAAAGTTCGGATTTTGGTATTAAAAATGCGGGTTGTGAGTCTGATAATGGATCTGCTGTAATAGCAGTGTACCCGGCGGGTAAGTAGTTGTAACCGGTAGGTAACCCTTACCCGGTGGCCCAATCCGGCTGGTAAGCCCACCCCTAACGGGTAGGCTTAGTGTAAAATGGGACATATTTTTAGGCGTTGGAGTATAGGATGTCTACCCGACGGGTAGACATGGTACCCGGCGGGTACCCTTAAGATATTGGTGATCTTTGTTTTGTGCTAAGTTTAAGTCCATTAAATTTTAAGACAATGTCATAATAATTATAATAAGTTGTTTAAAGTGTTTAAAATGTTTAAATAAGTGAAGTATATAATATATATATATATATATATATATATATATATATATATATATATATATATATATATATATATATATATATATATATATATTCAAAATTTTCGGGGTGTTTCACAATATCTCCAAATAATCTCCATCTCCGACATCACCATTTTTTCCGGCGACACCATTTTTTGTGTGTTAAGATAGTGGAGTTGAAGTGATGGTGGAGATGGTGATATTTTGGATATAGTAGTGAGATGGAGATGATAGGGGTTGGTGGTTAAGAAAGTGTAAATTGTTTCTAGTGTTGTTCGCCACAAAAAATGGTGTCGTCGGAAAAATGGTGACGTCGGAGATAGTGATTATTTGGAGATATTAGTGAGGTGGACATGATAAAGGTTGATGATTAAGGAGTTGCAAATTGGTTGCGGTGTTTTCACCGGAAAATAGGGTGTCGCCGGAAAAATGGTAGACTTAGTGGTGACATCGGAGATGGTCATGTTTTGGACATGGAGTTGATAGGGGTTGGTAGTTAGTGAAGTATGAATTGGTTATGGTGGTGTTACAGAAAAAATGGTATCGCCGAAAAAGATGGTGTCACCGGAAAATTGAAGATGGTGAAGTTGATGAAGATGATGATGTGGAAAAAAATGTATCGAACTTTTGGTGAGATGGCACTGACGTGGCAATGCCACGTCAGCTACTAAAGCCACCATAGCTAATTTTGACTTGTAATCAGGGTTTAAGCTTAATGACTACACACAATAGGAGGGATTAGTAAGTTGAGTACACACAATAGGACTTTTGAAAGTAGGATGCATACAATAGGATTTCATTACAACTTCGATACATTTTCAGACTATTTACCCTTTTTTTATGTCCACCACTTTCACACACACACACATATATGGGTTGGTTGTTGTGAAATAGAGTTTAGAATAGAATAAATATAATAGAATGTGGACCATTGGATTGATCAATTTGATGGAAATTATGAGCATTTAGTATTTAATTATTTAAGTAAAAAAATATGATAATTAGGGGCAAAACTGACCATTCGCAAATAACATATTAAAGTCTGCCTTGAAAACTCTTTCAATATCGATAGGTTAAACATTAGTTTTTATTTACACATTAACACACCAATTAACGCATAGTTTTCTTCAAAACTTGATTCACAATGAGAGTTTCTCACAAAGTTTATAATATACAGATTTAAAAAGAAACTGATGAACATATATACAAAGGGTTGATTCACATATGTTCAAACATTTATATGCACCGGAACGGCTTTCTCGACGGCGTCTTGGAACGGTGTCCGGCTTGAGACGTTGTTGGGAGCATTTGTTTAATGTTTTTTTTCTTTTTCTTCCCAACAATCAAAACAAAAATTAAAAATAGCCGTTATATGGCTGTTTAAAAAGAAAAAAAATTTCAAACCTTATACATAAATCTATTTAAACAACACTTCTCCTACAAACCAAAACACACTTCAAACAATTCTCTCACTAAAAAATTCTATATAATTCATCACTTTCTTCATCATGTTGAATAACCAAAACAACCCGAACAACCCGTACCACTTATAATCCAATTGGAACCCATTCACGGGCCTTTCACAATCCTCAAACCCATAACAAACTCCACCATCTTCCAACCCACAATTGTAAGGTTTCGCATCATACGCTTACAACCAACAACCACAATATAATCCTTTATACAATCAACCACTACCTATGTAACCACCGCAAATGTCGCCCAATGAATATTCTCAATTTCAAATGTGGCATCAAAGTCAACAACAAACCGACGTGCAATCCGTTGAAGAAACCAACCCGACGCCATCTTCATCCAAAAAACCAAAGGAAAAAGTCCAAAAAAGATTCACCAAAAACAAAAAAAGTCGTTCCAAGCCGTAACATTTGGCTACCGGACGACGAGCTTCGTTTGACTGAAAGTTGTATTTCGGTATCCGAAAATTCCAACCATGGAATTGACCAAGACGGGCCTTCATTTTGGTATCTTGTTATGGATTCCTACAACGCCTGCAATCCGTCGTTCCAATGTGGAAAAGACGTGTTGTCGTCAAAGTGGAACAAACTCAACGCAGATTGCAACAAGTGGATAGGTATATGGAAACGCCTATCGGATCAACCCCGGAGTGGTGAAGGTCGGGAAGATTTCATGATCCGTTGTGAAAATCAATACCTGTTGGAAAATGAGCAAAAAAGTTTCCATAACTTGATGGCGTGGAACTTTTTGAAGGATAAACAAAAGTGGCTACATCCCGAGCCGTTTGTCGTCGGTAGATGAAATGTTCCTAAACGCCGCGAGATGGTGAATTTGGACGACTTGAACTTTGATGAAGAACCGGAGGAAGATACGCAAAACCCGAATGCGGGTTTATTTGGTGACGATCCGCATCTACGTCCTGTTAGAAAGTCAAGAAAATCAAAGTCCCAAAAAACCACGTCTTCTGGTTCGGCCACTTCGTCTCGTGCTTCATTTGATGAATCACTCGCAACAACTTTCGAAAGCATCCGAAGCGACAAACAAGGTTACTACAAGACGAATGATCTTGAGGTCAAACTCAGAATCTTGTCCATGCCTACTGAGCATTTGCAAGAGCAAGGAGATTCATCATGGAAATGTAAAAGATGAAGAATTCCTGAGAGTATGGGATGGCCATACGGAACGGGAGTGGGAGGTGGTGCTCCAAGATCGGGATCGGAAGCCAGAGATGCTTGATTGAATTTGTATTGCATTTTTAATTATTAGGACTTTTAAGTTATGTCTTTAAATTATGCATTTTAATTTTTTGGACTTGTAATTTTTTTTTTTAAATTTGTTATAATGAATAAAATGTTGTTTTATTTAATTTATTTGTTTTTAAAAATTAATTTATTCAATTAATTGTATTAAAAAAACAAAAAAAAAACAAAAAAAAAAAAAAAACTTCAGAATACTGTCTACCACATCACAAAATCCACAGCAACAACAAGAGTGTCACGACACCCTGTGCTCTAAGGTTCAAATGTGTACAACATCATTGGGTGAGAATGAGAGAACCAATAAGAATACGCTACGTGTTATAAAACTCACTTTCTCCCATGTTTTTAAAATTAAGTATCTCACAAACGATAAGTCAAAAAATTATAAGAATTACACTATAAGAATCAGCGTTTTTTTTCCTCCTCAATTAGAGATCTCAAAAGGTATACTTTCGACGAATTTTTTTTATGGGTTTTACAAATTGTACAATAGTAGTATCAAATGTGTTACTCGTTGGTATCACTTGTGTTACTCGCTGGTAACACATGTGTTAGTTGTTTTCAAAACCCACACAAAAAAAAACAAAAAAAAAAAGGTCGAAAGTATACCTTGTGAGATCTATAATCGAAGAGAAAAAAACGCTGATTTTTATGGTGCAATTTTTGTGATTTTTCGACTTACCGTTTGTGAGATATTTAATTTTTAAAAACATGGAGAAAATAGGTTTTGTGTCACATGACGTATTCTTATTCGTTTATCAATTTTCACTCGGTATTACTGTTGTGGGTGGATTTTTACTAACCTTTGCAGGATCCTAATTAGCATCATGTGTGCACCTCGTAAGTATGAAAGTCGTTTATATTTAATATTCGTATCTCAAGATAATGATAGTTTGTAAGTCTGTTTTCAGGATCACAGATATACTTAAGGATCCTGGATATATTTTTATTATTTGTCTTGCGGGATCCTACTGAGGATATATTTATCTAACATAATCATGCAGGATATTGAATGAGGGAGATCCTTAAATGAGGATCCTAACTTTATTCTGGACTATGCATAGCTCAGGATCCTGGATCTATATTAGTTCAGGATCATGCACTGTTTAACGTGTTTGTTTTCTATAAGTATTGACCAGGTCTTATGAAGAACGCGTTAATGAGATATACTCCGGATTACATGGCGAGGCTTTAATATAATTTTATGAAGACGAAGTCCGCTGCACATGTAAAATGAAGTCAAAAGAGACGTTGGTGGTCTTCATCCTTCATCGGAGGATCCCTGAAATCTCGGAAATATTGTTATACGCTCTTAGTATTTAAACGAGGCATGGATGATCATTTAGGGGAATGAATATTCACGATTTTCACCTGCAACTCACACAAACACTCTGCTATTTCTTTCATTTACACTTATTTCATCAACACTTAGCTAGATTTACACACAAATTCACTTAGCCGATCATCCTTGTGCTCTAAGTTTGTAATCAATTACTTTCATTTTTATAAGATTAACAAAGGCAAGGATCATTTGATCCTTCCCGAGGTTTTGTGCCTGCGATCAACCTTGATCAAGGGCTTTCCTCGTACATCATCGTGTCATTTTTATTTACTTATAATTCATATCAATTTACTTGCATTTTCATTGTCAACTTAGTATTATCCTCAATCTGTTCTTGAGCTTTGATATTAAAACATTTGTTCTACTAGGATCCATGTATTTGATCTATCTTTTTACACAAAATATCTGCTTACTAATAGAGATAATCATGTTTCTACGTAATTATCTTGAGAGTAATTACAATCTAAATTTGATCACTTAATTGCTTTTAGTAATTTTTGACCAAAACAATTTGGCGCCCATCGTGGGGCAATTGGTGTTTTGCTTAATCAAACTTTTGTTAAAATCCTTGTTGAGTCATCTTTTCCAAATATTTCTGTCAAAAATGTCGAGCCAAGGACGATCTACATCATCTACCATGCCATCAGCATCTTCTGCTAGAACCACTCTTCCTCCTGCTCCACCTCTCACATCATCTCAGCAACAGCCGCAAAATGTCTACGCGAGACTACCGTCGGCTGGATCCACATCTTTGGGGGCTGGATTCCTATCAGATCCAGACTCTGTTATGATTGCTAACCGGGATATTGTGTCTATGTTTACGCAGGTAAAAGAGCAGCTTCAACGAGTGGAGAGAAGCAATGAAATCCTGAGAAAGGATGTGGAGAATTTGAGGGCAAGGGATAGTACTCCCGCTACTCAAGTCACTACTCCTATCCGAAGCAGGATCCTTGATTTTGGCACTCCTCCATCTACGGAACATCAAGGAGATTTCATATCCATGCAAGGGAGCACTAGGATCCCTGATCCAATATTTGCTACAGGAGTGATAAACGCTCAAAAGTACTATATTTCAGTAGTATTTTACCCCTAATCTTGAATGTTTTTATTGCATTTTGTTAAGAATAGATATTGATTTCGTTCATATTTGCAATTAGATGTGGAAATGGAGCGTTTATGGAAAAGGAACGGAAAACAGTCAAATAACGAGCTAAATGATACATATTTGAAGAATAATGAGAAGCCGAAGTCGAAGAAAAGAAGAAATGAAGAAAAGTCAAAAATCTGCTGGAAAAAGCATCCATACGCCGTATGGAATCCATACGCCGTATGGATTGCAGCAGTGGAGGCCCAGGTTACGCGGACTTGGGCTGGGCTTGAAATCAATCCATACGCCATATGGAAATCCATACGCCGTATGGATCAAAAATCACAGAAGTATAAAAACGCGTTTTAAACCCTATTTCGACAGTTTTTGAAGGGTTTTCGTTTTCTTTCAGTTCCAGACGACTTTTAGGGTTTATATTTCGTAATTTAGGGTTAGTTTGGAGGTACGGAAGCTAAAGAACGAGGATAATTCGCTCTAATCTTTCGTAGTTTATCGTTAATCGATTCGGTATATTTTCGTTTCCTTATTTCATTGAAGAACTTGATTTATTGAAACTGATATATATTGTTTTGATGATGAATTGAGTATTTAAAGTGATTGTGTAGTTGATTTAATTTAGATTATGATTATTGAACGATTATAATTGCATATTGAATAAGTTATTTGATTGAAAACGGTTATATTGCTCGTGGACACTTGTTTATTGGTAACTAGTTATTATTGTTGCTTCACGTGATTAATAATTTTAATGAGATTGAGTTCCTTTAAGATTATTGATTATTGCTAGTACTACCTTAGGGGTTGGACTATCACTAAATACGTTGAGTCTGATAGGTCGAGTATACAATAATAATCTACTTTAAAATGAGCAAGACAATAAGTTAATTATTGGGTATTGTTGAGTCATACCATAGAGTTAATTATAATGAGTTGTGAATGTTTAATGCATAATTTAGGAAAAGGCATACAATTGACTGATCATCTTGTGACATTGGAACCAGTGTTTTATGTTGGACCCTAGATTATAGGAATTAGTTGGACCCGAAACGTTGGCTAGTTCATATTCGACTTAGTATTCATTGAAGAATTTGGTATTAAGTTGATCTAAAAGAATCACAATTAGATAATCAATACGTAATAAATCGGGAAATATGAATCTAAGTGACATTAACTATACAATTACTTATTCCTTCCAATTAGGATTTATTGTTATTATTTCTTTATTATTTTAATTTAAAGTTTTATTTAAGGTTGTTATTTTAATTAAATGTTTTCTAAATTGTTCGTACGGAACTAAAACGCCCCCCTATTTACTGTTTTCTAGTTAATTGTTAATTGTTAATTTCTATTTTAAATATTCCACCTTTTCCCTGTGTTCGAACTTGACTTACCAAATCTATATTTACAATTGATCGGGTATTCTTGCCTGGTTGCTTGAAAGTATTTATTAGGTATTTCTATTTATAAATTATAAAACAAGACGCGCTTTCATAGGCGACATCAAGTTTTTGGCGCCGCTGCCGGGGAAAGCGGTTGTGTTTATTTAAATAGAAATTAGTAATTTTTAATTCTTTCTTTTTAAAAGTAACTTTTGTTAATTAAGTTTTAGTAAAGTTGTTTTAATTAGTTTAATTAATTTTGTAAAAAGTTTTTAATACGTCACTGGTTGAAACTAATTACCTTTTTTATTTGGTTGAACTTTTAGGGTTTTAGTTTCAACCGGCGGATGGAAATCCATCCGCCGGTTGGAGTTCCATTTATTTAAGATTGTACACATTATTTAATTTTTGTTTATTTTGTGTGAACTAACTTGTTTTTCGTTAGTGGTGTTTTGTATTTCCAGATTTATTTTTATTTAGGTTTGTCCAATGGCGAGGAGCTTTGAAAGTTATGCAAATGGTAATAACATGGTTAAGAGGGATCAGTCTGTTACTTCGGATGCTAGTTCCGCCGAGAGGGTGCCTCCTTATACCCAATTAGGCCGTATTCCCGTTCCTATTACTTCATCTTGTCAGGGGTTGCTATCGGCACTTGAGGAGTTTAGAGGGGATATTCCTTTCAGTTCTGAGATTATTAGCAGGTCCACTGTGGATTTTACTGATAGTCAGAGGGTTTTGGTAAACGATGTGTTAGAGGCAGCTTTGATTGAGAGTCAGTATGGGATTGATAGGCAATTCTATATTGCCCTTACTACTTTTGGGGAATCTCTAGAAACTAGAATTAAGGAGGAAGAGAGATTCTACAATGCTCAGAGGAAAAGATACACGGAGATTTATGAGATTTTGAGGCATTCTGCATTTCCTTATTCGGCAAATCAGACCGCGTGTCTTGGCCGTATGCTTAGGGCTCTGTACGAGGCTACTGGTCATCCAAAGGCAGAAGCAGACAAGGAATTTAGGTTTGGTTTAAGAGAATTGGTTCGATTGCTACATTCAGATGACCATTTGACGGATATTATACCTCATCGGTTCATTGTTACGAGTATTATTCATTACTATCTTCATGAAATGGTGACAAAAATGGATCGCTTTGCTAAGGAAGAGGAAGAAAGACCTCACCCGGATTTCCTTCATCCTCATTTTGATATTGATTTGGCTACTTATGTGGTACTGAATTTGGATGTTTTAGTTGATAATAATAAGGTTCTAACTATGAGGGAGCATTTCCACTATGGGATGGTGGAAATATGCACTAAATTGGTTGAAATCTTCAAAGATTCAGGATTAGAACTAACTTGTGTTCAGAATGAGGTAATTGCAAGGATTGAAACTAAAATAAGAAGTTTAAGGAAAGAACCGTTTCTGAGTAAGCATGCTGGGATAGTGGCAGATTGTTTGGAGTTTATGAGTGAGTTTGAGAAGAATCATCCCGATCATGAGTACAAGCTGGTAGGTGATAAGTTAGTATTGGCACCTGAGGGAGTAATTAATAAGGTGATAAAAGGAATCAGCTGGGACTTGGTCTATCTTCAACATGTTACCAATGGATACTTAGAAAGTTTTGCGACTTTTGGTAATGGGGTTGAAAATGTAGTTACTGAAATGATGAAGAGTTTCCTAGTCCTCTATCCATTGAACTAATTTCATCGTTCCATCTTCTTTTTATCTTTCTTATGCTATTGGATTGTTTCTAACATTTTGGTTTGTTTTGGATTATGTTAGACTTTTGTTGTTTTGGATTTTTGGTTTTTGAATGTGTGATTTGAATATTAAGTATTATTTTGAATATTATTCTTTTTAATGTTTGTTAATTATTGTTATTTATTTTATAGTGTGGAATTGTGAAGATTTTGAAGTCGTGATTATCATCCAGGTTTGAGATTTAATTATATAAAGTTAGTGATGAATTTGGGTTAAAAATGGGTTGAAAATCGTTTTTGAAAAAATTCTGATTTTTCAATCCATACGCCGTATGGAATCCATAAGCCGTATGGATTGATTGGGCCGCTGGACCGGGCCGTTGACTGGGTTTAATGAGTTGACCTGGGCCTGTTTAATCCATACGCCGTATGAAATCCATACGCCGTATGAAATCCATACGCCGTATGGATCAAAAATGCAGAAAACCGCCAGCAGCTTTCTTTCTTCCCATTTTTCATTCCAAAACCCTTTTTTTCTCAAAACCACCCACGGCTCTCATACCCACAACCCCCAAACGGAAAATCCGGCCACGCATTCATCGCCATTTTTGCATATTCGTGTTACACGCACTTTCCTCTACAAGGTATAACTTCCCGTTTTCATTTTCGTTGGTTAAATCGCTCGTTTGGAAGTTAGGGTTTATTGTAGATTTTTGGGTATTTCGAATATGCGTATGATTAATAGCGTGTTTTGATTTGTTTATGTTCGAGTTGCTATATGCATTGCAATGCTATGTTCGTTTTTAAATTGTATCGCATATTTGGTGTTATTCGAATTATTCGTTAGTGATGATTAAATGAGAATATGAGTTGTGCTCAATTATGCTATGTTTTAATTTAGTGCTTATTAATTTTTTGACCACATGATGATTAATGCAAATATTTGTTTGGTACACAAGTGTTTGTGATTACGGTTATGTGATGAGTTGTTATTATGATTAATTGTGTTATAATAATTCATTTTGAGTTTGTATGGATGTTTGCTAGTTGCTAATACTCGAGTTTAGTGATTGTGCAATTTCGTATATTCATGATGGTACCAAGTTATTATAATACATTTGATTAGGCAATTGTCAGGGATATTTAATTAAGTATATACATGTATGCATATTGAGTAGTGTTTGTTTAAAAATTGCAATTTAGGTTTATGAAATTGGTTGTTGCGGTAGTTTTAGGCTAAACCTTTATGGTGGATTATTCAATTTTAAGCCAAAATGCTGCCGAAATTTTTAGTGACCTTTTTGCAATCAACTGCTTATTTAGTATTATTAACAATTGTTTTGTTTAGCAGTTATCATGTCTAATAGGAGAGCACGAGGAGGCGAAACTTTGGGAAACCCATTGATTAGATCACATAGATATCTCACTTTTCATGGATCATATTCTGAGACTGCTAGGATGCAGTTTAGAGATCGTCTGGCCTCCAATATTGGCCAGTCTATTGAGGTGTTTGATGCTATTAACTGGAATGTTTTGGAGCATGTGATTGCTAGAGAGGGGTTTACTAATGGTGCTGAAGCCATTAGGAATTTACTTGCTGTTCCATATGTACTAGAGGATGGAAACATTGGATTTGTTTCCTATGCTTGGTCCCGGTTATTCAGTATCAGGGAGGATATCTACAGAGAGTTGGTTGTTGAGTTTTATAGCACTTTTAGGTTTGATGCCAGGTCAACCCAATGGACTGAGAACTCCATTTTCTTCCAGCTAGGGGGACAGCCCAGACAGATGACCTTGGTTCAGTTTGCTTTGGGATTGGGGCTTTATGAGCCCAATGAGTTGGATAATCCTCACTTTCTAAACCACATTTCCGCAGGTGCTGTGAAGAAGCTCACTGATTTGGAGATTGAGCAGGAGTGGCAGTTTATTGCCCAGGGTAGTTATGGTAGTTCGACACCTTCTTACACGCGTATTCGAGATCCTCGTCATCGACTCATTCACAGATTGTTGACTTACACCATTGTTGGACGCAAGGAGGGGCCTGAGAAAGTTTCGAGGCCTGACTTGTTTTATTTGAGTTCGATTATCAGGAAGAGGTTAGTGAATGTACCTTGGAGGTTGGCGAAGTGGATGTCGAAGAGAGCTACTGGTACTAGAGATGGTAGTAGTTTGTGTGGAGGTCACTTTGTTACTCGATTGGCTAGATACTTTGGTTTGGCTACTCAGGATGAGATGGGTTCATGCACGATTGTTCAGCCTAGTATGGGTTGGCTGACTGCACGCCGGTTGGAGGCGTTTGCTCTCATTGAGCCATGCATTACCTATGGTGGTCCTGCAGAGATGTATTACTGGGTTCCGATTACTCAGGTAGGACAGACTTTGCAGTCGAGACAGGGTAGAGCTAGAGGAGATACTAGTGGCAGTGATAGAGGTCGAGGTACGGCACGAGGCCGTAACAGAGGTTATGCTACGGAGTTTGATCAGTTGTCTCAGCAGATGCACCAGATGCAGTTACATCATACCCAGAGGTTTGATCAGTTAGATCTTATGCAGAGATAGCATTTCCATCAGACCAGTGCACACTTGGACTACTAGGATGGCTTGTTTGAGCAGCTGTTTGGTCAGTTTCCTTCTGGACCCGCGTATCAGCCATTCCAGTACCAGATGCCACCGGAGTTCATGCCACGACCACCACCACCATCGCAGTCAGAGTATGGAGCGCCTTCTCACCAGTACCAGTACCGCCAGGATGACGACAGTGATTAAGATGATGTTCATCCTATTTGGTTTATGATTCCAGACACTATTATTATTATTGTTTTATTATTATTATTATGACTGTTTTTATTTGTAGGTTTTATTAATTGTGTTGGATTGGTAGTTTTAGGATTTGGTAGTAGTTATTTTTAATTAGGATGTTTTAATTTGGTATTATTTAATTATGTTTGTTGATTGTTCCCTCAGAATTGTGTTGTGAGTACGTGTCATGCTGGCAGTAAGTTCAGCGCAACGAATAATTAAATCGAGAGGATGTGGGAAATTCATATCATCCTTGTCATTAAAATGCACACTATTCCAGGGGAGTTTTTCTGTTCTAAGTTCTTTTCTCTTTTTCCCGTTTTAAGTATGTCATTATTTGTACAATGAGGACATTGTACATCTTTAAGTGGGGGATGGGAGAGAAAAGAGTGAAATTTCCACATAATTGTTCTGTTAATAAGTAGATGATTTTGTAATTTGGTTAATAGTTATCTTATTAAGGTAAGTAACTAGGAGGTTATGAGTTGCCCATTTTTCAAGCAAATTTTTGCATTAAAATTTTTGTTTTCTAGAGATAATTATTTTGTAACTATGTAGGTTAAATTTAAAATTTTCTACACTTTTAATTAAATACTAAAGCTATTAAAGATGTTATTTAGCTTCATTATATGATGTATTGATAGGCGATTTATACGAGAATGTTTGAGCTGTTAAGAAATGATAAGTAAGGAGTAGATATTACCTTTTAGATGAACTTTAGCTATGTATGACGTATGTCTTAATTTTCATATTAGTAATGTGTGATATGCCATATTTTTGGGAATTTAATTAATATCATTTGGGGATATACTGGGTGTTGTTTCCTCTGTTGTACGAAAGTACAGACCTGGTCTCCGTCAGTATATCTAATGAAAAAGAGCAAAAGAGTTTAATAACTCATGATTTTAAAATATGGTCAAATTAAGTCGCTTTGTTGTACTGAGGTACAGACCTGTCACCAATGGTTTGACTAAAACAATATTGCTAAACCAGAATCAAGTTATGTTGCTTTGTTGTGTTGAGGCACAGACCTGTCACCTCTGTCTTGATTTGAAAAATGATTGTTTAATTAAAATTCCAAGATATGTAATATTGGCATATTATGAGTATGAAAGTATATAGTTTTTGGGAGTCTAAGGGAATATTTACACGAATAATAATAAGTTGAGCTCGAGTATTCAAATATAGATTGTTTAAGTGGATAACAATATCAGTAATCATTGTGAACTATTTAATGTTTTAGAATAATAACTCTATGTGTAGATCAGTTTTTGTAAATCTCATAGTTTCTTAATAATTGTTTTTAGAATTAACAGATTTTTAAATTTAAACTTTTGAGTTGAAGATGGGTGATGTTGTGTAATGCCTACTTTAGTTATTTAGATTAATAGAGATGACTGTTTTCTTAAAAATTTGATTTTTGAATCGATAGTCTACTTGAGGACAAGTAGGATTCAAGTGGGGGATGTTTGATAAACGCTCAAAAGTACTATATTTCAGTAGTATTTTACCCCTAATCTTGAATGTTTTTATTGCATTTTGTTAAGAATAGATATTGATTTTGTTCATATTTGCAATTAGATGTGGAAATGGAGCGTTTATGGAAAAGGAACGGAAAACAGTCAAATAACGAGTTAAATGATACATATTTGAAGAATAATGAGAAGCTGAATTCGAAGAAAAGAAGAAATGAAGAAAAGTCAAAAATAGGCTGGAAAAAGCATCCATACGCCGTATGGAATCCATACGCCGTATGGATTGCAGCAGTGGAGGCCCAGGTTACGCGGACTTGGGCTGGGCTTGAAATCAATCCATACGCCGTATGGAAATCCATACGCCGTATGGATCAAAAATCACAGAAGTATAAAAACGCGTTTTAAACCCTATTTCGACAGTTTTTGAAGGGTTTTCGTTTTCTTTCAGTTCCAGACGACTTTTAGGGTTTATATTTCGTAATTTAGGGTTAGTTTGGAGGTACGGAAGCTAAAGAACGAGGATAATTCACTCTAATCTTTCGTAGTTTATCGTTAATCGATTCGGTATATTTTCGTTTCCTTATTTCATTGAAGAACTTGATTTATTGAAACTGATATATATTGTTTTGATGATGAATTGAGTATTTAAAGTGATTGTGTAGTTGATTTAATTTAGATTATGATTATTGAACGATTATAATTGCGTATTGAATAAGTTATTTGATTGAAAACGGTTATATTGCTCGTGGACATTTGTTTATTGGTAACTAGTTATTATTGTTGCTTCACGTGATTAATAATTTTAATGAGATTGAGTTCCTTTAAGATTATTGATTATTGCTAGTACTACCTTAGGGGTTGGACTATCACTAAATACGTTGAGTCTAATAGGTCGAGTATACAATAATAATCTACTTTAAAATGAGAGACAATAAGTTAATTTGGGTATTGTTGAGTCATACCATAGAGTTAATTATAATGAGTTATGAATGTTTAATGCATAATTTAGGAAAAGGCACACAATTGACTGATCATCTTGTGACATTGGAACCAGTGTTTTATGTTGGACCCTAGATTATAGGAATTAGTTGGACCCGAAACGTTGGCTAGTTCATATTCGACTTAGTATTCATTGAAGAATTTGGTATTAAGTTGATCTAAAAGAATCACAATTAGATAATCAATACGTAATAAATCGGGAAATATGAATCTTAGTGACATTAACTATACAATTACTTATTCCTTCCAATTAGGATTTATTGTTATTATTTCTTTATTATTTTAATTTAAAGTTTTATTTAAGGTTGTTATTTTAATTAAATGTTTTCTAAATTGTTCGTATGGAACTAAAACGCCCCCATATTTATTGTATTCTAGTTAATTGTTAATTGTTAATTTCTATTTTAAATATTCCACCTTTTCCCTGTGTTCGAACTTGACTTACCAAATCTATATTTACAATTGATCGGGTATTCTTGCCTGGTTGCTTGAAAGTATTTATTAGGTATTTCTATTTATAAATTATAAAACAAGACGCGCTTTCATAGGCGACATCAAGGAGTTTCTACATCAAGGGGTCAACAATCTAATCCAGGATCCTCATACAGAACTCCTGACGGTGGTAACATGTTTAATAATTTTACTTCTAATAATACTGTTGGGACTAACAATTTTCAGGATCCTGGAGTTATTCCTATGATGGCAAGGGAGATACAGAAACTAAAGGATATGATATCAAGTGTCCCTGGAGTTGTACAACCAATTCCTGAAGTCGCTCCAACAGCACATAGGATCTCAAGATTTGCACCACCTATCTGTGATGCTGAGATCCCGAAGAGATTTCAGACACCAAATATGAAGTTGTACGATGGAACAACGGATCCTAAGGAGCATATTACGCAATACCGGGAAAGAATGGAGATCATCCCAATTCCTTCTGATCTTAAAGAAGCATGCTTATGCAAGGGCTTTGGCTCTACTCTCACAGGATCCGCACTAAAATGGCTGTTAAACGTTCCCCCTTACTCTATTACTTCATTTGCTCATTTGGTTAATTTGTTTAATAATCAATTCTCTTGTAGCAGGACGTTTGAAAAATTAACAACCGATTTATATAGAGTTGTCCAAAAAACTAATGAGTCTCTTCGAGATTTTGTAGGGAGATTCAGGAGAGAATCTTTGAATATACCTAATTTGGATATGCCTACTGCTGTACAAGCCTTTAAGATGGGGATCAAAAGGGATTCCCCATTTTATGAGGATCTTGTTATGAATCCTTGCAAGAACCTTGACGAAGTCAGAAACAGGGCTTTAAGGTTTATCAGGCTAGAAGAGGATGCAATGATACAGAAAAGGGTGGATACTCAATCAGCATACGATAGGCCCAACAGGAAATCAGACTCATCCTCATTCAGATCTAATAGAAGCAAACCTTATACCAGAAATGAGGATCGTTGTGTGAATACTATCGACGAAGATGATGAAGAGTATTCTAAAATAACTGATTATAATTTTTCTGTAGATAAAATAGATATATTGTGTGCCATGCAGGATTTAGAAGATAAGGCGAGATGGCCGAAGAAGAGTGATAAGTCTTATGCTTGGAAAGACAAATCCAAATGGTGTGCATATCATGAGGATTTTGGCCATACAACTGAAAATTGCATAGCCCTCCGGAAAGAGATCGGCTACTTGCTCAACAAAGGATATTTGAAGGATTTACTTGGGAAGAAGAAGGATCACGGGAAGAATCATGACAGAGTTCAGGATCCTGAAGTTCAGGATAATCACAGGATCCCTACCAGAGCAGGATCCCCACCTTCGGATGCCAAGGTAATCAATTTTATTTCTGGTGGATCTGATATATGTGGCACTTCTTATTCTGCAGCAAAGAGGCACGCAAGGGAATCCAAATCAAAAAAGCCATATAAACCAACAAGGACTTCCATGAAGAAGGATGAGAAGGTTATAGCATTTGATGAGGATGATTTGGAAGAAGTTCAGGATCCTCACCATGACGGATTGGTTATTACTCTTTATGTTGCCAACCATTTTGTACGAAGGATCTTGATCGATGGAGGAAGCTCAGTCAACATCATTCGTTTGGAAACCTTGAAAAGAATGGGTATTCCAGAATCGGAAATCACCTCAAGATCCACTGTATTGGTAGGATTCAGTGGAGAAGCAAAGAATACAGTTGGTGATATCAAGTTGCCGATTTACATTGAAGGGGTAAACTCTATTCAGAAATTTTGTGTTATGGATTGTTTGTCAAGCTATAACATTATTCTAGGAAGGCCTTGGTTGCATGATATGAAAGCGGTACCATCAACGTATCATCAATGCGTCAAGTTACCAACTCCATGGGGAGTGGTCAAGATCAGTAGTGACCAACAAGAAGCGAAGGATTGTTATACAACATCAATGAAATCTACTGCCAAGCCTCCGTCAACATAGCAATTAAAGAATAAGGCGTGGGATGTCTTGGATACAAAAGAACAAGATGTCAAAGAAATGCCGCTGAACTCAAAGGATCCTAAGGAAAAGGTGTTAATAGGCTCAGGGATCCCGAAGGATCTTGAACAGGATCTGATGAAGTTCTTGAACCAGAGGAAATCAACTTTTGCCTGGAAGCCAGAAGATATGACAGGTATATCTAAGGATATTATAACCCATAAACTTGGAATTGATAATAATTTCAGGCCGGTTCAACAAAAGAGAAGAAAATTTGAGCCGGAAAGGAATGCTATTATCCAAGCAGATGTTGAAAGACTACTTGCTGCTGGCATGATAAGGGAAGTAAAATTTCCAAGATGGTTGGCAAACGTGGTGGTGGTACAAAAGAATAATGGGAAATGGAGAGTGTGTGTGGATTACACGGATCTCAATAAAGCCTGCCCAAAGGATCCTTTTCCATTGCCTCATATAGATTCAATGGTGGATGATACAGCTGGACATGAGATCCTGACCTTCATGGATGCTTCATCAGGATTTCAACAAATCCAGATGGAACCCGCAGACCAGGAAGACACAGCCTTCATAACCCCCACAGGTCTCTATTGTTATGTTGGTATGCCTTTTGGTCTTAAAAATGCAGGTGCAACATATCAAAGGCTAGTCAACATGATGTTCAAAGACCAATTGGGAAGCACAATGGAAGTATACATCGATGATATGGTAGTAAATTCGAAGAAAACTGAGGATCATCTTCAGGATCTTAAGGTGGCCTTTGACATTCTGGATCAGTACAACATGAAGCTTAATCCTGCTAAATACCACTTTAGAGTGGGGGCAGGAAAATTCTTGGGATATATGGTGACCAAGAGAGGGATAGAAGCTAGCCCAGAACAGATCAAAGCTATTCTGAACCTGAAGTCTCCATCAAGTCCAAAGGATATACAAAGGTTAACGGGAAGGATAGCAGCTCTGAACCGTTTTATTTCAAGATCCTCATACAGATGCAAGGAATTCTATGATATCCTCAAAAAGAACAAAAAGTTCGAGTGGAGAGAAAAGCATGAAGCTGCGTTTCAAGAACTGAAGAAGTACTTGTCATCAGCTCCTTTATTGATGAAGACTGAGAATGGTGAACCACTATGCCTCTATCTATCGGTTTCTCGGAATGCTGTAAGTGCGATGCTGGTGAATGATCATGAAGGACAACAACATCCTGTTTACTATGTAAGTTAAAGTCTATTAGATGCTGAGACCAGGTATTCCCATCTCTAAAAACTTATACTTGCATTTGTCATGGCATCTACTAAACTTAGGCATTATTTCGAAACACACCCTATTCATGTTAGAACTAATTATCCAATTAAGAATGTTTTAAGGAAACCATAAATGTCAGGACGCTTAGCTAAATGGTCTGTTAAATTAAGTGCGTATAACTTGATTTAAGAACCTAGGAATGCAATTAAATCTCAAGCCTTAGCGGATTTTATTGCTGATTTTACTAGTGACCTTCAAAAAGAAGTAGATTTAGAAGTACAAGAACTAAATCAAATAACTGAAAGATGGACATTATACACCGATGGTGCTTCTAATATAAAAGGAACCGGATTAGGAATTGTGTTAAGATCACCTCAAGGTGATATTATGCCTCAAGCTTTAAGATGTGAATTTCAGGCTACAAATAATGAGGCAGAATATGAAGCATTAATTGCAGGGTTACAATTAGCTAAGGATATTGGTATAAAATATTTGAATGTGTATGTTGATTCATTGTTAATTGCTAATCATTATAATGGAACATATACTGTAAAAGTGGATATATTAGCTTTGCATTTGGAGATTGTTAGGGATCTTGCAGGTAGCTTCGAGATATTCGACATTCAACAGGTACCACGTGAGGATAACACTAAAGCGGATGCTCTAGCTAACCTGGGGTCAAGTCTAAGGATCCCACCAGATGTCAAAATACCGATTATACATATTGCAACACCTGCTATTGCTGAAAAAGATAACAGTGAGGATCGAGTATGCGATGTTGAGGATCCTCAGTATGGAGATAATTCGAATGCATCAGGTTCTGGGGGCAAGTCAGGATCATGGATGCAGCCGATCATGGAATATATACAACACGATGTGATCCCTAAGGATGAAAACAATCCTAAAGCTTTCAGATTAAAGGTATCCCGTTTTACTATTGAAAATGGTATATTGTATAAAAAATCACTTGCAGGACCATTATTGCGATGCCTTGAGGATCCTGAAGCAAAAGCAGTTCTTAAGGATATACATGAAGGTGATTGTGAGAATCATTCTGGGGGCAAAGCGTTATTTTCAAAAATATTGAGAACAGGATACTTCTGGCCTACTATGAAGAAGGATTCCATGGATTTTGCTCGCAAATGTGATGCCTGTCAAAGACACGGAAACATCCATCATCAACCAGCAGAACCGATGCATCCGATTATCTCACCATGGCCGTTTATGAAATGGGGAATGGATATCGTGGGAAAATTACCTGTTGCTCCAGGAGGAAAAGCGTTTATGCTTGCGATGACAGACTATTTTTCCAAATGGATAGAACCTGAGGCATTTGTTCAAGTTAAGGAAAAAGACGTTATCTCATTCATCAAGAGAAATATCCTCACAAGGTTTGGGATCCCGGCAGAAATAGTATGTGACAATGGATCTCAATTTATTGGAAGAAGAACAACTAAGTTTTGTGAAAGTTGGGGAATCAAGATGATAACTTCAACATCAGTTCATCCTCAAGCCAATGGTCAGGCAGAATCCAGCAACAAAATTATAATCAACAATCTTAAGAAGAGGCTGGATGCTAAGAAAGGAAGATGGGCTGAGGAATTGCCTTTTGTGTTATGGGCTGATAGGACCACTGAAAAGGAGGCAACTAAGCAAACTCCTTTTGCTTTGGTGTTTGGATCCGAGGCCATGATCCCGACAGAAATGGTGATCCCAACGGCAAGATCCCAGATGCAGACTTTGGAAGCAAACAAAGAAGCATTGATTCAGGATTTAGACACTGTGGATGAGTTGAGGGATCGTGCTAAATTTAGGATTGCTGCATACCAACAGAGGATATCAAAATCCTACAACAAAAATGTTAGGATAAGAAGGTTTCAAATATGAGATTTGGTATTAAGGAAAGTAAATCAAAATACTAAGAATCCTGCGGAAGGAAAGCTAGCACCAAAGTGGGAAGTTCCATATTTGATAGAATCGGATGCTGGAAATGGGGCATATTGGTTGGCCAATATGGATTAGCCCCCACCATCTTATGTACGCTGCATGATTAGCCCCCACCATCTTATGCTCCAAAAACTCTTTCTCTAACTTGTCCATTTCATTTGTAGAACAGTACTCCTCCACTAACAGTGCCTTAAACTCTTCCCATGTCATACCCATAGCAGCAGGCCTACCCCTGGCCTGAACCTGTGTATTCCACCAGGTCAATGCTTTACCCGACAACTCAGTAGATGCATATCTGACCATACGCTCTTCGGCGCAATTACTAATATCCAACACCGACTCCATCTTCTCTATCCACCTAGAGCAAGCAATCGCTCCCCCTTTGCCATCGAAATCTCGTGGTTTGCATGCCTTGAACTCCTTATAAGTACATCCTCTAGCAGCCGCTCCATCATCACCATTAGGTTCCCCATTAAAATTTTCCTCTTCTTCTTCACCACCTCCTCCACCTGTACCCTGCAACACACCCTGAGTAACCTGTGCAACTATGTTTGGCAATAATGCCTGCAGCTGCTCCGCAATCATCGCGGCAACATTGGGTGCCTCACCACCAGTACCCTCTTCACCTCCACCTGTACGGCCTCCAGTACGGCCACCACCCCTACCATTACGGCCGCCAGTACGGCCTCCCCCTCTGTTTGCACTACCGCCTCTATTTGCATTAACAACGGAACGTCTTGGCGGCATGATTTCTACAATGGGATTGTAATACAGATTAATATGATTAAATGATGTAGATAAGGTTTAGATACGTATACTTCGTATAATTTAAGAAATGAACATTTCATATGTGTAAGATAAGATATTTCTAAACATGAAAAGATGTGAACAACGTTTGAACGAGAAATCATCCTTCGTACACCTTTACAGGTAGCACATTGCTTACTCAAATATGGTCGATAGACTTGCATATGTTGGAATATCTTCTTCAATTACGTCGGCCGCCATAATTGTAAAAATATTCGTTCACATACATTTCTATCTTCCAAATTTGTGTAACACAATATACTTGTACAAAAGGGCAAAGATTAACAATAGAACAATGGATATGCACAACACATGGTTATGTTGTGCAACCAATGTTAGAAAGGAATTGAATTACATTGAAATATGCACACATAGTTCCCTAATTCATGTTCTATATGCGGGTTCCTTATTTATAGTCTAGGCCAATCCACCTAGATCTCTATAAACAATGGCTCTGATACCAATCTGTCACACCCCGTCTAAAGCGGAAACAACAGGGTACAACGTAGATAAGATCACAACACATTATTCATAAAGAAAACTAAATGAAATAAATAATCAATGTGTCATGATGTCATTAACATGAAAAACGGTTCATGTCATGCATTCATTCCAACAATGAATCCAAAATAACGAACACAAATCCCATAATAGAAATGTTAAGGCAAAACACGCCTTTTCCCAATTATTTAAAATGCAAAAAAATTCCACCTCAAACAAGAGTCTTGAAGTTTAGCTTAAATGCAACCTAGAGGTCCACTAAGCTTTCTTGTCCTCTATCTTCTGTCCACTAATGTTACCTGAAAAGTTATGCTCAAAAACGTCAACAATAATGTTGGTGAGTTTCGTAGGTTTGAAACCAAACACCACAAAATAAAATATTTTGATGTGATAATGATAAGTTAGGACAATGCAATAGAAATGTACACAAATGTGAAATAATGCAGCCAGTATATCTCAATGTACGGCAATTACCTCACAAGGAAGTAAAGCACGAATGTAAGCAACAATCCCAATGTACGGCAAATACCCCACAAGAAGGTAAAGCACGAATGTAAACAACCAATCTCAATGTACGGCAAATACCCCACAAGGAAGTACAGCACAGATGTAAGCAACAAATCTCAATGTACGGCAAATACCCCACAAGGAAGTACAGCACGGATGTAAGCAACAAGTCTCAATGCATATAAGTCACATAGTGTCACACATTTCAAGCATATGTCCAAAAATAGAAATGAATACGTTCACAGCATAAAACAGTTGATAAAACATGTGAGCATAATTTTCCCCCAATTTGAAAATATGGAAATGAAAACGGGGCCACGAAAACTCACATTGCTTAACAAAGCAAATATTGTCCCAAAATGAATCCACCAACAATACGTCAATCTACAGATAAATTAATATAGATTAATAACCTAGGCAAAACTATACATATTTTGAAACGCCCTAAATCTCTGGATTTTTTTTTTTTTTTACACTGAAACATATTTCTATTGGTCCCACTTTCTGTATTATCATAATTGTATTCTATTCTTGCGATCTGTATTACTTTTAAAACTTCAAACTAAAAGTCTGCTGAAATCAACATTACCCGCCGGGTAAAAGGGTTACCCGCCGGGTATCCTGGTCTAGCCGCCGGGTTCTACCTATAAACCGCCGGGTAAATTAGCTTTTCAGTAACAGAACTTAACATCCTTTTTAAAGGCTACAGAAGCCACCGGTTGGGCTTGGGAAGCCGCCGGCTTGTTCTTGATTTGAGTTTACCCGCCGGGTACTTCGGCTGCCCGCCGGGTACCCCTGCCTGCACAGCACCTGCAGCTCAGACTTCTATATTACCATTATACGAACTTTGATCGCACACATCTTTCAAACGGCAAGGAATTTAAACATGAAAATTTGCAGGCACTTCTACTATATCAAAATGAAACTTTCTATTTTTACACTTTTCCAAAATACTCTTTAATTCCAAATCTGAGCTATAATCCAATTTTTGGACCATTTTGAACGCTTCCTATTGACATGTCAAAACACAAACCATATGATTTCTGACTTTCATACTTTACCAACATTTCCTACTATACATTTGACACTTAAATCAATAGCAACAAGTGTCGAATCTATACTATGGTTTATTTTGACTCTTGACCCAAAATGTGTCCATTTGGACACTTCTGACCCATTTCTTCTTTCAAGACTATTTTAACTCTTTCACTTACATCTTTCACTCACCTTTGACCATTTCAACATTGTTAGCTATAGGTCAACACCAAAATCAACCCAAAACATACTTTCAATAATTTACCTCATTCTAATCCTTTACAATCTATAACACATATATGGTTACTAATCATTTCTTTCAACTTTGACTTTGCTAAGACAGAGATTTACATAATATGAATCATAAAACTCTTTTTGGGCGATTTACACAATGGCTAATCAAAGCAATTATTTAAAAGAATGAGAAGCTTAGCTAACCATAAAGCAAGCTCATTATCCAATCTATCTTCTTGCAACTCAACAACTATAACTTCTATCCATTGTGTGTAACCAAATCGAGCACCTACAACATAAACACTAATCGGGTTAAGCATAAGCTTAGTAAGCATATGATTATCTAATCATTTTAACTACTAATCAAAACATTGCATTATTATAATAATAACTACATATATAATAAGCAAAGTATGAAAATTTCTTCCTTTTCTTGAATTTACTTTCACTTTCTCTTTCACTTGATCTTTCACTTGAGCTTTCACTTTCACTTGACCTTTCACTTGAGCTTTCACTTTCACTTTCACTTTCATATGTGCACAAATCTTTTGATTATACTAGCTAATATCTAACTAGCTAGTTTAATCACATTCTAGCTAATATCTAATTAGCTAGACTAATCCCATTTTAGCTAACATAAATTAGCTACTAATCAAAACATGGTTAATCTCGATCAACCATTCTAATCATCACATGGCTAACATAAGTTAACCATTCTAATCACATGAATCTTTATCATAATCTTTTCATATTTATTAAAACTAATCAATTTACCTTTTTACACAATTAAGTGAATCTCTTGCCTAAAAGCAATCTAATTCACTTAATAAGTATCTAATCACTTTCATATAACTCACCTTGATGACTTAAACAACTTGTAGCTAATTGATCACTTGAGGATGGCACATCTTTAGCACCTAACACATGAACACATAACACAATTAAGTACAACTAATCACACTTTCACTAATAATCATCTAACACCTCTTTCTTACTTTAATTAACTTTCCTTTACTTTAACTAAATTAGCTAATTACACTTTCATAATTCTACTCATACTATACTATTCTTTTAACTACTAATCAATTGAGTTATCACTAATTCATGAATTCATAATCACTTTTCATTAACTAATCACTTTCACCTTTCATATTCATAGTCAAGCTTTACTCAAAACATCTCAAAACCAACTTACTACTTTAATTACTTGTTCTATCGTCATAATCATAATCTATTAACATCTCTAATCACACTTTGAAGATTATTACATGAATTTATAAGGATTTAGCAAAACCCCTAAATCCACTCAAGAACACTAATCATAATTTCATCACTTTCACCATGTAATATGGTTACTAATGATCATAAGAACACTAACTAACATCAATTGAATCAATTCCTAACCTCAATTTCTAATTAAAACTCACTAATCAACAAAACCCATTTTCTAGGTTTAGAATATGAAGAAATTCAACTTACTTGAGGTTGGAGATGATCAAAGAATGATTATTCTGATTTCTCTAGCTTGAATTTGAAGATTAAAAACTGATTTTGATGTTAAAGAATGGTCCTGCGATTTTCTTTCTTTCCTTTATGTTTTCTGTACGCATGTATGTATATAGATATGCATGAACAAGCCGACTTACCAAAGTGTATTATTTTACACTCCGTATTTATCATTGTCTGGAACTGAATAACTATTTACGTTTTCTATTATAACTTATTATTAAAAGATCTACAATTAAAAATAAGTATATATTTTTGTACACTAAAATAATACCTTGAAAACTGGGGTGTTACAATATTTATTATATCCTAGTTGATTTATTAATCCCTTAAAATCTGACTACACATAAAAATGGTATGTGGAGTACTTTGTTTAAGTAGATTCTATTGACATCAATATATCACTGGCTTTATGTTCATACAATTAAAGTATAATACTTGTTGATAACCATTTTACATTACTCATTCTTTTTAGTTCAAATATATAAATTACATTTTAAAATTTTATAAATGTGATTTATTTACAGAAAAGTATATCCTTTAACATTCTTTACAACCCCCAAAATAACTAGACTACTTGATCAAACCAATTTAACATAATCAACTTTTTCTGAAAATTCGTCACTCTTAATAGCAGTTTTCAAAAAAAATTTTATAAAATCGTACATTGCTTTTTAGAGGCCGAAACCTCGCGTGCTTTTGTAAAATTTCGAGGTCTACAACTTTCGTGTTTTGACCGAAGCCTGAAAATGAATGTAAATGAGTCAAATCTGACGTTGATTACCACTGAAACATTGTGACAGATTCTAAGTTCAACGATACAAAACTTTCGGTTTGCAAAATATATTATACTCGACATAACATTAACTTATATTTAGTTCTTGTTACTGTACTGAACAGTTGTCAAGTATTAAGAAACTTAAAACTCCCTTACTACTATTTTAAAATAAAATATAATAGTTATGTCACAAACAAAGAAACATTAATGCATTGTATTAGATTTTGATTTCAAAGCCGCTCCTAACTTCATTAGGACTTTGTTAGATTCACTACTACAAAAAAGTGTATAGGAACCCCTATAAGAAACCTGTTTTTTGTGGAGTGTGACAAAACCGATTCCTTAGGTGGATAAGAACCGGTTTTATGAATTCGCGAAGCGGAAACTGGTTTATAAAATAAAACCGGTCCCTTTGATGGACAAAAGAAACCTGTTTTTTCAAAAAACCGGTCTCTAACTAAAGGAACCTGTTTTTGCAAGAAACCGGTCCTTTATTTTTGGGCGGGAGATGAAAAATCAAGCAATTATCTCCCTCGCTCCACTTTCTTCCGAAAAAAAAACCATTCTTTTTGAAGATTCTTTTGTAAACTTTTTGAAAACTTCGGGGTCATTGTTTTCTTTCACCAAAACCCACATCGAGTCTTTAGCATTTGTTTCCACAAAACCGATTCATCATCGCATCACCAGTAAATACCATCGCCGTCACCGATTCACCATCGCCGTCACCGATTCATTCACCATCGCCGTCGCCGATTCATTCACCATCGCCGTCGCCGTCACCGATTCACCATCGCCAACTACAACCGCCGATTCACCTCCACCTTCGGCCAGAACCTCTCCGTTATTATGGTAATTTAATTTTCTTTTTGTTGAAATTGGTGTTAGGGTTTCACGACTTTATGTTTCTTTTTGTTAAAATTAGGACTAAGGTTTCACGATTTGTGTGTTGATTTCTAGTATTATCAGTGTCTCATGTCATGCGGCTTCATCCTAGTGGTGGATGCTGAAAGGGTGTGGATTTCTAGTATATGGCTACTGGTGTATGTAAACAATAAGGAGAATAGACATTACCAAGGATTTTAATTTGATTATATGGTTCGTTTAATTACCTTTATGCATTACTAACTTCACTTCTAGATTTGCAGTTATTACTCTTAAATGTGTTGAGCTACCACCAAGATGAGTCTTCATGTGCATGATAGTTTTTGCTTTTAGTGCTGATGCAGGGATTAGCATACCACAAAGATTCATTGGGCATATTAACCTGCCCTTTCAAATTGTGCGTTTGATTATTACAAACATAGTGGAAATTGTATGATTGAATATTAGTATACTAACTCTGGTAAACTCATTTTCAAGTCAGTTCCTCTATAGGTTTTGAAGCTCATACTTATTTGGCTTCATAACACATATCATTAGTTCTCCCTTTCACCTTATGATCGAGGAGATTTTTGTATTTTTTTAATGATATTTCGTTAGCTATATTTTATGTTTTCTTCCATGTAACAAATGAAATACTAATTGTTGTTTACTTATGGTGTATGATTAACAGGATTGGTCCGATATCGAGTTTGGAATTTCACAAGGTGTAGTTTTTATTGCTATGTCATTCGTGAATGACGCTATGCTAACATTTAAAGAACTCTTTATCTTCCAAAAATAAGTAAGTGCATGGAATCGAAACCAATTATACATGTTGTTTCTATATGGATGTAATTAAATTTAGTATGAATGCTTTTATGTGCGTGCATATTCATAATTCATTAAAGTTTTGGCTAAGATTGAGACTTTAAAATCTTGTGCGTGCAGATTGTGGAGGCTTCAGAAGGAATAATGGTCGCCAGAGGTAATCTTGGAGTCGAAATACCACTTGAGCAGATTCCAGCTGTGCAAGAGGACATTCTTAATCTTTGTAGGCAGCTAAATAAGCCTGTGATTGTAGCTTCATGACTATTGGAGTCCATGATCGAGTGTTCAATGTTCTGAAACTATTTCACTATCGTTCACACAGTTAACAAAGTTCCAACTGTAAGCTTGAAGATAGTATTTCTACCATTGTTGGCATTTGAAATAACTATTCTTATCGACGATTTCAGGTGATGTTTGTTTTATCAGTCTTAATGCTTCAAACGTGTTAATGGCAACATCGTTAATTTATTGATAATTTATAGTTTGCAGAATGTGCAAGGCTTTACTACCACGAGATAATGCAAACTTAAGCGATGTGCAATATGGGAGACACTTCCAGTGAGTTTATTTTATTATAACTACACTTGGACACCTAAAGTTGTATTCATATATTAGATCCTGTGTAATAGTTTAGGTCATCATGAGAATCTCAAAACAGAGAATTGCAAATCTCTTCATGAGAATAAGACGAATGCAGGCCAAATTTTGTTCAATGTGATTTACATTTAGAGATTGTCAATTGGTGCATCTACACTAACATATTGTGATATCAATTTATATTCTGGAACATGTACTTGTTTGATTTATATTATGGACTGCGTAGTGGTTTGTTTAAATTTTGATTGAATAAAAACAGGTACTTGTATATTGTAGAAACTGGGACACTAAATATGCAGGAAATAATATATATATTTTTTTTAAAAGCAAAGAAACCTGTTTCTAAATAATAAGAGGTCTCTTTTGTCATGCAGAAGAACCTATTTTTTTGATAAACCGGTCTCTTTGGCCCCCCAAAACACACCGGTTTTAAAACCGGTCTCCACTTTAGAGACCCCTACCAATAGGAACCGGTTATAGAACCGGTCCCTTTGGCCCCCAAAACAGGTTCCTTTGCCTATAATTTGTAGTAGTGATTTATACTTTAATAAAAAATAATGGATCTTCTCATGATGTATATTTATGACATTATTATTATTATTATTATTATTAAACAAGTAAACTAACGTACAATCAATTTCAACTTAGTACGTAGTTTAAGACCGCAAATCAATGAATTAAACAATTTTAGTTAAAGATCACATGCTTACAAATTAAAGCAGCCACCAATCACTTTCAACAAGCACAATCTTAATTATTATTTTGTCCCAATCGTTTATGAAATCTACTCGCAGTCTCTCGTTAACAAATGAAATCTTTTGAAAATTTTCATGTACACGTATTAACAAGACCTTGCAATATCATTAATACCTTTGTCACACGATCTGTTTGTAGCAACCTACTTTATAAACATCAATTCTTATCTTATCAAAACGAGTTTCATAATCGATAATCAAGGACTCGACTAATAGTTTAAGAACATATATATACGTCTTTCGTAAAACTCAACCAAATATGATCCTATAGTATTTCAAATTTGCAAGCAATATCTAATTCATAAAAATTTAAACATGAATTACCTTGAATCGTTATTGAGTTTGAAACCGTAAATACTTTGCGATTTTTCTTCAAAAGCTACCAATCATCGATCTTGTAGTTCCTATAAGTTGAATATAATGTTTCTGGGATTTTTGGTCGTGAATGAACGGCGGCGTGATTTATTATATTTATTGTAGTTAGGTTTGTTTTGTAAATTTGGGAATGATTACTATCACTAAAAGAAACTGAATCTTGTCACAATTTACACGTATATGGCCATAAGCATTTCACAAAACTGCACCTTCATTTCCTGCATTTAATAAGATTAGACCTTACTGAACCACCTAGATTTTACTTTTATTATTATTATTGTTATTATAATAATTATTATTATTATATTATCATAATAGGATATGATTATTAATATTATATTATTATTAAATATTGTTATTATTTCATTAATATTAACCTAACTTTTAATTCACCTGCGTACGAACATTGATTCGAGTTTTGAACACTATATGAGAATTAAATTTCTCACATAGTCTGGATTATAAAGTACTTGATTAATTTCCCCAACAATTCCACTCAAGAAAAAGAAAATAAGAAATGATCAATAAAAACGAACATATGAATAGAGTTTTGGTGACGGATGTCACAGTATCCCCCAGTTGAAGGAATTTCGTCCCGAAATTCAACCAGAGCAAGTACTGCAAACAGGACCACCGAAAAGATGCGGATATTTCTGCTTCATCTGATCTTCACGCTCCCAAGTAAACTCAGGACCTCTCTTAGCATTCCAACGAACTTTGACAATCGGAATTTTGCTACGCTTTAGCTTCTTAACCTCACGATCCATAATTTCTACCGGTTCTTCCACAAAATGCAGTTTAGGATCAATCTGAATCTCTTCCAATGGCACTTGCAGAGTCTGATCAGCTAAGCACTTCCTCAAATTCGCCACATGGAATACATCATGAACCCCACCAAGCTCTTGTGGTAATTTCAATCTATAAGCAACTGGACCAACACGCTCGATAATCTTGAATGGTCCAACAAACCTCGGTGCAAGTTTCCCTTTCTTACCAAAACGAACAACTCCCTTCCATGGTGACACTTTTAATAACACATAATCACCAACCGCAAATTCCAAAGGCTTACGACGTTTATCAGCATAGCTCTTTTACCTATCTCGAGCCACTTTCAATCTCTCCTTGATTTGCACAATCTTATCAGTAGTCTCTTGAACTATTTCCGGCCCAATCAACTGACTTTCTCCTACCTCAGCCCACATTATAGGCGAACGGCACTTCCGCCCATAAAGTGCTTCAAATGGTGCACACTGAATACTCGAATGGTAGCTGTTATTATACGAAAACTCCACCAATGGTAAATGAGTATCCCAGTTTCCTCCAAAATCGATAACACAAGCCCTCAACATATCTTCCAACGTCTGGATAGTACGCTCACTTTGCCCATCGGTTTGGGGATAGTAAGCCGTACTCATATCCAACCTTGTCCATAACGCCTTTTGCAACGTCTGCCAAAACCGTGAAGTAAATCGTCCATCACGATCAGAAATAATCGATACCGGCACTCCATGCCTCGCTACAATCTCATTTATGTACAACCTCGCCAATTTCTCCATTTTATAGTCCTCGCGGATAGCTAAGAAATGAGCAGACTTAGTCATCCTATCCACGATAACCCAAATTGAATCGTGCCCGCTGCTGGTTCTAGGCAGCTTAGTGATAAA
Organism: Helichrysum umbraculigerum; assembly: GCA_949592205.1. NCBI lineage: Eukaryota > Viridiplantae > Streptophyta > Magnoliopsida > Asterales > Asteraceae > Helichrysum > Helichrysum umbraculigerum. Next base: position 404,752,628 of record CATIUR010000001.1, read on the forward strand.
ATCCATAGCAATGTTCTCCCATTTCCACTCGGGAATTTCCGGTTGTTGCAGTAATCCTGAAGGTCTTTGGTGTTCAGCCTTGACCTTCAAGCAAGTCATACATTGGCTAACATATAATGCAATATCCTTCTTCATGCCCGGCCACCAATACAAATCCTTCGTATCATGGTACATTTTATCTGCCCCCGGATGAATCGAATATCTAGACTTATGAGATTCATCCATCACCAACGTCCTCAAACCACCTAGCGACGGAATCCACAGTCTTTCAAGAAAATAATACAATCCATCACTCTTGCGTTCCAACTGCCCATCCAATCCACGCAATAATTCACCATGAACATTTGAATCCAATAATGCTTCCAACTGAGCCTCAATCAACTTCTCCTTAATACCTGAATGTATAGTTATAGCCATTGCTCTCACCCTTCTTGGCTTAACCCTTTCCTTCCTACTCAAAGCATCAGCCACTACATTCGCCTTTCCCGGATGGTAGCGAATTTCACAATCATAGTCACTAAACAACTCCAACCACCTCCTTTGCCTCATATTCAATTCCTTCTGATCAAAGATGTGCTGCAAACTCTTATGATCAGTATAAATCACACTTTTAGTCCCATACAGATAATGCCTCCAACACTTGAGTGCAAAAACCACTGCACCCAATTCCAAATCATGAGTGGTGTAGTTCTTCTCATGCACTTTGAGTTGCCTAGATGCATAAGCTATCACCTTCCCTCGCTGCATCAAAACACAACCCAACCCTTGGTTAGACGCGTCGCAATAAACCACAAAATCATCCGAGCCATCAGGTAATGCCAGAATCGGTGCCTCACACAAAGCATTCTTCAGAGTTTGAAATGCTTCATCTTGTTTCTCACCCCAGACAAATTTTCTTTCTTTTTGCGTTAACTGTGTAAGCGGTTGAGCAATCCTAGAAAAATTCTCGATAAAACGTCGATAGTATCCAGCCAAACCCAAGAACTGACGAATTTCAGAAGGTGTTTGTGGAGTCTTCCAAGCTTTCACCGCCTCTATCTTACTTGGATCCACATGAATACCCGCCTCATTTACCACATGACCAAGAAAATGAACCTCACGCAACCAGAACTCACATTTCGAAAACTTTGCATAGAGTTGTTCTTTCAAGAGAAGTTCAAGAATAAGCTTCAGATGTAGCTTATGATCCTCCTTAGATTTTGAATAGATCAAGATGTCGTCAATGAAGACGATGATGAATTTATCAAGATACGGCTTACAAACACGATTCATTAGATCCATGAATACCGCAGGAGCATTAGTGAGACCAAAAGGCATAACGAGAAATTTGAAGTGCCCATAACGAGTCCTGAATGCAGTCTTTGGTATATCCGACTCATGTACTCTCAACTGATGATAACCAGAACGAAGATCAATTTTCGAAAACCACTGAGCACCCTGAAGCTGATCAAATAAATCATCTATCCTTGGAAGAGGATAACGATTCTTGACCGTAAGCTTATTAAGTTCACGATAATCAATACACATACGAAATGAACCATCTTTCTTTTTCACGAACAGAACAGGTGCTCCCCAAGGGGAGTGACTAGGGCGAATAAATCCCTTGTCTTGGAGCTCCTGAAGTTGAGCGGACAACTCTTGCATTTCAGAAGGAGCTAAACGATATTGAGCTTTAGCAACTGGGGTCGCTCCAGGAATAAGATCAATGCGAAACTCAACGGATCGAAGAGGAGGTAATCCCGGCAAATCATCGGGAAAAACATTAGGAAAATCACGAACAATAAGGACATTTTCAAGTTTTGATTCCTCGGAATTTATACTCATAAGTTTAACACATTTAGTCTCCGGTTGTTCCCCAGAGACTTCCAACATACTGCCATCTGGCATAGGTATATGGACCACCTTTTCGAAGCACACAATTTCGGCCCTATATTTCGACATCCAATCCATACCTACTATAACATCAAAGCTACCGATCCCAAAAGGTATTAGGTCAATACTGAAAGTATGATCCTCCAATATGAGTGTACAATTTTTAATAACCTCATTCAAGTCTACCCGTTTCCCATCCGCAATTTCAATTTCATATACAACGTCCAGCTTACTAGGTATAATATCAAGTATAGGCACAAAATCCACAGATATAAAGCTAAAATCAGCACCACTGTCAAATAAAACTGTAGCAAAATGATCATTTAACCGAAACGTACCGGTCACAATGTTGGGTGCCTGACGTGCTTCACTAGCATTCATAACAAAAGATCTCCCAGGAGCAGTGTTTGTAGCGCGTCCCCTGTTCTGATTTCCACCAGCAGTCAAAACCCGAGTATTGTTATTATTTCCAACAGATCTTACTGTCCTAGCCAACCTAGGGCAGACATTGACGAAATGATCCAAAGCCCCACATTCGAAACACCCATTAGAACCCCTCACAGCATTAACCGGGGTAACAACATGTGCAGTAGAACGACAGAAATCCGGTAAATGACCCCACCGATTGCACTTGTTACAATACTTACAACCAGTAGACGGAAGATGATGAAAATTACACCCTGCACACAAAGGATAACCCCCACCATAGACCTTCCTATCCACATTTGCAGCAACATATGTCTTAGCTATCCGAGGTTTCTTATTATTCGAATCACCAACCTTAGCTTTACTAGATTCAACTACCCCCTTACCCTTCTCGCTTCCCCTTTTCAGTATACCATTTCTTACCATTTCCTCAGTAAGAGCCCCAGCTTTCAAAATCGCACTCTGAATAGTGGCTGGTTCAGTCACCTCAACCATTCCCTTAATTTCTGGCACCAATCCCCCTATATACTTTTTAATCCTTCTCGACTCAGGTGTTACCATACTCGGAATCAACTTGGCTAATTCATGGAAACGATCAGTGTACGCTGCATGATTAGCCCCCACCATCTTATGCTCCAAAAACTCTTTCTCTAACTTGTCCATTTCATTTGTAGAACATTACTCCTCCACTAGCAGTGCCTTAAACTCTTCCCATGTCATACCCATAGCAGCAGGCCTACCCCTGGCCTGAACCTGTGTATTCCACCAGGTCAATGCTTTACCCGACAACTCAGTAGATGCATATCTGACCATATGCTCTTCGGCGCAATTACTAATATCCAACACCGACTCCATCTTCTCTATCCACCTAGAGCAAGCAATCGCTCCCCCTTTGCCATCGAAATCTCGTGGTTTGCATGCCTTGAACTCCTTATAAGTACATCCTCTAGCAGCCGCTCCATCATCACCATTAGGTTCCCCATTAAAATTTTCCTCTTCTTCTTCACCACCTCCTCCACCTGTACCCTGCAACACACCCTGAGTAACCTGTGCAACTATGTTTGGCAATAATGCCTGCAGCTGCTCCGCAATCATCGCGGCAACATTGGGTGCCTCACCACCAGTACCCTCTTCACCTCCACCTGTACGGCCTCCGGTACGGCCACCACCCCTACCATTACGGCCGCCAGTACGGCCTCCCCCTCTGTTTGCACTACCGCCTCTATTTGCATTACGAACGGAACGTCTTGGCGGCATGATTTCTACAATGGGAATGTAATACAGATTAATATGATTAAATGATGTAGATAAGGTTTAGATACGTATACTTCGTATAATTTAAGAAATGAACATTTCATATGTGTAAGATAAGATATTTCTAAACATGAAAAGATGTGAACAACGTTTGAACGAGAAATCATCCTTCGTACACCTTTACAGGTAGCACATTGCTTACTCAAATATGGTCGATAGACTTGCATATGTTGGAATATCTTCTTCAATTACGTCGGCCGCCATAATTGTAAAAATATTCGTTCACAGACATTTCTATCTTCCAAATTTGTGTAACACAATATACTTGTACAAAAGGGCAAAGATTAACAATAGAACAATGGATATGCACAACACATGGTTATGTTGTGCAACCAATGTTAGAAAGGAATTGAATTACGTTGAAATATGCACACATAGTTCCCTAATTCATGTTCTATATGCGGGTTCCTTATTTATAGTCTAGGCCAATCCACCTAAATCTCTATAAACAATGGCTCTGATACCAATCTGTCACACCCCGTCTAAAGCGGAAACAACAGGGTACAACGTAGATAAGATCACAACACATTATTCATAAAGAAAACTAAATGAAATAAATAATCAATGTGTCATGATGTCATTAACATGAAAAACGGTTCATGTCATGCATTCATTCCAACAATGAATCCAAAATAACGAACACAAATCCCATAATAGAAATGTTAAGGCAAAACACGCCTTTTCCCAATTATTTAAAATGCAAAAAAATTCCACCTCAAACAATAGTTTTGAAGTTTAGCTTAAATGCAACCTAGAGGTCCACTAAGCTTTCTTGTCCTCTATCTTCTGTCCACTAATGTTACCTGAAAAGTTATGCTCAAAAACGTCAACAATAATGTTGGTGAGTTTCGTAGGTTTGAAACCAAACACCACAAAATAAAATATTTTGCTGTGATAATGATAAGTTAGGACAATGCAATAGAAATGTACACAAATGTGAAATAATGCAGCCAGTATATCTCAATGTACGGCAATTACCTCACAAGGAAGTAAAGCACGAATGTAAGCAACAATCCCAATGTACGGCAAATACCCCACAAGAAGGTAAAGCACGAATGTAAACAACCAATCTCAATGTACGGCAAATACCCCACAAGGAAGTACAGCACGGATGTAAGCAACAAATCTCAATGTACGGCAAATACCCCACAAGGAAGTACAGCACGGATGTAAGCAACAAGTCTCAATGCATATAAGTCATATAGTGTCACACATTTCAAGCATATGTCCAAAAATAGAAATGAATACGTTCACAGCATAAAACAGTTGGTAAAATATGTGAGCATAATTTTCCCTCAATTTGAAAATATGGAAATGAAAACGGGGCCACGAAAACTCACCTTGCTTAACAAAGCAAATATTGTCCCAAAATGAATCCACCAACAATACGTCAATCTACAGATAAATTAATATAGATTAATAACCTAGGCAAAACTATACCTATTTATTATATCCTAGTTGATTTATTAATCCCTTAAAATCTGACTACACATAAAAATGGTATGTGGAGTACTTTGTTTAAGTAGATTCTATTGACATCAATATATCACTGGCTTTATGTTCATACAATTAAAGTATAATACTTGTTGATAACCATTTTACATTACTCATTCTTTTTAGTTCAAATATATAAATTACATTTTAAAATTTTATAAATGTGATTTATTTACAGAAAAGTATATCCTTTAACATTCTTTACAACCCCCAAAATAACTAGACTACTTGATCAAACCGATTTAACATAATCAACTTTTTCTGAAAATTCGTCACTCTTAATAGCAGTTTTCAAAATAATTTTTATAAAATCGTACATTGCTTTTTAGAGGCCGAAACCTCGCGTGCTTTTGTAAAATTTCGAGGTCTACAACTTTCGTGTTTTGACCGAAGCCTGAAAATGAATGTAAATGAGTCAAATCTGACGTTGATTACCACTGAAACATTGTGACAGATTCTAAGTTCAACGATACAAAACTTTCGGTTTGCAAAATATATTATACTCGACATAACATTAACTTATATTTAGTTCTTGTTACTGTACTGAACAGTTGTCAAGTATTAAGAAACTTAAAACTCCCTTACTACTTTTTTAAAATAAAATATAATAGTTATGTCACAAACAAAGAAACATTAATGCATTGTATTAGATTTTGATTTCAAAGCCGCTCCTAACTTCATTAGGACTTTGTTAGATTTATACTTTAATAAAAAATAATGGATCTTCTCATGATGTATATTTATGACATTATTATTATTATTATTATTATTAAACAAGTAAACTAACGTACAATCAATTTCAACTTAGTACGTAGTTTAAGACCGCAAATCAATGAATTAAACAATTTTAGTTAAAGATCACATGCTTACAAATTAAAGCAGCCACCAATCACTTTCAACAAGCACAATCTTAATTATTATTTTGTCCCAATCGTTTATGAAATCTACTCGCAGTCTCTCGTTAACAAATGAAATCTTTTGAAAATTTTCATGTACACGTATTAACAAGACCTTGCAATATCATTAATACCTTTGTCACACGATCTGTTTGTAGCAACCTACTTTATAAACATCAATTCTTATCTTATCAAAACGAGTTTCATAATCGATAATCAAGGACTCGACTAATAGTTTAAGAACATATATATACGTCTTTCGTAAAACTCAACCAAATATGATCCTATAGTATTTCAAATTTGCAAGCAATATCTAATTCATAAAAATTTAAACATGAATTACCTTGAATCGTTATTGAGTTTGAAACCGTAAATACTTTGCGATTTTTCTTCAAAAGCTACCAATCATCGATCTTGTAGTTCCTATAAGTTGAATATAATGTTTCTGGGATTTTTGGTCGTGAATGAACGGCGGCGTGATTTATTATATTTATTGTAGTTAGGTTTGTTTTGTAAATTTGGGAATGATTACTATCACTAAAAGAAACTGAATCTTGTCACAATTTACACGTATATGGCCATAAGCATTTCACAAAACTGCACCTTCATTTCCTGCATTTAATAAGATTAGACCTTACTGAACCACCTAGATTTTACTTTTATTATTATTATTGTTATTATAATAATTATTATTATTATATTATCATAATAGGATATGATTATTAATATTATATTATTATTAAATATTGTTATTATTTCATTAATATTAACCTAACTTTTAATTCACCTGCGTACGAACATTGATTCGAGTTTTGAACACTATATGAGAATTAAATTTCTCACATAGTCTGGATTATAAAGTACTTGATTAATTTCCCCAACAATTCCACTCAAGAAAAAGAAAATAAGAAATGATCAATAAAAACGAACCTATGAATAGAGTTTTGGTGACGGATGTCACAATTATGATTATTGTTTTGGTCAAAAATTACACTAAGCAATTAAGTGATCAAACTTAGAAAAGTGAGGTTGGGTGCTATAAATTACTTTCAAGATAATTACGCTTTTACACGATTATCTATATGAGTAAATGACAACTTTGAATGAAAATTATGCCTTGAATCCTTGGATTCGTGGATCTTTGTTAAAAATGTGTTTAACGGTGAAAACAAGTGTTTGTAAATAAGATTATTCCAAAAGTTTAAGTAAAATGCAAAGTATTTTCAGGATAATGCAAGTTATGCAATAAAAATCTGATTGCAATCAATAATTATGCATGAAATAGACTTATAATGCTAATTTTATGATAAAAATGTAACCACAAGTGAGATAAACGTGAATGCTAATCAGAAATATGAGTAAAAACTAGGATAATGCAGGTTTTATGATCAAAGGATCTATAAAACGAAAATTAAACAAATAAAATGTGAAATAAACGAAATCGACACACGGATGTACGAGGAAAGCCCTTGATCTTGTTAGATCGCCGGCATAAAACCTCGGGAAGGAACAATCGTTCCTTGCCTTTGTTGATTTTATTGCTGAAATTAAGGATAATACAGTGAATGAGCACAATATGATCGAACTAAGTGTTTTTGGTGATGAAAGTGATGAATCGGTGAAGAAGATGAACTAAAAGTGTGTTTTGATTGTGAAATGGTGAAGTTACAGAGTGTTTGGAGTGAATCATGGTCGTCCTATTCGATCATATTGCCTCCAATTTATAGCAAATACAATATAACTAACTTTCCGAAAAATCAGGGATCCTCCCGAAATATCTGGGATCCTCCAGTCTTCCACCTTGACCCAGCCTTTTTACACATTTTTCTTGACTTCTTCTCGACTTGATCCTTAAATATAGGTATGATTGACCCACGTTTAACTCCTGGTAGACTTGGTCAAGGTACATAACGGTCAAATAAATATTAGTGATGTTTTACTCAGGATACCGAATATATCCTGGATCCTGATCACCCGGGATCCTGAATATCCAAGATCCTGAACACAAACTAACAAACAAACATTAGTAACATCTGATCCCAAGATACTTAACATATCCGGGATCCTAAACATATGTGAGATCCTGAGTATATTTAAGATTTCTATAGTACTCAGGATCCTTAATATATCTAAATACTCATCTATAACCGGGATCCTTAATCCAAGAAGGATCCTAGATATATCCAAGATCTTGATTACCTGTATCATATAAACATAGAATCTCAGGATCCTTAGTCTTAGCTTTATCCTGAACATATGCATGATCCTAGATATAATTTTCAATAGTAACTAGAGACTTCAGGATCCTGTATCCTAACTATAAAATTTAGCCCCAAACAATTGCCCCCAAGTTGTGTTATCTTCAGGACCCTGATGGTGACACAACTTCTAAAAATAAACATTAAATAAATGAGGCAAGATATTACCGTGCATCCATAACCATGCCCATGTCGATTTGATTTTTGATAAGTACAAACTCTTTCATACCTCTTTTGCAAGACTTCAAACTTAATAATGGCTTTGGTTACCTGTTCTTCGTCAAGTTTCAATGAAAAATAGAACAACGACTTCAAAGAGTGATAAACATACCTGAATCCTTTTAATCTTTGACCAAGCTATGTTACTCCCAAACTGTACTCACGGCTTGGCGTAGCTTCTTTGTTTATCCAAAGCATCATAGACTTCCACGACCTTGATCATGGTATTTCTTCTTGAATCTTTAACAAATCAACTATCTCCAGGATCCAGAAGGGATGCCCCCAATCCTGTCAATTTTATACATACTTGGACTGTGCCTAGAACGAGGTCAACCTAACACGGTTAGCTATGGTGGTGTTGAAGTGGTTTATGTTGACCACTTAGTCTTTTTGAGCCTTCCAATTTCCGCTTATGGAACTTTTATCCAGGATAAGCAAATCCTGAGTGTGGATTGGCTTGGTTCGATTCGTTACTCTCCGTGACTTACGTGGATAACCCGTTGGAATGTGTGGAACGAGACCAAGGGTGGTGTGAATCGAATGGATACCATCTAAGGAGATGGGTTTTTGTGATGAGCAAGGCTCAAACTTGGACGATGAATATAGAGAAAGAGCATATGGAGGCTCCTCTTGATCTTGCTGAACAATATGAAAATATAGGCTCATGGTAGTGAGCAAAACTCACCATGGATGAAGGCGATGGGGAGAAAGGGAGCAGAGAGGCCTTCTCATTTGATGTGTGTTATCATCTTCTATTTATCTTCTATATCAATGATGCTGGAGAGATTACCTCAATATATGTTTATTTCATCCATACTCTCAGAATCCTGAGGAGATTCCCTCAAGATATATTTGAAATAATCATGTTCCTAAGATTCCAATATTTTAGGATCCTGGAACAGACTTTCAATAGTAAAATTCCTAAGTAATGTCGGAATCTTGAAAAGTTATTCAAGAGACTCAAAGAGGAAGGAAGCCAAAGAAACCAAGGCTACCAATAAAATTAGGATTTATATATCCTCTGTCTTCAAGATACTGGAGAGATTCCCCCAGTATGTATCTGTTTTATACTTATGACCAGGATCCTGAATAGATTCCCTCAGGATGTACTAGAGATAACCTGTTTTTAGGATATTGGGGAGATTCCCCCATCACATACCTACTTTACTTATACCTCAAGGATTCTGAGGAGATTCTCTCAGAAAACTTGAAATAACTTCATACTCAGTATTCCCATATCTCAGGATCCTGAAACATACTTAAGATTGAGAAGCATATTAAAACCATCAACAGTGATGATTATATCCTGTAATATGACAATATCAAAGATTGCCAAAGTAACGTGAAAACATTACTAACATTTTATGACGACACAACAGTGTCAAAGTCTTCCAAATAACCTGTAAGCATCTTGATTAGTTTCATGACCTTTTACTCAGGATCCTTGTATCTAAGGATCCTGAAACAAATCTTGATATGTTCAAAGAGAATATCCGGATTTTGCTTGGGATAATCCAGTGATCCTATAATATAACATTGTTAGAAGATTTTGATAACATAAAACATTCATGTTATCTTCGTAACACCAAAATATTACAATTTTTGTTTAACTTTAAAAACGACATAAAATATGTCGAAAATATTGTAATAATTCCTGAAAATTGTAAAACTTTTGAATAATGTGAGAACATTATAACAATCATAATCTTTGGATTAAATCCGAAAAATATTTTGGTAATATTACAACCATATGAATCTTTTATGGCCTATGCCAATAAAAATATTTTGGTAATGTGTAAAACATTACAAACCTTAAGAAAACTTTTGATAAACCAATATTTGTGACATAGAAATGTCAAATCATTTGGTAATGTGAAAACATTACAACCTTTTGATTCGTGGGCCAAGCCATTTGAAACATGAATATGCCTAACCAATTGGTAATGTGAAAACATTACAAACCTTGCGTAATAGATAATGTAAAAACATTATAAGCCTTGTGTACTTAGTGACGTGAATACGCCAAAACCTTAGGTAATGTGAAAACATTACAAACCTTAGAGTGACGTGAAAACGACACAAACCTTAGGTCGGCACCTAGTGCACTCGGTGCCGACAATCGGAAGAGTTTGATCTATAGGCCAACGGAAATGAAGTTGTCGGGTACCAGAGGCATCACCGATTCCCTAACCATGGCACTATAATCAAACATCGTGCACACCCGGCGGGGTGTGGAAACCCAAATTCTTAGAGAGGTGTTTATGCGTCAGCAAACCTCTAAACCTTAGAGAATCGCTGGGATTCTTAACGGAGGAGAGGTGGCCAACCCCTAATCTTCATTCCATGATCCTTAGATGCGTGAACTACGACAAACACAAGATCTTGGGTAAAGGTGGGTGTTAGTTTGCCTAACACTCATCTGATGCTTAAGTCAGTGTCAGATTCGAATGAAAATAATAATTATGAAAGATTTTCATTCATATATTAATATATAATTATGATACACACATACATATATAGTAAAGAATATAAAAATTAATAAAAAGTTAAGGATCATAGGTGTACCTTTTTATGTTGAATATAAATACTCAACTTACACATGATAGCATTTCAGGATCTTGAAAGTATTTTCCCATCAACATGGCCCCGTTTTCCAGCATCCACGCCAATTAAACATTGATCACAGATAGATAATTGGATGAATCAGTTCTGAACGTTTCCATGTATGCCCCCAGGATAGTTTCCGCAGATTCCTCTGTGCATATCCTTCAGTTTCGCTTATGCTTTAGGATCCTCAAAATATCGCAACAACAATGATCCTTCTGCAAAAAATTCTAATGATCGACTACATCTATGATCCTGACTTGCCCCCCAGAACCTGATGTGTCCAATTATCCTCAAACTCAAGATCACCAACATAGCATCAGTTGAAGATCCCGAAGTTACCTCTCAGAATCTTTAACTTATGCAGCATCGTTCATTTTTCAGGATACCGCCACGTTCACAAGTAATGATTTACCAATTAGATTTGTAGTCCACCACCACGTTTGCCAAGATCAGGAATCTTGCTTCCTTGAACATATCAGCACGCAACAACATTCGTCCTATCCTTTTCCACCTTAGGATCCTCAGAATGGGGTCGCACTTCTTTGATACCTTATCTGATTGTAGCCAAGATATCCCATGCCTTTTTCCATTGATTGCCATGCTAATGGAGGCTTGGTAGTAGATCTCATTGATGTTGTGTAGCAACCCTTCGCTTCCCGTTGATCACTATTGATCTTGACTTGGCGTCTGACGGTGATGATCTTGCTCTGTGTGGGATCCTTTGATTATCCTGAGTCTCGGGATCCCGAGCCTCGTCATGATCCTGGCCGTGATCCTTCTTTCTTCCAAGTACCTCCTTCAAGTATCCCTTGCTGAGCAGATGGCTGATTTCCTTTCTGAGGGGTATGCAATTCTTAGTTACGTGACCGAAATCCTTATGATATGTGCACCACTTAGTCTTATCCTTCCAAGTGACGGCTTTATGATTTCTTTTTGGCCATCTCGCCTTATCTCCAAGACCCTACATAGCACACAAGATACCTGCAGTGTCTACAAAAAAACAATAATCCGTTAGCTTAGGATATTCTTCGTTATCCTCTTTAATTGCAATGATCCGTTGATCCTCATTTCTGACATAAGACTTGTTCATGTTGGATCTGTATGAGGATGATTCTGATTTCCTGTTGGGCCTGTCACATGTTGATAAAATTTTCACCCTTTTTTGGTTCAAAGCGTCCTTTTTTAGCCTCATGAACCTCAGAGTTCTATTCTTGACTTCATCAAGGTTTCTGCAAGGATTCATCACAAGATCCTCATAAAATGGAGAATCCCTGTTGATCCCCATCTTAAAGGCATGTACTGCAGTAGCCATATCTAGGTTAGGTATATCCAAAGATTCACTTCCAAATCTTCCTACAAAATCTCGAAGAGACTCATTAGCCCTTTGAACAATTCTATATAAATCAATGGTTAATTTTTCAAATGTTCTACTACAAGAAAATTGATTATTAAATAAATTAACCATATGAGTAAACGAAGTAATAGAATAGGGAGGAACGTTTAACAGCCATTTTAAAGCGGATCCTGTCAGAGTTTATCCAAATCCTTTGCATAAGCACACTTCTCTGAGATCAGCAGGAATCGGAATGATCTCCATCCTTTCCCTATATTGGGCAATGTGCTCCTCAGGATCCGTCGTTCCATCGTAAAGCTTCATGCTTGGAGTCTTTAATCTTTTCGGGATCTCAGCATCACAAATCGGTGGTGCAAATCTTGAGATCCTGTGGGCTGATGGAACGACTTCAGGAATAGGTTGGACAACACCAGGAACACTTGATATCATGTCTTTCAGTTTCTGCAACTCCCTTTTTATTATAGGGCTTACTCCAGGATCCTGCACATTGTTAGTACCAAAAGAACAACCATAAGATATATTACCACTATTAGGCAACATGATTGAAGATCCTGGAGTCTGCTCAGAATCCCGAGGTGTCAAGATCCCAGTAGTTCCTTGCATGGCAATGCAATCTTCTCCAATACTTGCAAATGCTGGAGTGTTGAAATCCAGGATCCTGCTCCAAAAAAGAGTAGTATCCTGATTAGGGGGAGTGTTGATTCTTCCGCTCAAGCTTTCAAGATCCTTCTTCAGGGCCTCGTTACTCTGTTCCACACGTCCTAATTGTTCTTTCATCTGTGAAAACAAAGCCACAATATTCCTGTTAGAAATAATAACGGGATCCTGATCTGTGATCCCGGATCCTGAGAAGGTAGATCTTGTGGCAGCTGGTATCCTATAGATATTCTCTGGTCCCCGTTGTGATGACGATAGAGGGGAAGCAGGAGGTAGATTGGTCATCACAGATGTCGATGAGGGCACAATAGAAGATATAGGTTGTCCTTGTGTCGACATTTTTGACAAAAAACTTTGAAAAGAGTGAATTAACAAGGATTTTAACAAGAATTTGATTATGAAAAGCACCACTTGCCCCACGGTGGGCGCCAAACTGTTTTGGTCAAAAATTACACTAAGCAATTAAGTGATCAAACTTAGAAAAGTGAGGTTGGGTGCTATAAATTACTTTCAAGATAATTACGCTTTTACACGATTATCTATATGAGTAAATGACAACTTTGAATGAAAATTATGCCTTGAATCCTTGGATTCGTGGATCCTTGTTAAAAATGTGTTTAACAGTGAAAACAAGTGTTTGTAAATAAGATTATTCCAAAAGTTTAAGTAAAATGCAAAGTATTTTCAGGATAATGCAAGTTATGCAATAAAAATCTGATTGCAATCAATAATTATGCATGAAATAGACTTATAATGCTAATTTTATGATAAAAATGTAACCACAAGTGAGATAAACGTGAATGATAATCAGAAATATGAGAAAAAACTAGGATAATGCAGGTTTTATGATCAAAGGATCAATAAAACGAAAATTAAACAAATAAAATGTGAGATAAACGCAATCGATACACGGATGTACGAGGAAAGCCCTTGATCTTGTTAGATCGCCGGCATAAAACCTCGGGAAGGAACAATCGTTCCTTGCCTTTGTTGATTTTATTGCTGAAATTAAGGATAATACAGTGAATGAGCACAATATGATCGAACTAAGTGTTTTTGGTGATGAAAGTGATGAATCGGTGAAGAAGATGAACTAAAAGTGTGTTTTGATTGTGAAATGGTATAGTTACAGAGTGTTTGGAGTGAATCATGGTCGTCCTATTCGATCATATTGCCTCCAATTTATAGCAAATACAATATAACTAACTTTCCGAAAAATCAGGGATCCTCCCGAAATATCTGGGATCCTCCAGTCTTCCACCTTGACCCAGCCTTTTTACACGTTTTTCTTGACTTCTTCTCGACTTGATCCTTAAATATAGGTATGATTGACCCACGTTTAACTCCTGGTAGACGTGGTCAAGGTACATAACGGTCAAATAAATATTAGTGACGTTTTACTCAGGATACCGAATATATCCTGGATCCTGATCACCCGGGATCCTGAATATCCAAGATCCTGAACACAAACTAACAAACAAACATTAGTAACATCTGATCCTAAGATACTTAACATATCCGGGATCCTAAACATATGTGAGATCCTGAGTATATTTAAGATTTCTATAGTACTCAGGATCCTGAATATATCTAAATACTCATCTATAATCGGGATCCTTAATCCAAGAAGGATCCTAGATATATCCAAGATCTTGATTACCTGTATCATATAAACATAGAATCTCAGGATCCTTAGTCTTAGCTTTATCCTGAACATATGCATGGTCCTAGATATAATTTTCAATAGTAACTAGAGACTTCAGGATCCTGTATCCTAACCATAAAATTTAGCCCCAAACAATTATTATTCTCAATGAATACTCTACTGACTTAAGCATCGGAGGGGTGTTAGGCAAACTAACACCTACCTTTACCCAAGATCTTGTATTTGTTGTAGTTCATACACTTAAGGATCATGGAATGAAGATTAGAGGTTGTCCACCTCTCCTCAGTTAAGGATCCCAACGATTCTCTAAGGTTTAGAGGTTTCCGTACGGATAAACACCTCTCTACGAATAGGGTTTTAACACCTCGCCGGGTGCGCACGATGTTTGATTATAGTGCCATGGTTAGGGAATCGGTGATGCCTCTGGTACCCGACAACTTCATTTCCGTTGGCTTATAGATCAAGCGCTAACGAATGTCGATACTGATGTGCACTAAACGTATCGATCTAAGGTTTGTGTCGTTTTCACGTCACTCTAAGGTTTGTAATGTATTCACATTACCAATTGGTTAGGCATTTTCATGTCTCAAATGGCGTAGCCCAAGAATCAAACGGTTTGTAATGTTTTCACATTACCCAATGGTTTGGCATTTACATGTCACTTTTATAGTTTTCTTAAACTATCTAATGGTTATAATGTATTCACATTATCAAAATTTTCGTTGGTTAAGTCTAATAAATAACTTTATTAGCTCTAATATTTTCATGATTATCAAAAGCTATTTTGATCTAAGGATCGCAAAATCTTTTTAAGATCACAACATTTTTCAAAAAATGAATTGTTTTCACAATTGTTTGACAAATTATCAACATTTATTACAGGAAATACTCGTTGGGAGTTCATCATTGTCTGCAATATATTTTAGGATCCTGAAATCTTAGGATCCTAAAGTCAAGTTCATATGAAATCCGGGTAAGGATCCTGGAATCTTAGGATCCTAAACTCGGGATTATCTCATATCCGATTAAGGATCCTCGAAATCTTTAATGCTGAATGGATATTGAGATAATCTTCTCATTATCCTGGATGTGTTCTGAGGGAATCTCCTCAGGATCCTGTTTCTAAGCAACTATCAAGTAATTGTGTATACTAAGGAAATCTCCTCAGTATCCTGAAGACACAAGTTACAGATAATATCCTAATATTATTTATGGCAAAAGATCTAAGGATTGTACAATCCAAAGATTAGAGTTCGAGAGTGCAGGAAATTAAAATTGTCTTGTGGCCAACATGAACCACATTCAAACACTACCATGGTTGACCATGCCAGGTCAACCTCACCCCGAATTAATTATTTTGTTTACACCACAAACCATGAAAATAAAATATGAGAAATTAGAGATTGGGCTCCGGCTATTCATTTGCCTTCCTTGCCCAATGTGTTGGTATCCTCTGCTCCCGACATCCCTTGGAGAACCTCTGAGACTAAAGCCAAGGTATCCATGTTTGCATCTTCTGGATCAGCAGGGGATGTTCCTGCAGCTTTTGGGATCATGGATGCTGGTGTGGATGCTACTTCTGGGGTTTCACCTTTGGCTTTAGCAAGTTTGCTTGCCCAGGTATCCACAGGCCAAAATGAAGTGTCGAGACCTTTGCTAGAGGCCTCGGTAACCATTTTCATTCGAGACTCGAAAATGGCGACAGTAGCATCCCTTTTTATCTTTGTTGTCAACTCATGTGTGATCTCTTCAGTCTTGGCATCAGCTTGAGCGGTTATCTTCAGAATATAAGCATTAAGATCCTTGATCTCCTTCTTTGACTTTGCAAGCTCGGCTGCATCTTTGTCATGTGCATTTTTCACGACTGTGGACAGCTTGCATATGTCATTGAACGCACTAGCTTTCTCTTTGCAGCACTTTGAAAGATGCTCGATGGTCTACATAAAATTAATGTATGAGTGGAGTTATTCTTAAAACAAAAAGCAATTTGAATAAGGATTTTTGTTACCTTGGCAATTTCAGAGTCAAGGTTGGCAGGATCAAAGACATCATCTGCTTTTCTTTTCTTTGAGGATTTGGAACGGAGGTTAGGCATTCTGGATTTTGCTGCGGCTGGAGTTGACTTTTCTACCTTATCCTCTGAAGAATCGTTGTCAATGTCGACTAGGTTGATGTAAGAGCCTGGATTTTCATAAGAAAGAAAATAAATTAGGATTGGATAATGAAAACAGAGGATATTGAACTTAAGTGAGCTTACCAGACATAGAGGTATCCTGAGATCCTATACTGTCGACCTGTTCAGGATATTTGAAAGATCTTTCGTCCTCAGGAACCTCTAAGAATGCTCTTAGATTGCCTTCGGTATCCAGGTCAGGAGGTGCTAAGGCCGCAAAATCAACTGAAACAAATGAAATCAGGTCAGAATTGAGATTATATATTTTGTAAACCCTAGAAAAAATTGTTTCCTACCCTTGAGTAACCAGGAAGAAGGAATTTGACTGCAATCGGGTAAGGAATTGCGGTCAACAAAGAAAAATCTGCTCTTCCAGTTTGGGTCATTCTGTTTGGTTCGTAATACCAAATGGGAACGATTGGGTTTGACTTTAAATAAAAAGTAGTGAGAACCGTGGGTCCTAAGATGGTAAGTCTGAGCTAATTCCGGAAGCCCTAATTCTAAGGTATGAAGATCAATAGTTGTCTGGATAACGGAAAGAGTACGCCAAACCATTGGCATGGCCTGAGCATAGCAGAGTTTGGTGGTATTGAAGAACTCTGTGATTAGGGCAGGAAAAGGGAATTTTAAACCTAGTGTGAAAGGATATTCCGGGAAGCAAATCCATTTCTCAGATGAGAAATCGGCTAAAGTTAAAGGGTCAAAACGCCTAAAAACGGTATTCGGGGGAAAAGCACCCTTGATTTTCAATCGATTGATATCAAGGTCGGTAAAGGTACAGGGTTCAGGGTTTGAGATTAAACCCTATTTAACGAATTCAGAATGGTCGTTGCCGTCCTCTGGAACTATCAGAGACATATTGGGCGAATTATTCAAGTACGAAATTGAAAGGAAATAAGAGGAAGAGGCAATACCTGAAGATTTGCGAAGAAATGCAGCAACAAGAAGATGAATAAGAAAAGATAAGAATCAGAGTGGTTATAAGTGCTCAGACACAATAACCGATGCATCTACCTAACACAATTTTAGCAGTTATCTTGAGAAGTTATAACGTTTAAGGATCTTGAAAAACGTTATAACTTCGGGGGCAATTATTGTGGGTGGATTTTTACTAACCTTTGCAGGATCATAATTAGCATCATGTGTGCACCTCGCAGGTATGAAAGTCGTTTATATTTTATATTCGTATCTCAGGATAATGATAGTTTGTAAGTCTGTTTTCAGGATCACAGATATACTTAAGGATCCTGGATATATTTTTATTATTTGTCTTGCGGGATCCTACTGAGGATATATTTATCTAACATAATCATGCAGGATATTGAATGAGGGAGATCCTTAAATGAGGATCCTAACTTTATTATGGACTATGCATAGCTCAGGATCCTGGATCTATATTAGTTCAGGATCATGCGCTATTTAACGTGTTTGTTTTCTATAAGTATTGACCAGGTCTTATGAAGAACGTGTTAATGAGATATACTCCGGATTACATGGCGAGGCTTTGATACGATTTTATGAAGACGAAGTCCGCTGCACGTGTAAAATGAAGTCAAAAGAGACGTTGATGGTCTTCATCCTTCATCGGAGGATCCCTGAAATCTCGGGAATATTGTTATACGCTCTTAGTATTTAAACGAGGCATGGATGATCATTTAGGGGAACGAATATTCACGATTTTCACCTGCAACTCACACAAACACTCTGCTATTTCTTTCATTTACCCTTATTTCATCAACACTTAGCTAGATTCACAAACAAATTCACTTAGCCGATCATCCTTGTGCTCTTAGTTTGTAATCAATTACTTTCATTTTTATAAGATTAACAAAGGCAAGGATCATTTGATCCTTCCCGAGGTTTTGTGCCGGTGATCAACCTTGATCAAGGGCTTTCCTCGTACATCATCGTGTCATTTTTATTTACTTATAATTCATATCGATTTACTTGCATTTTCATTGTCAAATTAGTATTATCCTCAATCTGTTCTTGAGCTTTGATATTAAAACATTTGTTCAACAAGTATCCATGTATTTAATCTATCTTTTTACACAAAATATCTGCTTACTAATAGAGATAATCGTGTTTCAACGTAATTATCCTGAGAGTAATTTTTACATCTGACCTCACAATCTAAATTTGATCACTTAATCGCTTTTAGTAATTTTTGACCAAAACAATTACAGTATAATCTATTCATTTCAACCTCACTCGTATATATTGATATTTATATTTATAATAATGAGTAAGGTTCAAATGATAATGGAATTTTTTTGTGAGAATGGGATAACCAACCAGAACACGCCACGTGTCACAAACTCGTTTTCCACCACGTTTTTAAAACTTAAATATCTCTCAAACGGTAAGTCGAAAATCATAAAAATTGTATCATAAAATCAACGTCTTTTTCTCTTCGATTATAAATCTCACAAGGTACACTTTCGACGAATTTTGTTTTTTTTTCGTTTTTTTATGGATTTTGTAATTGACTATCACATGTGATACTAGCGAGATACCGGTGAGTGACACATGTGATACCAACAAGTAACACATGTGATACCAACAAGTAACACATGTGATACTAATTTGTAAAACAAACCCATAAAAAAATTTCGTCAGAAGTATACCTTGTGAGATGAAAAATCGAAGAGAAAAAAATGCTGATTTTTATGATGCAATTTTTATGATTTTTCGACATACCATTTGAGAGAGATTTAAGTTTAAAAAACATGGGAAAGTGGGTTTTGTGACACATGACGCGTTCTGGTTGGTTCCCCTATTCTTACAAAAAAATTCATTCTCATTTGAACCTCACTCTTATAATAATAATTATTATTATTTATTAGAGTGAGGTTCAAATGAGAATGAAATTTTTTGTGAGAATGGGAGAACCAATCAGAACGCGCCGCGTGTTACAAAACCCACTCCACTTCCCCCTGTGTTTTAAACTTAAATATCTCTCAAACGATATGTCGAAAAATCATAAAATTGCAACATAAAAATCAGCATTTTTTTCTCTTCGATTTGCCATATCACAAGGTATACTTCCGACGAATTTTTTCTATGGGTTTTACAAATTAGTATCGCATGTGTTACTTGTTGGTATGACATGTGTTACTCACCGGTATCACATGTGTTGCTCGCTAGTATCACATGTGTTACTAGTAGTATTTCATGTGATAATCGATTACAAAAGCCACAAAAAAAAATTCATCAAAAGTGTACCTTGTGAGATCTCTAATCGAAGAGAAAAAAATGCTGATTTTTAGGTGTGATTTTTATAATTTTTCAACTTAACATTCGAGAGATATTTAAATTTAAAAACGTGAGGAAAATGAATTTTATAATACATGGCACGTTCTGGTTGGTTATCAGTCTCACCAAAAAATTACTAATTTTATTTACTGTATTATTTATGATTTATTATTGATATAATTTGATAGATTTCGTCGATGTTATCGTATCGTATGATGCAAGTACAATTTTTGTCAGCAGTAAATTAGAAGTAGAATGTTGTCAAATCGCCATCCATAGAATCAATCAATCCTAATAAATAAGTATACCTGCTGCTGCTACTACCATTCTTTCTTTCTTTTTCAAAATTAGGGTTCTTATCATCATATTATTACTATTATTAATTATTATTATTATTATTATTACTCTAATTAATATCCAGTTCATTAATCTCCGATCGTTGAATCAACAATTCCACCTCCAGTTTCAATCCTTTCCTTTCGATTTTTACAAAATCCCTAATTCAATTTCTTTACATCCATCAATTAGGGTTTTATTTTAATCTATCTTCAATTGGATGCATTTTAGATGATGTCGGATGCAAATTTAAACAATAATCAAATTCATCATCATCAACCATCAATTTTTGATCCCGTAAATCTACAACATCATATCAATAATAATAACAGTAATAATAATAGTAATGAAGATTTAGTAGGTGATGAAGAAGATGATGATGACGTGGCAGCAGGCGAAGAGGAATCAATAGATAACCCTAGCCAGATCCGTTATCATCATCAACAACATCATGTCTTACAGAATGGTGGTATTCAGGAGATGAATGATCCTGCACATTCGTTGTATGTACCGGAGAATGAAGTACAACCTATTGCGGTCGGTGGTGCTGGTGGAAGTACTGGTGCTGGTGTCGATCAGCTTACCCTGTCATTTCAGGGTGAAGTATATGTGTTTGATGCTGTTTCACCTGAAAAGGTTTTGCATTTCTTCATATATCTGCTATATTTGTTTGTACTAAAAGAGCTCCAAACATTGGAACCTATAATTGGGATGATTCACTATGTCTATGAATTTGATACGAGTGTTTTTTTGATGATATAAGGTAAATATAATTATGTTTGGATATATAAGCAAGAAGATGCTAAGCATTTGATTACCTGATTATCATTCTTAATATCACATCAATTACTTTGAAACTTTGTTTTTGTGACACACCGGGAATATGTCAGATATTTTAAGCGTTGTTTTAGGTATATGTTGATCTGCTATAAATTATTGGAGCTCTTTTAGTGACGGGAAGTTTACAGGTGCAAGCTGTTTTGTTACTTTTGGGTGGATATGAAGTACCAACTGGTGTCCCTTCTCTAGGTATACCTCCCCAAAATCAAAGGGTAAGAGTATAGCAGTTCTTTCTTGCAAGTTCTTATGGTTTAACTTTCTAGTTTGCATTAAAATTTCTTAATCAAATATGTATAGGATTTGACTGAATTTCCTGCAAGGTCAAGTCAACCTCAAAGGGCAGCCTCCTTGATTCGGTTCAGGGAGAAGAGAAAAGAAAGATGCTTTGATAAGAAAATACGTTACAGTGTGCGAAAGGAAGTTGCACTTAGGTAGTACTAAAACTATATGAGATCTCTTAGGTTATGTATATATATGTTTGCTATACATATCCTATTGGTGTTTCCAACTCGGGTTTCCTCATGTTTTCCTCTCATAAGATAAATTTCAATTTAAGTGTGTTATACTACGGTTATATTCGATTTAGATGTTATGCTCGCTTCAATAGGTCAAAATAATCCATATATCTACTTGATTGATGCACTTTAACCTAATAAGCATCCTGATCTTCTTCAGTTTGCCTGGTTACCATATCTAGTCATGTATACTGCACAACTGGCGAAATGGTGTTCTTTTTTTTTCTTTTCTTTTTTTGTGGGGGTTGGGGGGAGATTTTGGTACGGGCTGGTTGGGTTTGACCTGACACATAAAGTAATTTGTTTTTATTGTGTAAACTGTGTTAAATATGCTCACAACTCACGAACAATATATAATGCAGTATTAATACACTTTATACATATCCTGAAGCGCCCCTTTCATAAGTAAATGGGTCAGAATTGCCAATTCAAATCACTAGCAAAGATTGTACTTGAACAAAGAATACCATATAAATGGCTCGAAATTGTATTTACTTCGAAACTTAAAAGTGAACTAGTGGTTCCTGGCTGCAGTGAATCCCTAATTGGTGGGCGGTGGCAACCATATACTATCAATTCCTTTTACTTTAGGCTCTAATTGACGTTTGGTTGGAGATCCTTTTTGTGGGTTTCTTCCTTCACTTGGATATCTGATCCATATAATACTACAGAATGCAGCGTAAAAAAGGCCAGTTTACATCATCCAAGGCAATTTCTGATGAAGCAGCTTCTTCTGATTGGAATGGTGGTCCTGGCCAGGATGAAGAAACAACGTAAGTTCCAGTTTCACTTTACTTGTTATCTAGGAGGGGGCAAAATGGATTGGTCGAGTTGGGCACTCAGCTTACCTGCAACTACTTGCTTTGTCATGTTTATTTTTTTGTTAAATCCGTCAGCTTAACCCATTTGGCATGCTTGAGATAAAAGAGAACCCAAACTGACCCATCTATAAGTAAATTGGTCGAAATTGCCTTATTTATTGTTTCTTTTTTTAGTTAAATCCGTCAGCTTAACCCATTTGGCATGTTTGAGATAAAAGAGAACCCAAACTGACCCATCTATAAGTAAATTGGTCGAAATTGCCTTATTTATTGTTACTTCTCGCCTTACCTGCGTAGCAATTATATGTTCTTACCTTGGTTCCTTCTTCACCCTGCTTTAAGTTTGACAGCGTCGTAAATATCATTTTGAATTATACCAAGCTGCCAGTTGAATTTGACTCAGACTCAGTATCTTACTATCTCATGTATTACTGTTTACAGATGTAGACACTGTGGTATCAGCTCAAAATCCACACCTATGATGCGACGTGGACCTGCTGGCCCAAGAACATTGTGCAATGCATGTGGACTCAAGTGGGCCAATAAGGTATGTAAATATATCTTATGTGTTTCAGTACTTTTTTTTTTTTGGTAGGATGTTATACATTACCCGTTCTGTAGAAACGAATTAGTTAACATATTGCAGCTTAAAGCTCTATTTCCATTTTCAACCCATAAATTCTACGATTGAATATGTTTTGAACCTCATGATGAAGGAATGTAAATGAGAAATGAGCTTATAAGAATGCATTACTATCACTAGGCAGTACATAGTATCAGTTGACAACCTCTTGTGAGCGTGTTTCTTTTGTCTCGTGCTTTTTTAAATCTATAATATATATATATATATATATATATATATATATATATATATATATATAGTGGCATGATCCAGAGGGAAGTCCATTTTTTGAGGGAAGGGGGAAGCGTTAGTACGCATCAGGAAGCATATTACCTTCACATATACTAATCTCGAAAAAAGCAAACTGAAATTTAGTAAATGTTAATCAGAATCGATGTTATAAATGTTAAGCTTCCTTGATAAATTTTTTCTTCAAGTTATAGTATCGATTTATGAATATTTGATCCAAATCCGTTAAGATGCATCGCGGTGCATATTAGTTAATCTGCATTGTGATGCATCTTAACAATAAAAATATTTTTCAAATAATGTGAAGTTTTATGATGCATCGCGATGCATCTTAGTTAATATGCATCACATTGCATCTTAACAATTAATTAAATAAATATTCATCAATTAATGTTATGACTTAAAAATGAAATTCATTCGTTAAAATATTCTTTATAGCATCGATTTTGATTACTATTTACCGATAAAAATAATTTTTTGTTGACGTTTTGATTGATAATTGTAATATGCTTCCTGATGCGTACTAACGCTTCCCCCCTTCCCCCCAAAAAGACACTTCCCTCTTGATCACTACCCTACATATATATATATATATATATATATATATATATATATATATATATTAGCTACAGAAAAACAAAACACTAAAGAGTTTCTGGTCTGAGTGGTATCCATTCGTCAGGATTCTTTGTTGACCACCACATCTGTGGCCCGATTCTGTTTCAAAGCATCTGCAGTTTTAATTTTCTTTAACTTTCGGGCAATTGCTTGGTAGGCCCCTGCACTTCATTCAAATAATCCCTTTGACTTAAATTTATGATATGCTTTTTTTTTGTTACTATCTATTCATGATTGCAGCGATTACTATTAATAGTGTAATTGAGTACTGATGTTACTATATAAATTACTATTATTATCATTATTTTAAAGGGAGAATATCATATATCCCCTATATAAACATCTAAGTTACATATTTCCCCAACTAAACTCCTCAATATCATATATCCCCAACCTAAATTATAATATTCTCATATTTACCCATTTTCTTAATTTAATCATAACTAATACAATTAATTGCATAAATTATTGAACTAACTACCGTTGCACCCTTCTCATTCTATACTAACTACACATTATTAACAAACAAGAATAGAACCACATGAACTTGGCGATCGAAAATTACAACCCCTTCCTTTTTATTTTGTTGAACATCAAATATTATAATCAAAAAGTAGAGTAGAACTCACTGTCTCAAAACACATCATCAATTTTTTTGATTGAACGTCAAATTTTATTAACTAAAAAATGGGAGTACAAGTACACTGTCTCAGAATATATCATCAATCCGATTAATAGATCTTGTAAATGACCAATTCAAAACCATTACCTCAAGACTTAAGAGAAAACAAAATAGCCTAAATGGCCATATCCTGTAGGTATGAAGGCATAAAGGGGCTGAAAAATGACGTTTATGAAATTGAAAATTACAACCTGCACTATGTTTATTAATGATTAAATCCAACAACAAAACATATACACGCGTAGTACCAATCCTCCAATATACGCATATAATCAATATACAAAATCGACTTAAGTAGTAATTGGAACATCAACTTCTTTTTAACGCAACAACCAAGGATTTTTGTAAATGGAAGCAATAAGGAAGAATTACTATAGGGAATATTTGGAGGGAGGAAGAGAAGGGTATGATGGTCATTAAGTTCCTTATTTGTGCATGTAAATATATTGATCATGTGATCGTGATTAAATAAAGAAAATGGGTAAAAATGAGAGAATTAGAGTTTAAGTAGGGGATATATGACATTCTCCCTATTTAAAAGGCTTACATTCTTATTTATTCTTTTACGTATTACTCCATATTAGGGATTTGCTAAAATGCACCCCTATGGCACATAATAACATGTATATATTGAACAGAAACTTTTCTTATGTACATTTAAAAATGCATTTAATACATGTAAAAATAGATTTAATTAATGTTTGACAACGAATCTTTATAATTATAATTACAATGATTTTGGTAATATATTTATATTATCATTCAAACTAGCTTATACTCCCGCGATCGTGAGGGTTAATTCAAGTAAAATAACAATGACTTCTATTAGGTGTATGAGCATTAGTGTTGTGTATTTCTTATCCCTCGCTAGTTTATTAGTTGATTTTTTTCATATGTCATGCCTTAGTTATTAAGATGATGGTAAAGATGATTAAGAATACATATTAGTCACGGACATGCTTAACAGGCCAAAACAGTACTAGTATATATTTGGCTATAAGTTATCATATAAATAACATATAATATTGATAATAAAAGATATTAAGCTATGTGATTAAGATAATTGCACTATAAGATATATGACACATACAAATTAATAATAAAATTATTATATTACATGATAATAACGATATACATAATAATATTAAGATTTATTTTATAAACATAACATGCGCTTCGTTATTATTCATGATCATGATCAAAAGGTGTGGTGTTTGTGACTTGTTAAATTATGGGTAGTACATTAATCTAATTATTTTATTGTACAAAAGTTATAGGATTACATAAATTTATTGGAAGGAAGGCCGGTTCATGTATGCATGCATTTTGATGTATAAGTTTTTAGTTGTATACCATGGTCAATAGTCAGAGAAATGCCAAGTTTTTTGTGTACATTAATCTTTGATATCTAATTATTTTTCTCATAAAAAAGCTCTTGAGTCTTGACACGCATAAAGATACCCAAAATGGCTAGAGAAAGTATTCCATCATCTCATGTATACCGTTAGATAGCATTGAGGGAGTCTAATCGGACGCTCTACGCTTCTTAATGGATTTTCTTTCAATATTATAAAGAGAAGATGAGTTTATAACTTATGTAAAAGTTATTTAAACAATGTAAACCGTTACTAATTTGGAGCTAAAACAGCTGTATGTCTATTTATTATATTGATAGTTGCATTTTACAATTGTTAAATAAAAATAACTCAGAACATATATTTAATCTTGTAATTTAGATTCTTATTGAGGTTCTAATAAGAGGTTCTGTGTAGAGCTTAAAAAGTGTATCGCAGTTGTTAAACTGACTCAAATTATGAATAGCATCACAGTTAGAGTAAGGCGTAAAAGACATAAAGAGACTGACCCAGGATTACACACATTGTGTCATTGTGATAACACTTACAAATAATAACATAAAATAAAATAAAAACATATATAAATTAAACACATTATGTAACCCAACATTAATGATAAGATTTTCGGGCAAAATGTTGACCGTCAAGTATTGGTTTTTTGTATGGGAGTTGATAAATACAACAACAAAAAATGATCCATGCACCACACTGTACAACAGTTTTTGCTTACAGTACAAGTGTACTATAGCATTACTTTGGTGTATAAATCACTTTTTGCTTACAGTACAACTCACTCAAATGATCCATGCACTCAACTTTTTCTTTGTTTTTCTTCTTTTTAAATATATCATTTTAACAAATTTAATGTAGGGGGTTCTACGAGACCTAGCCAAGGTTTCGGCATCAGGAACTCTGGAGCCTTCTGGAAAGGCTATTGAACAGGTAAAATTCTCACAAGAATATCATGTAAGGGGGTTGTGGGTCCCATTTTACTAGCCAAAAAAATGGAGACAAATTGTAGACACTTGAAGTATTAATCACTTTCTTGTTGGCTTGATTTGTAGAGTGATGGTGAAGCAAACAACTCAGATACTGTGTGAATCCTCTTATGATCTCTAATGGTCACAACTCAGCTTGATTTGGAAGTAAAAGATGTATAATAAAGAGAGGATGCTATAAATTTGATCATTACACTAGAGATCTGTAGACATAGGTTGTTGCATTACAGGTATATGAGACTGTATCATAGTGTTGGTTGATGTAGGTCTTGGATTCAGACTCGGTTGTATTTCTCATACATCTCATCAGACATGCAATGCATTTTTGTCTGTTGGTCTTTGTGTCACTGGCTGTGTATTTCATTCTGCCTCTTAAAGTGACCCGGCGGTGAAACTCTCAAGCTGTCACATTGAACTGAGTGAGGTGAATAGTGACCAACCTGCAACCAAACTGCTTCGGGCCGGTCGTCAAACTCATGCTTGGACAGAGGCAGGGATGGACTGTTAAGCAATTTAATCAATCATTAGACTAAAAAGGCAAATCTTTGAATTACTGATCATTTACAAATTAAAGCTCGTGTATTGCAGATATGCAAATAGTATCTACACAACTTCTTGATTCTACAGACTTGTGAACATGAATAATTGTATGTGTGGGTATTGCAATCGAAACAAACCAGAAACCACTTGTATAGCTATAAATGATTATCACGAACTACATTGCAAAAATTTTCATTGATGTGCATTTGACTATGGATATTGTGAATATTTGCTTCTCTCATGCGTTGGTTTAAATACTAGCAATCCCAACCGCTTCATGTCATACCATCTCCAGCCGATGGCCCAACCAAATGATCCTCTTTAACAAGGAAATTTTTTATAGATTAGTTTTCTACTTGATAGTGGACTACCAATGAACTAAAATGAGAACCACAAAAGGATACATAATTGCGAGAATTTTTGAATTAGATAAATTTTATACATTTAAACGCAACAAATCACATGTAAATGTTATGGGGGAATGCTGTTGAACTGCACCAATAAATGGTGCTGTTAGTTTTGATGGAAGGACTGTTTTTGCACATTTTATATATTTAAGGACCAAAAATGTAAAATATGTAATAGTCTTATTGGTCAACTGCACATTTGTTTTGTGCTGTCAAGTGTCAACATCACAGGTTATATCCCCAAATGTTATATAATGTTCACATTTTTGACAAACATAAATAAAAGAACACTAAATGTATGTTAAAATATACATTATATCAAAAGTTCATATGTTCATATATCAAATGTGCACATGTGAACATAAATATATGAATTTGATTATAAAGTTAACATTATGTTTTGTCAAATATTTTTTTTAAGCTTTAATTTACATCAATGTTCACATGTGTCACTGAATCTACTCACATGTAAAAATCCTTATAATTTAAAAGTTCTCGCAGCTACGTACCTTTATGTGATTCTCGTTTGAACTTATATATATATATATATATATATATATATATATATTTATATGCAAACACATATATCTGGAGGCCCTAAATGGTCGACCACCTAACCCACCCTCAAATGACAGCTATGATAATCTTATACGTGAAGCTGGAAAAGAGTGGGTGGAAAAAAGCTTGTTTACCCAAAATCACACATTGATTTAGGATAAAAATTGGAAACGAAACACATTAATTTTAGTAAAAAAATCTGAAAATAAAACGCAAGAAAAAAATGTAAAAAGTTAAAAGGAACCTGAAAACAGGT
Source organism: Helichrysum umbraculigerum (assembly GCA_949592205.1). NCBI lineage: Eukaryota > Viridiplantae > Streptophyta > Magnoliopsida > Asterales > Asteraceae > Helichrysum > Helichrysum umbraculigerum. The sequence continues at coordinate 404,781,616 of CATIUR010000001.1, forward strand.
CTCGAAACCCTAGCGTCAAGTTTTGAAGGAAACAAGGATTATCCTTCGCGCTACGCTGCAAAATAATCCGAAATACAAAAATTAGCGGTCTGTTAACACATTTAATATGAATAACAAATTATTTGATTAACATAGTACACTATATTGATTGAATAATTAAAAGATAAATGAGGATAGTAAATGCAATAACAAATTACCTTGCCATTAAACAACAGCAAGATTTATAGAAGAAATATGTGGGAAAAAAAAAAAGTTTTGCTACTTCCTAGGCTTGAACTTGTGCCACTTGATAAAGATAAATATACCTAAACCGTTGGACTACATGAAGATTATAATGTAATGTAATGTGTTCATATATATTAAATAAATATAATAAGTGTTTAAAATTGCAAAAAAGACAACAAAATTTACTGTTTATACCGTCACATCAGTGCACCGTCCCTCACCTATTGAGTATATATATAATGAAGTTACCATTAGGCTAGCTTTGTTTATACTCTTTTAAAACAAATTCCATTTTATTTAATTATAAGATTTTTTTTAGGTACAGTAACTTTGCTATAGGATCGGAACAGTCCATTTACATTTACCTTTGGTAAATGTTAAGATGTATAATTTAATGAATGTTGGAATGATTTTGAAGTTCCAATGCCTGCTATCATGTTGAAGATTACTTTGTGTGTGTGTGTGTGTTTGCTGACCTGCTGTGTTGTGTTGTTGCTTATCTTTTAATATTAACGTCACTGGATACAGCCAGCTTTGGAGTAATAATAATGAGGTGGGCATTCATTCAGAATATGGACACACACGATCACAGTGTCCTGGGAGAGCGACAGGTACTGTTAAATCCTTTATTTATGCTTTTATATGCATAAATTCCGGGATGACAATATACAATTGCAACCAGGGTTGATCGAAAGAGTGTTTAGATACGCGTACACATGTCATAAAACTTTTCTTACTGCAAGTATAAAAACTTAACAAACACATATTTCATATTACTATTTAAACACCTCTCTGAGAAAGTACCATCAGTGTTGCCACCAAGCCAATTTCCACCTTTTGTAATGCATACGAAAGTATGTGTACTAATTCATATAGTTATCCATGTTATACACAACTATAATATAATGAAGTTCATAGTTAATTTATACCCGTGTTGAGCAAAGTGAAGTGAAACTATGGCTAAAAGCACAATCAAAAGCAAATACGCACACACCATACTCCACGGTTCCTGCACTTCCTTCAAAATAAAGGTGGTTTGAGGAATACAGGAAGTCAAGAACCAATACTAGTGCAAAACGAGCCAAAGTAAGCTGAGAATGAGGTGTCCGGAGTGAAAGGTGGCTTTGAGGTGGACAACTACATGTCAAACTGATCGATATGGGTAAATAATGTGCATGTATTAACATAGATCAAGACAATTTCGGGGAAACAACTTAACATATAAATCAAGGAGTTGAAAGTACATGCTGGGAAATGTAGGCTCATGTATTCATAGAGAAAAACATATTCAATTATGAAGACTTCTGAGAAGTTGGCATTGCAAGCGAAACTCCAGAACCACTGGGTAAATCCTTCCATTGTTGAGTCACAGTCTTGATCTGCGTATAAAAGTTAACCCCAGCTTTGCCTGCAAATTCAAACAAAACTTAGCCTCTCTAAATAACTGCCAGATTATGAGTTTACATTAATTAAATGGTAAAAGTACAAAACACCAATCTACTATTGTAACGTACCATAGAAGTTGAGGTCACCAGCAAAAGATGCTTTTGACCCCGTAAAGGAGAAAAACGGTAATGGAACTGGGATTGGAACATTTATGCCAACCTGATACAAAACAGCAGAGTTACAACATTTTAATATTCGATTCATCTTTATGCCCATCGAAAAATACATAAGATCCATCTACACGTAGGTATTTGTACTTAGGTGTCCTTACCTGCCCGGCTTCAATGTCAGTTTGAAATTTTCTAGCAGCCACACCAGATGATGTAAAGATAGCTGCTCCATTGCCGTATCTGCAGAAGAAGCTTCTATTTAATAAACTACAAAAAGGATACAAGTGATTTTAATTTTTAACATCAAGATTAGCTTTCTGCAAAAATTACTTATTTCTGTTGACAATATTAATGGCCTCTTCCAAGCTGTTAGCCTGAAAAGGAGTTGCAAACAAGAGATTAAACCTTAAGTTATTATAAGAATCAGATGAAATGCAAAGTATTAACATACCTGCATGCATATAAGGACTGGACCAAATATCTCTTCCTGCAAAAAGATACAAATTGACAACTTAAGCATAACTCAACGTTTAAGTTTCCTTTCCATTCTGTCAGTGATATAAACCATAAAGAGTTGAACTCGAAGTCACATAATGGGTGATGAGGGCAAATTGAGGTCACATAACAGGTGCAGGTTGAAACGGGCTATTGGAATTGGCCAGGTTGGGTCGGGATGACCTGCCAAAACATTTTGTTCGTCTTTTACTTCTTTATAGATAACTAATGTACACACATCAGTTGAAATCTTTGAATAAAATGGTTTAAGAGGTTGTAGACTTTGGCCATCTTTTAACCTGTTTGACCATTTGAAACATTCCCCCTTTGACCTGTTAGAATTAAACTAAACCCAAATTGACACATTTATAAGTTAATGGGTTGAAATCGCCACACCTAAGTTGAAAGCAGAGATCATGAAAAGGGATATACCTTGTAACATTCCATATCTTCAGTAACACCAGACAAGATTGTAGGTCCAACAAAGTTTCCTTGTTCGTATCCTGGAACCTAATCAACATTAAAACAGGAGGTGATTAAGATCTAGCTTCAGTGATATGGCACTTGCAACAAGTCTCAACTATAGACAGGGATGTGGTGAGGTTAGATTAGAAGAATTGGCAATTATAATCTAGCTTCAGTGATATGGCACTAGATACCACAATATCTCTTCCATCAAGCAGCAGCTTAGCACCACTTTCAACTCCACTCTGGATCAGTCGGCACACTCGGTCTTTAGCCTGGTGAATGTAGAAATAAATTATATTAAATAATAAATTATATAATTGATGCTATGGCAGTCCATATGTATGTGTAGGAACGTAAATGACACTTGCCTGTTTGCTAATTACTGGGCCTAGGTCTGCATCAGGTTCTGTTCCTGCATTTACTTTCAATGTCTTTGCACGTTTCACCAACTCATTTTCCCTGAAACATAGTTAAAAAGAATTAAAATAATTAGATAAAACCAAAACAGGGAAGTTATCAGAACCAAAACGAATAGATAAAGCAGAAGAAACTATATTACCAATGTGTTGGATCTCCAACAAATACAACAGTGCTCAAAGCCATACACCTTTGCCCGGCAGCTCCAAAACCAGCAGCAACTAAAGCATTCAAAGTAGCATCAATGTTTGCGTCGGGCATCACAATACCATGATTTTTAGCTCCCATATTTGACTGCAAAATATCAAGTTTAACTGGGTATAATTTCACATTAGTTAGACAAAATGCTTGATTAAAATAGATAGAGATGGAACTGATTGTACCTGAACCCGTTTCCCTTTTGCGGATGCTCTTGCATATATATGCATGCCAGCCTTTGAGGAGTCGTAAAAGGTATGGAAATAATTAGGTAAAAGTAGTAAATGGAATACAAAAGGATACTACTTAACACGCTCAAACGTAAAAGAGATGGTAAAATAGAAATTTGATAATATTACTGACCGTGTTTGAGCCAACAAAGGATATAGCTTTAATGTCTTCATCATCACAAATAGCATTCACAATGTCCTGGCTCACAGGAATATATGGAGGACTATCAGTGCATTGATCTAACAGTTCAGATTTAGATCTTTGTAGATTGTATTGTATTGTAACATTTCAACTTCCATGTTATAATAGTTATCAACTCTCAACTCCGTCGTTGCGTATTCTCTCAACTAAAAATTCAGCGCGAGCTATGATTCTTCGTTCTGGAAAATTTGAGAACAAAAGGCCAAAGACTTGTTCGGTGAGCAAGGTGATAATTACGAGTGACGATGAGCAAGATGGAGAGAAAGTCAGTGAACCAGATAATGATGGCTGTGAAAGTAGGAAAACCGATGCTTGTGGAAAGGAGGTAAATTATTACTTCACCAACTTCCCTTTCAATTGGAACGAAGCCAATCTACGAGATTTATTCACTAAGAATGGATCAGTAGTTGAGGTGTACGTGGCTAGAAAGATGAACAAAGAGGGTAGAAGATTCGGGTTGGTTCGATTTATCAACATTGAAAACAAGTTCGACTTTGAGAATCGGTTGAATAAGATATGGATTAGGAAATTTCATCTTAGGGTGAACATTGCTAAGTATGAGAAGCGTTTCACTAATTTAAAGCAAGCACGTTTCCTTCAATGGTCGGCCATCAAGATTTTGTCATCAAAATTGATGGAAAGGTTTTTGGGTTTAAAGTTCCCACTTCGTTGAATGATCACGAAATCATTATTACTTTAAAGGAAGTAGGTAAGGAATCAAAGACATCAGTTGGAGTAAGTGGCTGGAAATCAGTTGACGACCCCTTCAACAAATCGGAAAACGACGTTGAAAACGTCACTGGAGATGAGGACGAGACTGTTTACAACATCATGTTTTCTGATATGGAGAAAGGTGAAAGGGATGTTGACCGCGAAGTGGTGGATCTTAATGAAAGGGATGGTGACGGAATTGTGGTGGATGTTACACAGGGGCAAACGGAACTTGGAGATGTAAACAGAAACCTTGCCGGCGAGTTGGTCAATGAAAAAGAAAAGGGTCAACCTAACAGTACTACTCTGTCAACTTTTTACCATGCTTCTGAGTTCTGACTCCATGGCCAGTAGTGAAAACGACAACTCTTCAAAAGTTAACGTCGCTTTTTCAATATCAAATACGTGTTCGTTCAAATTCAAACGGAATGGGCCTATTTGTGAAGATAGGTGGGCCACTTGGTTGTAGTAAGGTAGATGTCGGGTCTCCTATTAAGGCTGGGCCAAATTTGGATCCTGTTACGGAATCAACCCAGGCCTCTTCTCTATTGGATTCGATAAGCAAAGATAATTATGGAGTGGGACTAAGTAAGCTTATGTCGATTGTAGATAACAACAAAGGAGCTTTTGGCAAATTGTCACGTTTGAAATGGAAAAACAAAAAAAATCGGTATTTAAATTGCATTCAAAGAAAGGATTTGAAATGTAGATTTATCCGTGACCATGTAAAATGCTTAGTCGGTACTCAATAGATAATGCTATGGAGTATGCAGTGTACACCGATGAACAACGGTCCGTTTTAAATTCGGACATTATTAGATGCCAAAAGCGTTTAGAAAGTTGTACTTAGTGTCGTCGCTACAGTTTGAGTAGGTGTGTAGGATGTTGCAATTCTGGTAATTTTATTGTGTGGTGTTAGGTTTGATAGATGTTTGGATGGTTCAGTGGTTTTGATTGTACTTTATGTGGTATTTCGGAAGGATTTGTCAAGTGTAGTTTTAGTTTGGTGTTTTTGTTCTTTCGATTCATTGAAGCCCCTAAAGCATGGTACAAAATTCTTGGGAATTTCAGTATATAAACAAAAAAAAAAAAGAAAAATAGAAGAAAAAAATATTGTAAATGTTTCATTGCTTGATAATGAACATATGTCAATGGGGAGATGAATACATATGTATAATCATAGTTGATAAAACTGCATATATATATATATATATATATATATATATATATATATGTGTGTGTGTGTGTGTGTGTGTGTGTGTGTGTGTTTCTTATATAAACAAATCAAAGCATCATCATGAACCACACAGAATGCGAAAGTATTACCCTAACTTGTAAACGTAAGCATATTGTGTATTAGGGTGTCATAAATTATCGTTATGGAAAAAATGAAGAAGACAAAAACCTGGATCTTTCTCTGATGGCTTTAAAATAAAAGTATTACCACTACTTACAGCAACAGGGAACATCTGCAAAGACGATAAAGTGGAAGAGACAAGTTTAATTCTTGCTTCTGACCAAGTAGAAATTATATCATATAAAACAAGTTATCCTAGATAGCATATGAAACTAGGAGCAATATACATGTATAAATCATTACTGAAAAAACACATTCACTCAAAATTGAGGAGAGTATGTAATTGCCAAAAAAGAACGAAGACCGGAAACCATACCCACAAGGGAATCATTGCTGGGAAATTGAAGGGACATATACCAGCACATACACCTAGCGGCTCTCTGATGCTGTAGGTATCAATTCCGTGAGACACATTTGAAGAAAATTCACCCATTTGTAAACTTGCCATTCCACAAGCATGTTCCACCACCTCTTTTTTAGATAAACAAAAGTACACAAATTAATTATATATTATATTATGAATTGATCGCTTAAGCCTATGCATTGACCACTAATGATCTACCTAGTCCACGAAACACATCACCCTGTGCATCCTTCAATGTCTTCCCTTGCTCCGTAGTAATGTTCATGGCAAGCTTGTCCTGAAAATAGGCGTAAGAATGATACTGATCAACGATGTCACACACAAAAGGATCATCGATGAAGCCAGAATATAACTATATATGCTAACCATGTCTCTTCTAATAAGTTCTTGAAGCTTTAACATGACACGTTGTCGGGTGGTAATTGGAGTATTTCGCCAAGATGGAAAAGCCTGTTTGGCGGCAGATACGGCAGCCTTAAACTCCTCATTTTTCGTCAAAGGTAATTGAGAAACAACTTGTCGTGTTGCCTAATTCGACAGCAACAGTTAATTAGATAACAATATTCAAACTTGACGAGCAAATATCAAATAAACAAGCACTTAAACAAAAAAGAATGAATGATTTTCAGCATACCGGGTTTATAACATCAATAAATTTAGACGAATGCGAGTTTACAAAGCTACCTCCGATTAAGTTGGGTACTCTCTGATACAATTAGACGAGTTAGTCCACAGAGCAAAAAGTAACAATTGTTTAACAGAAATAGAAGTTATTGAAACTCATGAATTAAAATGAATAATGTTTGATCTTTTACCTACCACCCTTTATTTTCTTACTTATAACATGATTCAAATATAATTTTAGTTAGTAAAATTGTAAAACTGAAAGTTATTTCAATTAACTTGACTTGCAGTTTCTTGATTGTCAGAGAAGCAAAATGAATATACAGTCGACATCACTAAAACACAACCACACATACATATACATATATAAATATATATTGTAACAGTAACATACCGGAGGATCACTATGTCTTAGAGACTGTTCAGTAGCTGTGGACAGATTACAGCTTTTTAGGGCATATATTTGTGGACTCAAACTTGTCACTGATTAGCAAAAAGAAAAAAGAATCAGTAAACACGATTAGAGATTAATGAGTAATCTATATTAGTTAACGAATCAATCAATCATTTAGTAGTTGATAATAATAGAAATGAAGCTTACCTCGTTGGATTGATAATCGATACATTATTGTTTAGTGATGGAGAGAGAGAGAGAGAGAGAGAGAGAGAATGCGCAGAAACGGATGAGTTTTGTATACTGACCGTAAGACCCCTGCCAACGGTACATCGGTTTGGAGCTTCGGAGCAACCGACGCAACCGACGCCGTTGGCATGGGGCGTCGGTTGGGGCCCGTCGGTTTTGAGCATCGGTTTGGCGACGTGAATCTGTGAAGCGTCGTTGAGGGGAGTGGGCCCTGATGGCTTTCTTCTTCCTTTTCTTCTTCTTTGTCTTCTTTATTTCCAATGTTTTTGTTTCTTGTTTTTATTTTGTTTTTTCAGTTGCAGGGGAAAGGGAACGTATGAAGATGATGATGATATTGAAAAGTTAGGTTTTATAATATGTATGGGCTTGGGCTTTTAAATGGGTTTTTTAAGAAATAAAGAAATGGGCTTTTAAAAGTTAGTTTTTAAAATGGGTTTTTTTAAGAAATAAAGAAATGGGCTTTTAAAAGTTAGTTTTTAAAGTTTTCTTTTTAACTAATTAAATGGTTTCATTTTAGTTTATGTAATGTTTAATTAAAGTGAAAATGTTTTAGTTAAGTTTGTGTATTAAATAAATCAAGAAATTAGTGTGTGGGGCCCTGAAAAAAGAGAAGTGATGTTAACTGATGTTTACTGTTGGCAGGGTAGTGTCAGTTTGTGTCAGTTTTGAAAAAAGCTGACGTGGCGCTGATGTGGCACCAACTGATGCGTCAGTTGATGTTCACCATTGGGAGAGGTCTAATCAATTACCTGCTCAATTATATGTCCTATTGTAAATTGCCATGATATAATACAAGGGTAAAATATCCAAAAATTAATCAATTTATCAAAATCAAAATTCAAAATTTAACAATAAAGAAAAATAAGGATGTCGTCGATGCCCAAAAAGGACAAACTCTTTAAAGTCGTGTCATAAAAGGATTAAGGGTAAAATCATCGTTTCATTTTTAAAAACTTTATATTGAAATCGTGCATAAAAGGATTAAATATTTTAAAATCGTATCAAAAAAGAATTAAACGCTCAATATAAAATTCGAGTTTAAACACTCAAAAAGTAAAATTAGTTATGTTTTCTAGGTCAAAATTGTCAAGTATCAGCTATCCTATAATTTTTAAGACTCATTTCATAGAAAGTCGGGTAGTAAAGCTCATCAATGATTTCTTGAACATAGTAATCCAAAGTGCATTCCACATAAAACTTCTTGTTGTTCATATGATCATGATTCTTCATTAGATCCAAGAATTTTCGAAGTTCCATAATCATTCCAATGTCATGCATAGCACTTAAATTTTCAATAGCCCACTTAAGATTTTCTCTAAACTCTACCAACAGTAGCTTTTCCTTTTCAGAATAAGGAAACAAAGATTTCGCTAAAGCATGATAAACACAGTTGTAGAAATTTCTTTGTTCCTCACATTATTCAGAATCAAGTATCTCCTTGGGAATTAAATCTTCTCTTAGCTCAATCACAATATCTTCAAACACTTTTGGGTGAAAATCGACGTCAGAGTTAACAAACTTTTTATACTCTTGCTCAAGTTGCTCAATAAGTTCTTTCTGATAAGCAGTATACTCAATAGTAGATGCCCTGATAGTTGCTATCAAAAAACGAATATCTCCTTGATGATAGTCCAAACAGTCGATCATGTCGTCTCGTTCTGACAACACTTGTACTGTAAGTAGTCCTAACGAAGTTTCAAATTTTCTGTTTGGGAGATTTCTGAAGTTCCTTTATAACTTCCTTGGCAATTTCCCTAGCATCCAATTTCATGTTCTCCATTGATAAAGGTAAATATTTTTTGAACACAAAAATTAACTAATAACAATAGTTAATCATTAAAATTCAACACAAATAACAACTTTAATTTAAACAAGAAAATAAATACACCTAAGTGAATTAAAATATTATATACAGTTTAGTATTTTACAATGTTAATCAAAAGTCATCGGTAGCTCCAATGATCATACGTAGAAGCGGAGAAGTAAGTCAGCGCGAAGCTTATTAAAAACCCACCCCTTTCGGGAAGCAGAGCGACCCTCCTTATACCTCTGTTGTGTTGCATTCACAATGGGCGAGCCAATTTTTCAATTGATTATCAATGTACAAAAATTTACAAGATTAAAACCTTTTAATTTACCGCTTCCCCAGCAGCGGCGCCAAAAACTGGGTGTGTGTTTTAGTAATAAATAAAAATTAAAAGTTTTAAAATAAATAAATGGAAATACTAAATAATACTATAACACAATACAGGCAAGAATAACCCGTTCGTATAGTATAGTTTTTAAAGTAAGTCCGAGTCGAACACTGGGAAAACGTAATTAAAATAGTTAATCTAAATTATAAACAAATAAATTACAAATAAAATGGTGGCGTTTTAGTTCCGTGCGAACAATTTAATTGATGACGAATTAAATTAAAGCAATTAAAAAGAATGAAGTAATTAAGATAATTATAAGGAATAGAGAAACATGTATTTACTTAGATTATTTATTATTTAATTCAGGTTTTCAGATATGTTTATTGAATTGTTGATTATCAATTACGGGAATTAAACAAATATAGATAGCTCCTGTTAAGGTTACTAACCCTAATAAACTTTAGCTTAATACTAGATTCTATTTAATAACACCGGAAATTACTCTTACGTGCATTATTAACCTAAACCTTATTCAATTAAAACTTTCACAAACCATTAAGATTTATTCTAACAACTTCTGATAAACGCCAAAATGTACTAGATTATAGTACTAATTACCCCTTTGTTAGATAGGTTTCTAATGCATTTTATATGAATAAGATACTTATTTCGTTCATATTTGCATTTAGGAGTTTAATTGGAGCTTGGATTGAAAAGAAACAGAAAACGAGCTTATTGCGAAGAAAAGTTGCTAAAAGAATAAAGCATTGGACAAGAGAAGAATGGATCAGAGTAAAAGATGATCAAAATGAAGAAAAAAGGGAAAAATCTGGAAATTCAATCCATATGGCGTATGGAAAATCCATACAGCGTATGGATTGAGTGAGCCGGGCTGCCAGTTACGCGGGCCTGGACTTTGGGCTTTTTGAGTCCATACGGCGTATGGAAATTCCATAAGGCGTATGGATTGATCGGCCAGAAAACCCTTAAATTCTTATTTTCCTCATTTTTAACCTAACTTCAAATAACCAAAAACCACATAGCAGCAGCCGACCAGAGGGGTTTCTACCCCATTTTGGGAGCGAAGCGATGGCGATTCGGAGGCGGAAAAAGCTAGGATTGATTCCTATCGATTCTACTTCGTTCGGTTTATGATTTGGTTTGCATATCTTTTTCTGATTTCAAGTCGAACATTGTCTATGTGTTTGTTTAAATCATGAATATGATTTTGTATGATTAAGTTATAAATTAGATTATGTATATTGTTTAGTTTAATAACTTTGTATTATGATTGTTTGAAGGTTATAATTGTGTTTTGAATTATTTGTCTGATTGAAAAATGTTATGTTATCCGTAGAACCTTGATTGTTGGTGGTTGTTAGTTACTACTTAACGTGGTTGATAATGTCATTGAGATTGAGTTCCTTTGACGTTATTGATTATTGATGATTATGAATCTAGGTTTATAATCATTGCTAAATATATTGAGTTTGATAGGTTAAGAGCATAGTAATTAATTAATCTAAAATGAATGAGCTAATAAGTGATTATTAGTAGGTATTGTTGAGTCATACCGCGAAAATTAATCGTAACAAGTCGTGAATACTTAATGCACAATCTAGGGAAAAGCACGCAATAGAGCAGCATTCTTGCGACGTCGGATCGATGTTTAATGTGGGACTCTAGATTGTAGATATTAGTTAACCAGAACCGGAGACTAATATACATTTAACTTGGATTCTTTGATTAGTAACTAAGTTAATATAAAAGAAATCACAATCAGACAATCAAAACACATGAACCGGATAATATGAATCTGAGTGTGAAGACTCTGAACAATTGCATGTCTATCTCCAATTGTTTATCTTTTACTCTTTACCTTGTTTTATGTTATTTGGTTTAGTGAATTAGTTCATATTGAACGTTCGTACGGAACTAAAACGTACCCCTTATCTTACTGCTTTATTAGTTTAGTTAATAATTCCAATTTAACTGAATAACATCGTTCCTGTGTTCCTGTATTCGACCTGGACTTACCATAGCTATACTATTCCGATCGGGTATTCTTGTCTGGTTGTGTGATAGTAGTGATTGGTATATCATGTACTTTATAAATAATAAAACTAGACGCTTTCACACGCATCAACTTCGAATTACCCGTTGCTGTTAAATTACATATTAATAATTCATATCATTTATTAGTTATCAATTGTTATTCTCTTAACCAAGTATCATCACAAAATCTTGCCACAATTAATTAATAAATTACTTAATTGCAGATAATTGATTAACCTAAACCAGGCCTAGTAAAGACAATCAACCACGTTAAGTAACAATCAAACACATATATAAATAATATGAATCTTTTGAATAAACTTAATAATCATTCATAATCATAAATCAACATAAACATATCTTTAAACCTTCATTCAATAATCATTCATCTAAGCAAATACAAATAGAATACTAGCTCATGTTTATTGTAATAAAAACCAGATCTATAAACATGTTATTACACATTGAATATAGAAAAGATAATTAAGAATCAAACCAATAGAACCGAACGAGTCTTCGTTAGGGTTGAAAACCTTTAAACCCTAGCTTCCTAACCTTCAAATCACACCTTAATCGACCTCTTAACCTTTAAAACCGACTTAGGGTTTTAGAATTCGTATATCTTAGCCTCTAGCGGAAGCCTCTATTTATAGTTTCAGACTCGTGAATTTAGCCGCCGGCTAAATGCTTTAGCCTGCTGGGTTAACTTTTTACCCACGAAACCCGATTTCAACTCACGTCTTCCACCGCCTTCCATATATAGGACTTAACCGCCGGCTAAAGTATTTAGCCGCCGGCTAAACTGACATTCCAGAATATTCTGCTAACGGGCTGGGTCTAATCTTTTGGGCTCTAACTCTTTTCCATCGGATTTATTCTTCTTCTTTAGCCCACTAATTCTTTAATACGAATTTGGTCTTCACTTTAGGTCCGATTCTTCCTTTCATTTAATCTTTACTTCATTTTCTTCTCTTTTTCGTTCTTTCCTTCAATTTAAACTTATTTATACCTGATTTATAAATATGAACAAAATAAGTATCTAAATCCACATAAATGTAATAAAAGCATATAAAATCTAAGGATTATTAATATATAAATATATCATTTATTTGATGCTATCATCACTCTGCAAATATACGTCAGACAAGCTCTCCTCGGATTAAAATATCTTTCAAATGACTATAATCAATTACTTGCTCAATTATATATATGTCATGATATAATATACGGAGTATAATAAATAATAAAAAATATATACATTTGAAAATGATTCTTAGGCTCAAGGAGTCTACCTAAAATCGATGTTTCAAAAACCGGTTTTTAGTCGACAAGTACAAATGTCAATGAAATGCCTTGAAAACTTGATCATTTTTTATACCTTAGTAAACTTGTATAAATAATTCGTATCAAATTTTGGATTTAAACAAACTCACCCAATTATATCATATATCTTAAATATCGAAACCAGAAATCGTGAACTAAAACAGTCACTAAAAGTGTTAGGAACACTTACGCATTTCTGAAATCTGCACAATTTTCTTCACAAGTACGTGATCCTGGAAATGTTCTGGGATCGCGTATTTACACTGAAAATTCCACTGTGACTTCTTCACGTTATATTACGCGATCCGGGAATGTAGCTTGGATCGCGTATTTACCCTTGGATCTCGACTGTGACATGTTTCCCTTATATTACGCGATCCTAGAACTACTCTGGGATCACGTATTAACACTTGACAGCAACTTTTACCAAACTCAGATTTTTAGCCAAATTCGTACGGGCATAACTTTTTACTCGTTAAGAGTTAGGACCTGAAATTTTGCATGCACTTCACTATGTCAAAATGAAACTTTCCCTTTTTACACTTTTTCAAAATACACTTTAACGAAGAATTCGGACGTATGACTAATTTATGGTCATTTCGGACACTTTTGGTGACCAAACCAAATCACAAACCATCTACTTTCTGACCTTGACCTTTTACCAACATATTATACCATACATTTGACATCTAATTCAATAACAACTAACATTATACGTCTACCATCACTCATTTTGACACCTTGACCCAAATTAGGCCCATTTGAACACTTTTGACCCATTTTCCATAAAAATCATACTTTGACCCATTCACTTACTTCTTCCACATATACTTGAACATTCCAAAGGTAGCTGATTATATGTTAACACCAAAGTCAACCAAAATCTTTATTTCAACACATGACCTTACTTCATCATTTTTAACCATTCATGACATATAACTTTTCTACTAACCAATTACTTCCACTTTCCACCTTGACTTTACCAAGTCAAAGGTGTACTTCATGTTTCACTATACACTTTACACTTTTACAATTTACATCATAAAAATGTGTTTTTGGGCGATTTACACAAATGGTCATTCATAACGACAATTCAAAAGAATGAGAAGCTTGTCTAACCATAAAGCAAGCTCCATTCCACGCTAACCTCTTGTAACCATGATCTACTCAACATAGCCATTCGGTTCAATCGAACCAAGCACCTACAACATTAAACACTTGAAGGGGTAAGCATAAAACTTAGTGAGCATATAAGCAATTGAATGAATAATACATTAACCATCAACAACATTTCATATATAAATCTTTACTTCATTAAGCCAGTGCACATTTTATCAATGGCACTACTTGACTAATACATTACCTCAATCTTATTACCTCATCAAGTAAGTAAACATTCTTTTTACATTTACATTCATACTTCCACGTATCCCATAATCATGTAATTTAGAACCATACCTCTCGGTGGTATGTCCACTCGAACATCATCCATTAGTATCATACCTCTCAGTGGTATGCTTACTAAAACATCATCCACATATCATGTGCAACGTACATAGTTCTTCCACAAACCTTTACAAAACTCATAGAACATAATTTCATATACTTCCACATAACACAAATTCTTAACAACATTTATCAATTAGCATGTATTCATATCACATGCCATAACAACAACATAACTAATCAAAGATATATGGAATTTACAATAAACCATATTATAAACATAAACAATACTTCAACCGATTGTATGAATCTCTTGCTTGAAAGCAATCTGAAACATACAACCATTACCCATTTAACCCCCATATCACTCACCTTAGCTTTTTAGGCAATTATGCGATCTCACACTTGAACATGGACGCCATAACTCTCGATCACCTATCATATAACATATTCATATAACAACACATTTAGCATCAACCGGTGATTACATTCAATTAATCATCATTCATAAATCTTTACTTTCATAAGTTGATCTTTCATTACTTTAATTCATTCCAATTCATAACAAGGTGAGTTATTATCAACTTATAACTCACTTTCTACCCATTTAACACTTAATTGAACTAGTTAGGCTTTGAAAGTTAACTAATCCAAATTCTCACCAATTCCATCTTTTAAGTTATGATCAACATGATCACAACAACACTTTAATCATCATTAACTATTACTAATCATCATATTTAAACCATTAACAAGGTCACTTAATATCAATTACTAAGAATTCACTAAAACCCCATCATTATGTTTAATGAATATTTAATCAACATGCATCTTAATTTCACTTTTGATTAGTAATTAAGTGTTATCTATCATAATCAACGTCTATTACATCAAATTCATCCATCAATTTACTTAATCTCACCACTTTTAAATCTTTACATAATCATTCTTCATCCTTAAATTCAAGAACATTAAATTCAACTCACCTCTTGATTTATAAGAATAATTGAA
Organism: Helichrysum umbraculigerum; assembly: GCA_949592205.1. Lineage (NCBI taxonomy): Eukaryota > Viridiplantae > Streptophyta > Magnoliopsida > Asterales > Asteraceae > Helichrysum > Helichrysum umbraculigerum. The sequence continues at coordinate 404,797,079 of CATIUR010000001.1, forward strand.
GGTAGAAATCTATCAATCAAACTCTAAATCAACTCTTGAACGGATTAAGGCTTTGAAACAAGCTTGATTCTTTAACTCTTTCTCAATCTCTTAGAGCTACTAGGTTGGTAGCTTGTGGTGTAAAGTATGGAATAAGAACGCACGTATGAAAACTAGAAGGTATGAGCATATATCAACACTTACAACTTACTTTCCGTAGTTATCATTGTCTGAAACTTTAAAACCGACTATAGTTATTATTATTTTACATCACTTATAATAATAATAAGGGTTTATGGACCAGATCGTCAACGTACTTTACTTTTTGTCTCAATGTCACCAATGAACCGGTTTTATTACCAAGGTCGACACCAAACTTTTTATTTTTGTCTCAATGTCACCAACGAATTAAGTTTATTACCAATGTCGACAACGAACTTGTTAAATATGTTTTGAGGTCACCAAAATACTTTTTTTAATGAGCTACGTTTTGAATTTGTTGATGTGGTGTTGCCATGCATTTCAATTATGTGACCAGACTTCCATGTAAGCTAAACATGTACACCTATGGTTAACTTCATCTTCTCCGACCGACTAACATGTGATTTTGGGTTACGTTTTTGATAATAAAAAAAAAGTAGTAATTGTGTTTAGATTCACTGGAAAAGTGGTGATTATCGTAAATCAATCAAAAATTACATGTTATTCGATAGGAGAAGAAGAATTAACAATACATGTACAAGTTTAGCTTACGTGGAAGCCTGGTCACATAAATGAAATGCATGACAACACCACATCAACAAATTCAAAACGTAGCTCGTTAAAAAAATGTATTTTGGTGACCTCAAAACATATTTAACAAGTTCGTTGTCGACATTGGTAATAAAATTAGTTCGTTGGTGACATTGAGACAAAAATAAAAAGTTTGGTGTCGATCTTGGTAATAAAACCGGTTCATTGGTGACATTGGGACAAAAAGTAAAGTACGTTGGCAATCTGGTCCATAAACTCTAATAATAATAACTTAAAACAATTACTTTTACTTTTACCACAATAATAATTTAAATTTTGGGGTGCTACAGTCAATTTCCGGTTGAATTGGTCAAATCGGTTGAGCCGCCCAGTCAAACATTTTTGTCATAAAAACTACCGAATACATATACGCATATTATACAAAATATATCATATAATCTCTAGCAAGGAGAAGCTATAATCAATTAGTTAATCAATAGATTAAATAATTAATTAATAAAATTACATTCCTAATGTCTTGTATGTTGAACCAATTTAACTTTACGTTGCTTCCATGCTTTCTATAACACCCCTCATTTGGAAACCATTATAATAATGATTTTACTCGGAAGCGTAGCTTTAAAACATATCCATTAAGTATTATATAAAATGCACCTAAACTTTTTCCAACCAAAACCTAGTATCCAACAGTTCAAAAACTACTACAATATTAATTCAACCAAAACGAGGTGTTATATATAATTCCAAAATAGTACAGATTTAATCAAATCAGATATCAGAGTATACGCTTGTTCCTCAAACATTCCATCCAGGTCAACAGCTTCTTGCTCAATCAGTTATATAATCATAACCTGCAAGAAGTATTTAAAATGGTGGGATCAGCACAACTGCTAAGTGAGTAAATCAATAAACCACATACTGACTTAGCATAACAAACTTGTGCACAACAAATAATTATATGCACACTAGTCATCAGTTTATCACTTATCACATCACTATCACTTATCATCATAGAGGACCGGTGGTTCTTGAGTATCATCCTCAAAGAACACTTTCAAACCAACTGCAGGCCCATACAGAGGTTTAACCGACTACTTGGTGCTATTACTCGTACAACACAGGCTACGACAATAATACTTGTACTAAGACCCTGTGTTATCTAACCAATAGCCACCCAAGCCCAGCCCCATGCCTGGCCTCTATATCACTTATCACAAATCATCAAGTCACTAATCATCAATGCACTATGGCAATATATCACGTGATCACTTATCGACACATTCAACAGGTCATCATATCAGGTCAACAATCTATTCACAGTATTATTACTAATGAACCATAATCATCAATGGAAATCAACAGCGGTAATAATACAATCACCCGTTGTAACAAACCTGTTACAACTAAATCAAACTGAGGGTTATCGATCCACTCACCAATTACCTCAGCTGCACGCTCAGAGATCTAATGTTACTGAGCTTTCTCTCAATCTGAAATCACAACAGAGTACAACGAGTCAGTAACTCATCAATCAACAATAAACTTATGTTATAATCGTATAACATATCACCATGTCTCAATGTACAATATATCATATCAATCATGATAACACTTATCAATTCTATATCATTTCATTTATATCACCATTTATTTCAAAAGTGTAGCATCCAATAATATATATCATCTAGCTGCAATATTCATCATCATCTATTTAAGATTAGTCTATTATCACAAACACTAGTATCATACTAATCTCATTATGTTAATAATGAATATTAATCATTTTAAGTCACAAGTATGCGTCTATTAAGTTAATTCATGATCAACACGTCATTTCAGTCTATTATCACTGTTTTAGATTCATAAAACGTTTATACATACAACTTATGTACTAAATATGCAGCAAGACAAAACTGTTCTGTGCGGACCCTAAATCGCGTCGCGATCATAAAGGATCGCGTTGAAATCAACAGTCAATCGCGTCTCTACCAGCCAACAATCGCGTCGCGATTATACCTCCTATCGCGTCGCGATATACCGAGATTGCGTCGCGACCTGGTGTTTACCAGCAGCCTACGAACTGATCAAAACCCAGCTCCCAAATCCGAATCAAAACCCAATTTTAACATCCAACGCAAGTTCTAATCGATTATATACAACGAATAACGATTTCTAACAACAAGTAGCATCATATATCATCATATCAATTATCAATTTCATCACAAATCATAAATCCTATCATTTAGCATATATATATATATATGAACACTTACAAGAATGATGATAATAAAAACAGAAATCTGATGATGATGATTTAAGTACAAGAACAAGCTGTGATCTTTCTTTTCTTTTTAATTTCAACTATATGGATGTGTTTGTTTTGATTTTGCAACATCATGAAGTAAAGAAAATAGGGGGGAATAAGAAGAAAGAAGGTCGGCCTCTTAACCGACTCACTTTTATGCGGGTATAATTTAATACCCCTTCTCATCCTATTGTCTGGAACCCGAAAACCAATTGCGAGTCCAAACATTTTATTGTTCCGTCAACTATATTAATTTAAAACAATTAATACTTTACTAACCACAATAAGTCCTGAAACTAATTTTCTAATTATTATCAAATAACCAAATAAAATGATTTCCTAACACACAAACAATTATAAATTCGGGAAATCATATTAAAACCTCTAGGCACATTTTGCGGATGTTACACTTTCCAAATCTCCAACAAATCCATACTCAACCATTTTTCACACACAACACAACCGGGCGGCTCGTTGACTGTTAAAACATGATAAAAACCCGGTTCTTTTTTAATTGGGAATCTGTATTATTTCAGTCCGATCGGTCAAAACGGTTCTTAGAACATTGCCTATAATATGCATCTACATGTATACATTAAATCTACAAATATATACATTTGTCCGCCTTAGGACATGAACCCCCAACTTCCGATTGAAAGGAGAATACGATACAGTTAGGCCAATAGCCCTTTGGTAAAGTATCCTTAATTTATGTGTGCTGCTTTACTCATAAATTTGTATATATCTATGAGACTGAGTATAAAATTTTGTTTACTCACTTTAAATTCAACATCCATTTTCCTCATTTTCCTGCTAGGATATTTAGAATAATTTATTTTTGACTTATGTTACACATCATAATTAAGGAGTCTATATGTATGTTTCGTAGTTTAATACTTTCAAATAAAAGATATTATGACACCCGTCAAATTAGGACTAGTAATTAGTACCTAATCAAGTTTTAATACATGTAATTAGTTCGGTGTTAGGCTAAATTGTGTATCAACTAATATATATATATATTGTTGAATATATACAAGTATTGCGGTTGGATTTAAATCGTACAAGTTCAAATCGAATGTAATTCGGTCAATTAAATACGGACGTTGGTGAACAATTTTATTAAATAATACAATATTATTTAATAACACTATTATATCCAAAATAATATTTTAATAATATTTCAATTCAACTTCGTATCGTACAAACAAGGTCTACGCGGTTAAAATAATGAATGCAAACAAACAAGACAAGTTAATGTTATATTTTATAACGTGATTACTAAGTATTTAGTAAACTACTTCAACAAAATATTGGATAAATATTCGCATTTTTAACTTATAATTAAACGTAAATAAAACCATTTTAACGTTTGAAACGATCGGGAAAACGAACACCGCACGAAGCGCGAATACGCGGGAACGAAATTTGGAGCCAACCACATGGGTGGGCCCCATGTGGGCCAGCCCCTCTGTAACATCCTCGAAATGGACCTAGTGTTTTATATTATTTCTTGATTTAAATTAGTATTTAAATGTGTTTGGAAATAATATTGTCTGAATTAGTTAAAATAATTGGAATAGGAGTTAAATATTCCAATGTGACTAGTAAATTATTAATTGTTGTAAATTAATATAGCTGACGGTACAATAAAATGTTTGGACTCGCAAATGGTTTTCGGGTTCCAGACAATAGATTGAGAAGGGGTATTAAATTTTACCCGTATAATTGAAGTCGGTTGGAGAGGGCCGACCTATTTATTCACTTTCCTTTTTAGGAAAGTTATTCACTTCCTTTTTCATTTCTTTGAGAACTCAAGAAACCATAACCAAATTATAATCAAGATTGAGTTGTGGTCTTGATTTAACTTCATCATCAGCTTATCACCTTCAGATTGTAAGTTAAATTTCTTGAATTAATGTTCTTGAAGTTTTAATTTTAATTGAGATGGGTTTTGAGTAGGATTATGCAAATTGTTGATATATATGTGAATTGAAGTTTGAATGAAGTGTTAGTGTATGTATATACTTATAATTGAGTTGTTTGAAACCTTAGAACTGAGTTACATGAGCTTGAATGATTAAAAATGGAAGTTGGGTCGTGCTGTGTAATTACAGGGATGAAGATGAGCTGAAAAAGGCTCAAACGCGATCCCAGAACCCTAGCCAGGATCGCGTTCGTTAGTTATAAACGGAATCGGACGAGTTTTGTTCTTGGGAACGCGATCCCAAGAATTTGTCCGGATCGCGTTGCTTAGTTATAATTTGTCACAGAATTATTTTGCAAAGAGGAACGCGATCCCACCATTGTTTTCTGGATCGCGTTTGTCATTATTTTTTTGTAAAATTTCAAAAGTGCATAAGTGTTTAGTAGTGATTTTTGCCACGGAAAAATTGACAAATTGTCTTTAAACTCCAATTGGGCTGAAATTTACATGGTAACTCGAAAACGGCCCACTGATCAAAGCTATATCCTATAGCCTAGTCAGTTTTTGGACATTTGGGGTCGTTTAGGGGTCGAAAATGGCATTTTACAGTTTTTGGACCTTATTTCGGGACTTTTTGATTATGTTCCGAATTGAACTTTTGTTGCTGTGATCTTAGGGATCACTTGATACATGTAATTATGTTATGATTGTGTAACGATGTTAATTACATAAGTATTATCAGTTGATACAAGTTACTAACTCATTGTTTAATTGATTGTATTCTCAGATGTGGAGAAGGCTCAGTAATATTAGACTTCTGAGCTTGCGGCTGAGGTAGTCGGTGAGTGGATCTGTAACCTCAGTGTGATTTAGTTGTAATGATTTGATTTACAACAAGTAATTTATAGTATTACTTTGATATGATACATCTGTAGAGATATCTTGCCATGATAGTTTAATTAGTTGCTTACTTGGCCGATTGTGCTAGTATGTAAGATTTTGAGGTCAACTTGATTTGATGGTTGGACTTGTTGTTATTGTAGATGACAGGAGATCTCGGAAACTTGAAATGTTGGTTTAGAGATCTAGGTCGTGTGTGATTGACAACAAGTTATCGGTAGTTCTGTATGGGCCAATACAGATGATTGATAAGAGTTCCTTGAGTACCAAACCGGTATTAGGGTGTCTCAGGGACCACCGATCCTCATGATGTTGCGTGTATGACATTGATTGGATGTTGAGTGATTGATTGATTTTCTGTTTATTGTTATTTGATGTAAACAGATTATTATGCTAGGTTGTACTGTTGCTTATAGTTTCATTCACTTAGCTTTATGCTAACCCCACCACAGTTCTTCCTGCAGGTTGAAATAGATGGGACATATTGGGCAGGGCAGGAAGTGTTTTGACTGGATGGAATGTTTGACAGGCTTTTACTCTGATGTTGTTTTGATAACTAAAGAGACATTTTGAATTATATAACACCGAGTTTGTTGAAATGTCATGTATTTAGTTTGAAAAAGTTTATTGACATTTTGAGTACATTGACAGTATGTTTTAAATATACGCTTCCGAGTCGCCATTATTATATTATTGTTTATAAGTAAACGATGGGTGTTATAAGTTGGTATCAGAGCAATAGTTTGGGTGAATTGGACATGACAGAATGTTCAATCCTAAACTTTGATTGAGTTGAGTCAAACATTCCAATGGGTGCGGGTTTAGTTGATTAGTTGATGTGTGAAAAGTGATTAGTTGAATATGTACTAACCCTTAACAAGTTGTGAAGTTGTTGTTTGATTGCAGAGACGGAGGGACATGAGTATCTGATTGGTATATTTCATGTTTCCTCAACACTCGTTGGCTTAAGATTGCCAGGTAATCTTCGATAAGCATGTGTTAATTTAAATTAACTTGAATTGTTTACTCTGTTATGTTGAGTAAGCTTTGTTGTGAAGTTAATTGAGTCAAACTGATATGATTCCCCAGTTTTGAGTCAACTAATGATTGCTATAGGTTGACACGAGGATAGCAATATTGAATGAGATGTTCATTGTTGTGGTTATTTCTGATTGAATTGTAAATGCAGAAATATGTTTAAGTAGACAGAGAGTTGATTAAGGTTTAACAAGATTGATGTTAGAACCTAAGAGTGTCTTTATTAGTGATACAAAATAATTGATAGTATTATGTTAATGGATTAATCACTAGGTGTGATCTAAATCCTTGTTAAGGAAGGTTGTGTCATTTGAATTGATAATGACTGCTAATTGAAAAAATATGTGGTTATGTGACTACATGATATGTTTTGATTGTAGTTAAACACTTGAGTTAAACCAAGATGAATAAGTTTATGAGGAAAATAACTTATGATAAAGCTAAATTGAATGAGAAAGTGATAGGTCTTTCTAGTCAATTGTGAATTAGTAAATGAAATGTTTATAGTAACATGATTGAGTAGGCTTGTTGTGACAGTGATGCTTGATAGTAAAGCATATGTCAAAGTAATGATAATTAATTAAGATGTGTCCTGAATTTTGTAGTAAGTAGGGACATTGAATTGTGTTAAGTATTGAAATTATGATGATAGGTTATCATATGTTTGAGGTTTCAGACCAGTAGATATACTGAGTAATTCAGTTGTTGAAAATAAATTATGTGAGATGGCTTGCATATGTAAGGTTAAGTAGTAAGCTGATTTTGAGTATGTATCAGCTGTTAGAAACTATTAAATGAATTTTGATTGATTTGAAATCATATGAGATGAGAATAGATCACATTGATAATTATAATGTAGAGTAACCTGAGAATGGATTGTGAAGAACATAATCTTGCAACGCCTGATCACCGTTGTTATATTATGTTGTGTCACATGAACTTGTTGAGGCTACTTGGTATAAAAGAAATGTAATGTGATTTTGGAAATGGAGCATGATAGTATGCTAAGTTGTTTAATAGTTGTTTTGATAAGAAAACAATTAGTTGATAGAACTGTGACCTTTAGACTGTAAAGGTGAGAGTGTAAATGATAGTTGTCATTGATAGAGGCTTTGATGATAAACCTAAGTGACTAATTTGATTGTGTTGAATATGTAATTGTGATTGATTGTGATAGATTACATGTAGACGAATTTAATAGTGCTTAAATGAGTCACTATTTTGTATTTGGCTTGTATGAAGCCAAAGTTGAAATAGGTTGATATTGCCTTGCTTGAGGAATTTCTAGTATTATTGAATGTAATAATTTAAAATATAAGTTTGAAAGTGAACATATAAGATGAAATGGTTTGTTGTGAGTTAATATTGATAGTATGTTAACTTTGAAAGTCAAACCATGAATAGTGAGTTGTGTATAAAATTAATTGCTTGTGATTGGTTTGAGGATAGGTCAAACTTGAGAAAAAGCAGTTAGAGGATTTTATTGATTGGTTGATTTAAATCAAGTTGACATTTAGTCAACTGTGTGTGTTGAAATAGTCTAACATAGATTGAAATGTTATGATTGTATGGAATATGATTGAATTCCTAGATTTGCTTAAATTATGTTGAAGGGGGTCATTTAAGATCCAGAGGGGATAGATGAATTGTCTAAGTTTGTGAAACTTGATTCATTACTTAAGGCTAGTATTAAGTAATTGAAATAGTGTTAAGTATAATTGAGTATTCAGTTAAGTAATATTTGATATTTGAACTGAATATGTGTTAAAGAATTATACGAATATAAAGCCATTGTTTGATATGACAGTTATAATTTGCTAAGATATGTTAGAATAATTAAATCACATTGATTAGAATTGTGATAAGAAAATCTTACCAGTGTGTGAAGCTTGTGATGATAGCTTTGATTGGGTAAGAAGGTGAGATAAGAAATAATTGAAAGTTATTATTAATAGTTGTCTAGGTTGATTTGTACCTTATGGTGAATTACTTAAGTATTGAAAGAATTGGATGAATTCTTTAGTTATTTGTTGATAGTATACAAGTAAAGTAAGTGATAAAGTGGAAAAACTGGGATTAGATCCAAATAAGGTATGATATGAAAGTATATCTGGAATTGGATGGTGTTAAAGATTTAGTTGATCTTTGTTTGATAAATTGAGGAAATATGAATTGAATGATTGTTCATATTTTAAGAAATTGTATGTGGTAGAGAGTAAGAGAAACCTTGAAATTGTGTAGGTATGTATGTGTGGTATACATGATAATAAATGGCATGATAAGTTTTAATAGAATGAATTAAAATATGCCATAAGATATGTGGAGGTTAGTTAATTGTGATTAACTTGATGTAGATTTTGTTGGAAATGTGTTGGAAAGTAGCACATTTTGATAATGTGATATTGTGATGCTTGACCTGTAGTATCATAATATGTGGATTAAGATTGACTTAGTTGCTAGATTGACGGGATCTAGTGTTGAATGATTGGGTGGTTAAAGTTGTATAATTTTCTAATGGCTTGTGATTAGTAGTTTATGATTGTAAGGTTGAGTTGAAATAACTGGTTGCTAAGAATAGATTTTGATGTCTTACCAGTTTAATAGTATATAAATTCTAACTTGATGGTTAGTTAGAGTTTGAAGACAAATATTAAAGTACTGATAGGTGTACTGGAATGTATAATCACTAGTGTTGTGATTATTGTTTGAGCAGTAGTTGTTGTCGACTTTGATGTTGTTGACAATTGATAGGTAGTAATGAGAGGAATTACAAGTGGAAATAAGTCAATGTAGAGGTTGGTTGATTGTAGGTAAGATTGATTGTAGTACTTTTGTTGATTGAGCAAAGTACTTGTTGATTGTAGTTTTACCTACTGAGTGTGACCTCTGCTTTGCTTATTAAAGTGATATGAATCTGGATTACTTTTAAGTAAAGAATTTCATATGATTGAAATGATATGTGAACATTATAGGTTGTACAAAAGAGCATAGGTATGAAACTTTTAGATGAAAAACTGACCTAGATTTGAATTTCAGATCTTTGATAGTAAAGACTTAAGATTGTGATCTGTATATTAGACTGATTGTTGGTCGTGAGCTGAATTATATTTCAATGTTGCTAGGTACATTGGGGTTTAATAAACACTATTGTTGGGATATTGTTGCTGCTGTTTTATTGTTAACAGTGATGAACAGTGAGAATAGGTTAAAGATTTTAGCATGTTGCTAATTTCGGGTTGCATAAACCTATTAAGTAATGTTAAGTTTTATTTATTGATTAAGTGATTGTAGGTTTCACTTGTTAAAGTAAGTGTTTGTCTATAAGATATATCTGATTGATGATATTGATTAGATGCACTGTATGTGTGCATAGGAAAAGATAGAAGCATGTACATTTGGATATGTGCATGTGGAAAGAATTCAAACAGTCTAAGTATAGTTGTAAGTTGCTATTGAGGACAAATGTATGTTAAGATATATGTGATTATATCACATTAGTTAGATTGATTGAGGTTAGATTTCGGGGACGAAATCTCTTCAAGGGGGGGAGAGTTGTAACATCCTCGAAATGGACCTAGTGTTTTATATTATTTCTTGATTTAAATTAGTATTTAAATGTGTTTGGAAATAATATTGTCTGAATTAGTTAAAATAATTGGAATAGGAGTTAAATATTCCAATGTGACTAGTAAATTATTAATTGTTGTAAATTAATATAGCTGACGGTACAATAAAATGTTTGGACTCGCAAATGGTTTTCGGGTTCCAGACAATAGATTGAGAAGGGGTATTAAATTTTACCCGTATAATTGAAGTCGGTTGGAGAGGGCCGACCTATTTATTCACTTTCCTTTTTAGGAAAGTTATTCACTTCCTTTTTCATTTCTTTGAGAACTCAAGAAACCATAACCAAATTATAATCAAGATTGAGTTGTGGTCTTGATTTAACTTCATCATCAGCTTATCACCTTCAGATTGTAAGTTAAATTTCTTGAATTAATGTTCTTGAAGTTTTAATTTTAATTGAGATGGGTTTTGAGTAGGATTATGCAAATTGTTGATATATATGTGAATTGAAGCTTGAATGAAGTGTTAGTGTATGTATATACTTATAATTGAGTTGTTTGAAACCTTAGAACTGAGTTACATGAGCTTGAATGATTAAAAATGGAAGTTGGGTCGTGCTGTGTAATTACAGGGATGAAGATGAGCTGAAAAAGGCTCAAACGCGATCCCAGAACCCTAGCCAGGATCGCGTTCGTTAGTTATAAACGGAATCGGACGAGTTTTGTTCTTGGGAACGCGATCCCAAGAATTTGTCCGGATCGCGTTGCTTAGTTATAATTTGTCACAGAATTATTTTGCAAAGAGGAACACGATCCCACCATTGTTTTCTGGATCGCGTTTGTCATTATTTTTTTGTAAAATTTCAAAAGTGCATAAGTGTTTAGTAGTGATTTTTGCCACGGAAAAATTGACAAATTGTCTTTAAACTCCAATTGGGCTGAAATTTACATGGTCACTCGAAAACGGCCCACTGATCAAAGCTATATATTATAGCCTAGTCAGTTTTTGGACATTTGAGGTCGTTTAGGGGTCGAAAATGGCATTTTACAGTTTTTGGACCTTATTTCGGGACTTTTTGATTATGTTCCGAATTGAACTTTTGTTGCTGTGATCTTAGGGATCACTTGATACATGTAATTATGTTATGATTGTGTAACGATGTTAATTACATAAGTATTATCAGTTGATACAAGTTACTAACTCATTGTTTAATTGATTGTATTCTCAGATGTGGAGAAGGCTCAGTAATATTAGACTTCTGAGCTTGCGGCTGAGGTAGTCGGTGAGTGGATCTGTAACCTCAGTGTGATTTAGTTGTAATGATTTGATTTACAACAAGTAATTTATAGTATTACTTTGATATGATACATCTGTAGAGATATCTTGCCATGATAGTTTAATTAGTTGCTTACTTGGCCGATTGTGCTAGTATGTAAGATTTTGAGGTCAACTTGATTTGATGGTTGGACTTGTTGTTATTGTAGATGACAGGAGATCTCGGAAACTTGAAATGTTGGTTTAGAGATCTAGGTCGTGTGTGATTGACAACAAGTTATCGGTAGTTCTGTATGGGCCAATACAGATGATTGATAAGAGTTCCTTGAGTACCAAACCGGTATTAGGGTGTCTCAGGGACCACCGATCCTCATGATGTTGCGTGTATGACATTGATTGGATGTTGAGTGATTGATTGATTTTCTGTTTATTGTTATTTGATGTAAACAGATTATTATGCTAGGTTGTACTGTTGCTTATAGTTTCATTCACTTAGCTTTATGCTAACCCCACCACAGTTCTTCCTGCAGGTTGAAATAGATGGGACATATTGGGCAGGGCAGGAAGTGTTTTGACTGGATGGAATGTTTGACAGGCTTTTACTCTGATGTTGTTTTGATAACTAAAGAGACATTTTGAATTATATAACACCGAGTTTGTTGAAATGTCATGTATTTAGTTTGAAAAAGTTTATTGACATTTTGAGTACATTGACAGTATGTTTTAAATATACGCTTCCGAGTCGCCATTATTATATTATTGTTTATAAGTAAACGAGGGGTGTTATACCCTCCCTCTCCAAAAATGGAGATTTCCATTTTCTTTTTCATTATCAACATCACCACCATCTCTCTCTTTCTTCATTTACTCTCAAAACCCCACCACCAATTTCAAACAAAATCACAAAATAACACCATCATACGTCACTAAATCGTCAAGATTTTTAGAGATTAACGACCACCACGCAACGATCTACAACCTCATCTTGTCGGATTTTCGTTTCGACACTTTGTAAGTTTCCGATAAAATCCCGAAAACTCTCGATTTCTTTGTATTTTCACTTGTTAGTGTTTATATAACTTGTATATGTCCATTACAATTAGGGATGTCAATGGATCGGATATGGATCGGATGATGCCATATCCACATCCATATCCATTTAAATATTTTCGTCCACATCCATATCCATATCCATTAAATTTCTATTCATCCATCCATATCCATATCCGATGGATTAAGCGGGTAAATGGATGCCCATTGGATATTCAAAAAATATTTATAAAATTTTCTAATATGAAATGAAACTAACAAATATTGTAACCAAAAGATATATATAACGTTACATAAGGAAATATAGTCACAATAGCGTTTAATCACTGTCTTTAATGAAGCATAATTTGTTACAATTACAAGTAAACATATATGTTGACAAATGTAAATGTATAATCTCTATGTTTATCGGCTAATCTCACATGTTATAATTGTCATCTTTCGTGTATTGTGACTTCACTATATGATTGAAAACAAAATTTGGCTCGACTTGATACATTTATGCATTTGAATTTGCTATATAAATCAATAATACAAAAAAAAAAAAAAAAAAAAAAAACATCAAATATAGATTATATATTTTAAATTATGACTTTCTATGATCAATAACATAATAATAGTTTATAGATTATATGTATGTGGACATGTAACTTTATATGATATGCATGTATATGTATATGTATATGTATATCAATATGTTTATGTATTTCGGGTGATAATGGATATATCCATGGGTGATAAACTGACATCCATATCCGATCCACTAATCATCCATTTCCACTATTCATCCATTAAGATCGTCCATATCCACCATTAAGTGGATGGATCGGATGGATATCCGGCGGATCGGGTGACTATTGCCATCCCTAATTACAATGCGTAGAACACGATTTTATAGCTTAAAAACGGGTTTGAATTGGGTTTTTGGCCGGAAAAATCTTGACAGCCGGACTTTCTGGGCTGGTGTTCTTCCATGCGACACAACCCTTGTGTCGTATTTTACCTGTTGTGTCGCACGTTATGTCGTATTTCGCATCTTGTGTCGTACCAAAGAATTAGTGTCGTAAGTTTTGCGACACAACCATTATGTCGTATTCTATGTCGTATTTTCATACGACACAATCACTATGTCGCTGTTGAATCAGCATCTCGCATCTATGCGACACAACCCTTGTATCGCATAGACATTGTGTCGCATTTCTATGCGACACAACCCTTGTGTCGCATGACAAACTTTTGTGTCGCATATTGTGTCGCAAAACACATAAAACTCAGATTTTTACTAAGTGTCGAGACCAAAATTTTATCACTTGATTTCACCCAAATTCAAGTCCAGATGCGTTTTTCCTTAAAGCAATATAGTAGAAATAAAAATTTTCCAAGCTGACCTGGCAGCTTGACCCCAGCCAGGGGCTCTGCCCCTTGGACCCCGCCAGGGGCTGCCGCCCCTTGGACCCCGCTACAAGGGGCGCTGCCCCCGGACCCCCGTACTCAGATTCCGTAAGCACATTTTTCACCATGTGTCAAAGTTGTACAACTTCAAAACACTTATACGATACAACTTTTCAAACATAATGGAATTTGTTTTTCAAGTATAACCCTTCGAAATCAATGTGGTAACATCAAGACTATTATTACAATTAATCACCAACGGGCCGTACACGTTTCCAAACATACAATTCAATCAACCAAATCGTGGTAATTTGGACAAGTCAATCAACCAAATCGGGGTAATTTGGACAAACAACTACAAAGGTAATCTTTCGAGATGCCTAAACAATTAATAACCATCGCGTGTCATGGACACCTTCAGGTTACAAGTCTTCGGACCACACTTCAAGGCAAATCAATCCAAGTTATTAATTCAAACTTTCAAGGCTCAGGTGAGTCTCATGGCCCCTATTTTACTGCTTTCCAATCAGGGGTGTGATATTATTGCTCGCTTTGTTTTACAAGTTGAACGCAAGTACAAATCAAATCAAATACTACATGAGTTTCAAGCTAATCAATTTTAAAGCCCTCCATAGCATAGTCTGGTAATACGTAGTAGCGTGAATGTTAGTATATGATATCATATAGGATTGACAATCCTCGTCCGGGTTAGCACGCACTAACTAGTCAAACGGACGTATTAGCATTTGGGAAGACGAGTGTAGATTAGGCACTCGTAGGAGGCATTTCAAATTAGGTTTCCTTAAGTGGGCCTGACAACACAAGTTAAGCTCAGACTATGTGCTCATGGCTGTATAACTTTTATTTTGCTTAATTGCATTTTAAATTCAATTATAAATCTTGCGGTTCATACAAATATGTGTTGACATACAAACCTGTGAGCTCACCAGCGTTTCGCTGACCAATTTTAGCATGTATCACAGGTGACCAGCAGTAGGTTGGACTGCTCAAGTAAGGATCAATTAGCTCGAGTCATCATGCAAACAATCAGAGATTTAGCTGCATTATTATATTTTGTATAGATTAATTATGTATTTAAATCTCTCAATTTCAACCGAGCTAATGTAAACAATATTTTGATGTAAACTTTTGGTTTTATCAATACAAATGTAAAACGACGCATATAGTGGTCGTTCATTATATATCTTCGTGCTGTGATTATTGATTCGTAACACCCAAATCGTGCTTCCGCTAATCAATAAATTTGGGGGTGTTACAGATATGTACATCGATAATTTTGACATTTACAAGAATATTAGCGTAATATTGAGACTTGACAAGGATATGAATGAATTAACCTTATTTCTCAGTCAATTGGCCGACGAAAAAATTAAAAAAAAATGTTAACCCGCCGGGTTCCGGGTCACCGGGTCATCGGTTCGATCGGAAAACCCGTCGGGCCAACCTGAGTTGGAAACCAATGACAACTCGCTCCTAGTTGAGCCGGTTAGATGACTGGGTCCTGGTTCAACCGGCCGGGTCAACCCGAGTTTCAAAACATTGTTGGTAAGGGTATCTAGATAGGTGGGTATGGTGGAGCTTATACACCTAGGCGTGAATAAAAAACCCGAACCCGAAACTGAACCCGAAACCGGTTAGAAAAACCGGTTTTTTTAAACCCGGTTCGGGTTTTGAGAGTACCCGACGGGTAGGGACCCGGGTTGGGTTTTTTAGACTTCAAAACGGGTTGGACCCGGGTTAATACCGGGTCGGGTTGGATAACCGGTCAAAAACCCGGAAAAAACCCTGAAAAAACAGGTTTTAACCCGGTTGAATAATTTTAAAAACCCGGGTCAGGTTCGGGTTTCTGGTCGGGTTCGGGTTTGGCCCAACCCGGTTTTAGTTCACGGCTATATATACCTACAAAAGTTTTTTACTTATTCTTTTTTTTTTTTTCTACCAATCATTTTATTATAATTCAACATTTAAATTTTCAAGCTTAGATTTGCGAATATATTTTTAGGTACATGAAATATTTTTAAGAATGAAAAGGTCGAAGTATATATTATTTTTCAATCTATTTATAATAATAAAATTGAAAGAAAGAGTGTGTTGATTAGGAGAAGAATTTTTTTTTTTTGTACAGTTATCAATCAACTTTTTGACATACATGCCCGGTAATTTGTAACATAACAAAAAATTCAAATAGCAATATAGCATGTAACAAAGTGTTTAAAATTATTAAGAGTAAATTATTTAAATCAACCTTGTGCTTTTCATTTTGTTTAATCGATTGTCCTTAACTTTCAAAAATTATTTGAATAGTCCAGTTTTTAAAATTTTTATTCATTGGTAGTCCAAAATGGACCACTGGTGAACAATTCACAAAATAAATTATTTAAATAGTCCATATTAGATTACCGGTGAACAAAAGTTTCAAAAAATGGACTATTCAAATACTTTTTGGAAGTAGGGGACGATCGGTGGAACAAATTGAAAAGCACAAGGATGATATAAATAATTTACTCAATTATTAATTCTTCAATTTTATTACACCTACATTCACAAACAAGATATGTAGAACATGGCATATAGTAAGTAATATTTGGGGTGTTCAAAAATATCCTTCTCCGAATTCGATATTTAAATATCCTAAAATCCGTTCCGAAATTATCCGAAATTTCGGATATTCGAATTTTCGAATTCGGACAGTGTTTTTCGAAAATTTCGTATACCTGAAATTCAAAAATAGCTTTTTTATTATATTATTATTTAATCTGAATTATCTCATTTGCTTTGAAACCCTAAATTGATTTTGCCTTAACTCCTTTCCAAGTCTCTCACCAATAATAATATCTCCGCCTCTCTCGTCTCTCTGAACATCTGTTGCTCCCATTGAAAATGGCAGCCGCATAAGTCAGTGCAGCTTCCTCCTTTTGACCATAGAGCCATCAAGTTTGTTTAATTGTTTAATCTAATTTAATTGTAAATCCAATTCATTATAGTCAAACTAACTTGTATTCATTTTGATCTAAGTGGACAAGAATCTTGATCGATGTTCAACTACTGTATTTCATTGGTTGTTTTAATTTGTTATGAAGAGCTATCTACGTACGTATTCTCGTAACTATGAGAGCATGGGGAGTGGGGGTTGAACGGTGTCACCGTTCTCCCCCAAGAACGCTGAAGTCAACGTTCTCCACTCCCCTTTCCCGTTCTTGGTCTGCATTTTCTTTTGACGTGCGCAGTGGCACGGTGACTTGGTCGCCGTTTTGTGGTTTTTATATATATTTTTTAATTTTTTTGCTACTAACCGTTGGATATAAAAAAAAGTTTGAAAATATTTTGAAAAGTATCCGTTTGAAGAGCCGTTGGTTTGGCATCTTTATGATTTTTTTTTTAAACTTCCAAACATCACTATAAATATACACTTAACCATACTCATTTTTTCACACCTAAAGTTTCACCTTCTTCACCTCATTTCTACAATTTTATTCCAAACTAATAAAAAAAAATGTCTCAAAACCCAAACGATCCCTACAACCTTCAATCTCAATGGAATCCATTTCTACCAAACTACAACCCGCAAACACCACAATCAACTTCATACAACCCGTATCAAACACAACCTCTAAATTCCCAAATGCCGACTTTTGGTCAAAACTACAACATACCACATACACCACTCCCTCCCACCCAATATCCTCAATCATCATCACAATACCCACAAATGTCACCCGAAACTTACCAAGAGTTTTTGCTATGGAAGCAAAACCAAGCGCCACCAACGGAGCATTCGGTTGAAGCCAAAACACCGATCTCATCTCGCCCCAAAAAAACCAAATCCAAACCCGACGAGCCAAAAAAGAAAAAAGTAATATCCGTCCGCAACAATTGGACGTCCAAAGAAGAGCTACTTTTAGCTCAATGTTGGATTTGTATATCCGAATGCCCGAACCGTGGCATTGACCAAAAAAATGATTCGTTTTGGTACTTGGTGGTGGATGAGTACAACAAGAGTGCGAAAGTGGAGAAAGTTGTCCAACGGGGCAAAGACGCGTTATCGTCTAAATGGACATATTTGAACAATCGTTGTCAAAAGTATCAAGGAATCCGGGCACGGTTGGGAAGAAACAGTGGTGAAAGAGATGAAGATTATAGGTTGCGGTATTTGGAGACGTACAAGTTTGAGGCGAAATCGGGGTTTCACCATGAACTTGCTTGGGATTATTTGAAAGATAAGCAAAAATGGAAATGTCCCGACCCGGTTGTAGTCGGCCGTAGGAACAAGCGGAGGGAGATGATTGACTTAGAAGATGTGAACCTGGGGCTTGACGAGGAGGTTCAAGAAATCCCAAACGCGGCCCTTTTTGGTGAAGATGTCGACCCGCGGCCACCCGGGAAATCAAGGCGTCCAAAAAGCGCCAAAACATCGTCAGACGCTTCTACGAAAAGTAGCACGCCTTCTTTTGATAAGTCGATCACTCAAAACTTTTAAGAATTGACTCAAACCAAGGCGAGTGTCTATCGTACCCGAGATATAGCCGAAGCAATGCGGGTTTTGAAGATGACAACGGATGGCTTATCGGAAGATGACGTGTGGTTTCTTAACATGGAGAAAGAGAAGATTCGGGAAAAGTTCGGGTGGAAGCGACCGGGTGAGGGTGGTGGCTCGGGTTCGGGTTTTGGATCGGCTTCGGGTGCCGGCTCGGGTTCGGAAGACGTTGGTGGATCAGAATCGGATTAAGAATAAGCTTTAGTTTTAATATTTGATGTATTGTCTTTAAGATTTCGTATTTTTATTATGTATTTTTAGGAACTTTAATTATTGTATTGTCTTTAGGATTTCGTATTTTTATTATGTATTTTTAGGAACTTTAATTATCGTATGAAAGTGTGTTTTAGTTAAATGTTATTTGTTTTTAGATATTGTTCCTTTTTTTGTATTTAAATTGTTTTTACAAATTTAAAAATAATAATAAAATATTCACAAGAACACTGAACTGAACACTGAAACCCAAAATTAACCATTACCCCACTTTTCTGTTTCAGTGTTCAAGTTCAGTGTTCTCGAGAACACTGAACTGAACACTGAAATTTCATCGACCACTCCCTGTGCTCTGAAGCTCAACATACTGATGTTTTGTAATATCTTTTGAAATTGATTCTAATGTACACTTGCGGATCTGTAAGACTGTAATTACTAATTTCTTTTGTGTTCAATTTATTCCATCTTCATCTCTCTCTTTTTTTACTGTAAATTTAGAGAATTGCTTTGTTGACTTCGGATATTTGGATTATCCGATATCCGTATCCAAAATTTCGGATATCCGAAATTTTTGGTATCCGAAATTTTGGATACAAATTTGATATCAAAATAATTCGAATATCCAAATTTTTGGATATCCAAAATTCGAATATCTGAATTTTTGGATATCCGATTTTGAACACCCCTAGTACTATGAGGTTCAATTTCTTAAGAACCATGCATCTATAATCGACAATTAAAATATGAGAAATGATACATTCTTATAACTTTTAAAAAAAAAAAAAAAAAAGTTTTACAAAATGAGTTGTACCAATTGCTCTAAGAAAGAGAACAATGAAAGAGAAAAAAGAAAAGTATGTGATTACTCCACATCTTATTCCACATCATTTTGTGAAAATGTATTTGTAAAATTTATGTGATCCTGACATTTCTCTTAAAATATACGAACTGAAATTGCGAGTAAGTGATAGTTAAAGTGAATAGGTCGATATTTGATAAAACATAAAGTGGGAGGGCCAAAGTGTAAATTGTGTTAGAATTGGTTAGAATTAGAGCTGCAAACGAGTCAAACTTTTATCGAGCAACTCGAGCTCGGCTCAAGCTTGAACTTGATTGAGTTGAGATTTTATCGAGTTTGAGCTCGAGCTTAAAAATCAAGCTCGAAATATATATCGAGCTGTTACGCCCCGAAATTTTGTAAGTATAAATTATATAATACATAGTAATGTATAATAAGTTTAAGTGTAACTTGTATATGAGAAATTAGTTAGTAGGACTAGGTATGTCAAATAAATAGATTAGAGGAGTTAATAATGTAAAATGCTAAAATAAATTCCTATACCTTCTCATTTATTCCAGATACATAAATTTAAAAAGAAAGAACAAAGTGTGTGTGTGTGTTCAGTACGGCGTGAGAACCAGCAGGAAGAAGGAGAAACAAAATTTTAGCTAGGGTTTTGCTTAAATTGAAGCTTGTAATTCCTAATTCACTATCTTTAAGGAATGAACATCCCTATTTGTTACTTTTTGATGCTAGAGTTCTATCAATCAAAACCTCATATTGAGAATTGAAGAGTAAGTCATTTAATTGATGTAGGAAATGTTTTATACATGATATTGAGTTATAAAATAAGCTTGTTTTGCTAATTGTAATGTAAAAGAGATTAGTTTTATATACATATGGGTGTTTGGTGATTCTTGTGTTTATGTAGAGATGTTATTGATGAAAGTTTATGATTTAATTGAAGAAGAGAACCAAACATCCATTTGTATGTGAAATTGTAAAGAGAAAGTGTAAGAAATAAATGATTATAATCGTTGGTATTATTGAATTTAACATCTAAGTCTTGAGTTTGAAAGTAAAAGTTAATTGTGTTGTGTAGTATGTAATACATATATGTGTTTATGTGATTAGGTGATAAAAGAGTTGGAGTTGTTGTTAACAATTTCCCTAATCAAGTTAAAGGTAAGTAGATGGATGATTGTTGAGCCAAGTAATGATCAATTGACATTAGCTTGATGAATTAACCAAGTAATGATCATTGACATTAGTTGATGAAACGCCCTGAAAACTTGAACCGTTTTTTTTTTTTTTTTTACGAGTCGATCTATTCATCACTAAGATTCATAAATCACCGACATGACTTTTGACTGGGTTAAGACCCTCATGCTAGACATGATAAAATCTACAATATGGCTAGAGAAATCAGCCATATGGGCTCAAAATCTGCAATATGACCTTTAGAATCAGCACTCAGGACTCTGTCTTAGATTAGACCCTAAGATATTATGAAAATCTGCAATATGGCTTAGAAAATCAGCTATATGGTATTAAAAATTTGTATTATGGACTTTAAAATCAGCATTCAGGTCTTTGTCTGAAATAAGGCCCTTGTTCAAGACAATTTTCAACACCACCAAACTCAGCTTTTTGGTGAACTTCAAACGCGCATAACTTCTTACTCGTTAGGAGTTAGACTCCCAAATTTTGCAGGCACCTCTACTATGCCAAAATGAAACTTTCACTTTTTTCACTTTTTCAAATTACGCGTTTAATCAAAATCTGGACTGAAATCTATTTTTTTGACCATTTCGGCACTTTTTCTTGACATGACAAAACACAACCCACTTGGTTTATGACTTTCATACTTTACCTACATCTTCTAACATACTTTTGATACTTAAGCTAAAAGCAACAAGTGTCATACTTATACCATGATTTGTTTTGACACTTTGACCCAAAATATGCCCATTTGGACACTTCTGATCCGTTTCTCATTTCAAGAACACTTTGACTCTTTCACTTATATCTTTTACTCACATTTGACCATTTCAACATAGTTGACTATAGGTCAACACTTAAATTCAACCAAAACTTACTTTCAACACTTTACTCTATTCCATTTCTTTACCATTTATGACACATACTTTACTACTAATCATTTACCTTCTTTTTCCGCTTTGTCAAAGGCTTACATCATAAATCTTTAACTAATTTACACTTTAACTAATTCGTGTCATAAAACTCATTTTGGGCGATTTACACAATGGCTAATCATAACGATAATTTAAAAGAATAAGAAGCTCATCTAACCGTAAAGCAAGCTCCTTATCCACGCTATCTTTTTGCAACCCAAAATCTACTCCTTCTATCCATTTGGTTCAATCGAACCAAGCACCTACAACATAAAACATTAAACGAGTTAAGCATAAAGCTTAGTGAGTATATGATTATCTAATCAATTTAACTACTAATCAAAAATAATGCATTATTATAATAACAATATAATAAGCAAAGTATAGGAGTTTCTTCCCTTTCTTGAATTCACTTTCACTTTCGCTTTTACTTTAACTTTCGCTTTAACTTTCACTTTCACTATTACTTTCATTTGTGCACATCTCTCATGATTATACTAGCTAGTATAATCATATTCTAACTAATATCTAATTAGCTAGACTAATCACATTTTAGCTAAGAAAGTTAGCTACTAATCACAACATGGCTAACCTTGATCAACCATTCTTTTATCACATGGCTAACATGAGTTAACCATTCTAATCACATAATTATTTTCATATCATTAAAACTAACCAATAACTCTTTACACAATTAGGTGAATCTCTTGCTCGGAAGCAATCCGATTCACTTAATTAGTATCTAATTACTTTCATATGACTCACCTTGATGAATTAAACAACTTGTGGCTAATTGATCAATTGAAGATGTCACATCTTTGACGCCTAACACATGAACACACAACACAATTTAGAACAACTAATTACACTTTCACTAATAATCATCTAACATCTTTTTCTTACATTAATTAACTTTCTTTTACTCTAACTAAACTAACTAGTTACACTTTCATAATTCTTATCATATTATACAATTCTTTCAACTACTAATCATTTGAGTTATTACTAACTCATGAATTCATAATCACTTTTCATTAACTAATCACTTTCACTTTCATGTTCATAATCAAGCTTTACTCAAACATCTCCTAATCAACTTACTACTTTAATTACTTGTTCTATCATCATAATTACACTCTATTAACACCATTAGTAACATCTTTAAGGTTGTTACATAACTTCTCAAAGATTTAGCA
This sequence comes from Helichrysum umbraculigerum, assembly GCA_949592205.1. Classification (NCBI taxonomy): domain Eukaryota; kingdom Viridiplantae; phylum Streptophyta; class Magnoliopsida; order Asterales; family Asteraceae; genus Helichrysum; species Helichrysum umbraculigerum. Next base: position 404,820,145 of record CATIUR010000001.1, read on the forward strand.
AAACCCTAGAAATTGCTCAAGAACACTAATCATAAATTCATCACTTTCACCATGTAATATGGTTACTAATGATCTTAATAACACTAATCAACATCAATTCAATCGATTTCTAACCTTAATTTCGAATTAAAACTCACTAATAAACAAAACCCATTTTCTAGGGTTCTTGAGAGAATTAAAACAACTTACAAGGATTAAAGAATGATGGAAGATGGTGATTATGATTTCTTGTAGCTTGAATCAAAGGTTAATAATGAGTTCTTTATTAAATTTTGATTCCTGCGATTTTGCTATGCTTATTTGAGATTCTGGAATTGTTTGGAAATGCTACAGGAAGAAGACACGTACTAGTGTATATAAAATCTTTAATTTCCTTTATTACACAGTCTGGAACTGAACACCTGTTTACGTTTTCTATTATAACTTATTATTAAAAGATCTACAATTAAAAATAAGTATATATTTTTGTACACTAAAATAATACCTTAAAAACTGGGGTGTTACACTTGATAAATAAAGTTGATTCTTATGAATTAACATGGTTATGTTGTTAAGGATCCTTATTGTGGATGATGTTATGTTAACGTATAGCCCATTACTTACTAAGCAAATATGCTTACCGTTATATTTTAAAATGTTGTAGGTGAACAAAGTGGGACAAGGGGCGATTTGGGCAAGAGACCCGTTGGAAGCTAGTGGTGGACTTGTTGCTTGTAGTGGTAACAAGTTAATCCCTTTTGATCATGCTCTATACGATAATACACCCCTTTTTGAATATATATATATATATATATATATATATATATATATATATATATATATATATATATATATATAGTGTAGTTTGACACTTGAAGTTTTAGTCATGGGCTAAGTCTTTATTTGTAATTTGGTATAAAGTTGTCGTTTGAGTGTCAAAATGGGTCGAAAGAAGTATTGTGATATGTTGGATGTTTTGGTTATGTGGTTATGTTGAAAGTCCACGATTAATGGAAAGATTGTATATCATGTTTTGGTTAAATGATGAAAAGTGATGATATGTTAAAAGTTTGAGTTTTTGGGTGAACTTAATAGTAATATGTTGTTAATTACTTAAGTTGGTCAAATGAATGTGGAAATGTTGAAGTAAAGTGGTTGTTGTCATTAAATCTCTTAATGGGTCATTTTGGTGCCCAAATGGGTTGGCGAAAGGTTGAAACGTTAAAACGAGTTAGAACAGAGCTAGAGTCCTTTGTCGTCAATTTTTATCTCAATGTGGGTAATTATAGGTGTTGGTAAAAAGCCCAGGTCATAAGTGACTTGGTTTGAGATTTTGACTTGGTTTAAAAATGGTCGAAAAGACCATATCTTGGATTTAGGTCCAAATCTTGCATTAACGTGAATTTTGTAAAAGTGCAAAAAAGAAACCTTCATTTTGACGTAAGTAAGGTGTCTGCAAAATTTGATGGCCTAATTGTTTACGAGTAAAAAGTTATGCGCAATTGAAATTCCTATTTAAACTTGAGTTTGCAGGCCTGAAGAACTACCCGGCTGCTAAGCCTACTACTCGGCTGGTAGTGGGTGTACCCGGTGGTAAATATGGTTACCCGGCTGGTAACCGGTGTCCAATTTAAGGTCTAGATTCTGTGATGTTAAAACGAATTTCACCCGGATGGTAGTCCATGTACCCGGATGGTTTGATGATTACCCGGTGGGTACCCATATGTTTGGAAGTATGTTTTATTTTGAGTCCAGTTCTTATTCTAAGTTATCTTAATAAAGTTAATAAGTTATTTTATATTAAGTGGGACATTTAAATTTTTTTTTCTCGGGGTGTTTCACGAGCCGAGCTCGAGCTTTTAAGAGCTTGAATCGAGCTGTCATCGAACTTTCCGAGCCTTTATTAATATCTATATTTGTATATACATATATACGTAATTTTTGATATGTAAATAATATTATTATTATATTTTGAAATTGTAAACTATTTTACATAGTTTTTGACATTTTTCACGATTTATTTTAATTTTATATATATTTGAAATGATTTTGTTACTAATCTTTAATTTTTAAATAAATTTAAAATAATTTTGAATATTAAAAATTATTTTTATATAAAATTTTGAGCTTTTCGAGCCGAGCTCGAACCATTCAAAAAACATTTCTGAGACGAGCTCGGCTTGACTCGGTTACAGCCATAGTACTTAGAATCCAGTATATTTGTAGTTATCACTGTTCGTTTTTGATATATTTGTTAATTGTAAATTGTAAATTGTAAATTGTAATGAATCAATTCTAACTAAAATCGTTATGAATCTTAAATTGCTTCTGCTCAATCAATTCTCGTTATCTATTTCTGAATCGGATCAATTAATTTGATTCGTGAATCGTTACAGAGTAGCAAGTTAGGGATTATATTTCGAACTAAATTCTAATTGAAGATTGAAGATCAATTTGACGGTGATCAATGGCGATTCCTACTACTGGTAGTGTTATTCCACCTCGGTTTTCAAGCTCTTCAAACAATTCGAATTCAATTAGTGATCCACTTCTTTGGTCATCCAGAAATGGTGTTGGCTAGTTCTCCGTTTAATGGCACCAATTTCCTTGGATAGAGTTGGACAATTAAGATGGCTCTTGATGCAAAGTTGAAATCAGAGTTAGTTGACTATATGGTGACGTGTTGGATCCTAAATTCGATGATTGTTGAATTTGTCTGAGGTTTTCATCTATTCACGGTATGTATTCGAGTTATGGAATGAGATTTATGAAAGGTATTGTCAAATGGACCATTGATCTATCAACTCGGGCGTGAATTAGGCTAAAAAGGACAATGTAAATAATTGGTTATGATATATGAGTGAGGTTCAAATGAGAATGAAAATTTTTGTGAGAATGAGGGAACCAACCAGAACGTGCCATGCGCCACAAAATCCACTTTCCCCACATTTTTTAAATTTAAATATCTCTCAAACGGTAAGTCGAAAAATCATAAAAAAATGCACCATAAAAATCAGCATTTTTTTCTCTTTGATTTGTGATCTCACAAGATATACTTCCGACGAATTTTTTTATGGGTTTTACAAATTAGTAACACATGTGTTACCCGATGGTATCACATGTGTTACATGTTGGTATCACATGTGTTACCCGTTTTTCAAAACCCAAAAAAAATAAATAAAAGAAAACAAAGTTTGTCGAAAGTGTACCTTGTGGGATAAAAATGCTGATTTTTATGGTGCAATTTTTATGATTTTTTGACTTACCGTTTAAGAGATATTTAAGCTTAAAAAACGTGGGAAAAAGTGTGTTTTGTAATACGTAGCACATTCTGGTTGATTCCTTCATTCTGCCACAATCTTGGTGTACTCGTTTGAACCTTATTGTATGATATATAGCTTGATAATAAATCACATTGAAGTCAAATAAAAAGGGTAAACTATTAATTTACTATTTCTTTGTTTTTAAGACTTTTGATCGAACTCTATATAGATAAGGTGATTAATAGGAGTATATATTGTAAGAGTAAATCATTATTCAACTCATCCCTATTCGAAAAACAAAACACAGGTCACACAATAGTTGCATGACCCCTAAATTAATGGAATTAAAAAAATACTAATTCCATGAAAATCATCAAAATCTTATTCATTACCATAAATCAAACATAGTACATGATTTTACAAACATAGTACATAAGAGGAAAGAGACCCTAAGAAAGATGCCTCTAAAACATTGATCACCAAACACTTACTGGTTACGCAGATCTGTTTGTTCATCCACTCTAAAAAAACCTTTTCAAGTCAACGTGAAAAAGGGGAAAAAGTGAGTAGAAAAAAATGCCCTAAAATATGCCATTAAAGGTTACTGCTTTACAGCAGGAGGGTTGTTAACATGGTCAACAAGTCAACCATGAAAAAAGATTGAAAAAAACCCTACTGCAAAATGACCCAATAGCAAACAAATATTTAAAGGCATGTAGAGATGTTTAAAAGTGCGGAGAACACAAGAACCTTGTTACCAGAATACAGAAGTTTGGGAAAAAAAAACTTTTTTGTTAAAAAAAATACAGAAAAACATATTCCCCAATGTTCACATGAACCTTTTGAAATCGGCATGTAGATTCTTGACAAGATCCTTCATTGTCATGGTGAATTCTTGATCCATCTGAATGAAACATGATATGGGTATTAATGTAATTGTAGAAAAACATAATTTTGTGACATAAAGGTTCAAAATTTATAAACTTTACCAAAAAAAGATAGCGATCTTTTTACCTGGGCAACAACGGTTACGTCGAGTGCACAATTGGCAAAAGTCATAGCAGTGGTATTGATGACAGATAAATGTTGTTTCTGAATTTCCGCAAGTATATCTTCCACAAGACCTGTTTTTTTCTCACAATGAACTCTAATGAGGACATCCCTGCCAGAAAATCTTGCCTCAATTTCAGGTAGTTGAAGCGAGCCATCCGATGAAGAAATTTCACCACCATCAGCAAACACCTCATATCTTTTCACCAAAACCACTGACTCTATGTTTGATCTTTTTATGGTCTGTTCCTCAAGTGTCTTAACTTTTTCCTGGAGGCTTGCCAAGTGCTTGATTGCATCTCCAAGAACAGAAGCTTTATCCATCTATATAAATAATAAGACACCATCTAGTAAGAACATATGTGATCATAGGGGGTGGAACTCCGGGAAATTGTGTTTTTTTTTTATAAAAAAAAAAAAATAATAATAATAAATCAATAAATAAAATTAAGGGAGGTAGTTGATTTTTGCCTTCGGACACGAAAATACTACAGTATTAAATTATATATAGGCAAAAAAAAAAAAACACTATTCCCCTAAAAAAGATGTTTCTTCCCTGAGATCCTTTTTCCTGTGATCATATTTATGATAAAGGATTTATATATATATGATACCTTTTTAAGGCCAGGGACTAAGGCAGAAAGGGCAATGAACCTCTGGCTAAGTTTCTCCCTTCTCTTTCTTTCAGCCAAGATATGGTCTTGAGGTGTAGTGAATTTAGTGGCATCCATCATTTTCGCACGACCACGGCCACCAGCGTGGTGGTTTTGGGAGCCAAGCTGGACATGGGATGCAGGGGAGGTATCATAAGTGAAACCAATAGTACTCTTGGAAGATGCAGTGCCTTCTTCTTTAGGGTTTACGACAGAGGGATGACTTGCATAGTGTGTATTCTGATTTGTCATGGAGCTGATGCATGAGTTCCAGCTGCTAGTTTTGAGTTGTTTAGCTGGTCTAGGGGATGGTTCCATAATTGGTTTATAATGATCAAACGCAGGTGTTACATTAGCATAAAGATTAAGTGTGTTGTCACCATATGCAACTGCTTCCATGTTGGGTTGATCATCATATGAGTTGAATGGCCACTGGGAAATGAAACAAGGGTCCTCCATTCCTGACAATTCTGAAAAGCCTATAAATTGTGAAATCTCCATAAAAGTCTTTTTGGAAATTTAAAGAAGAAGAAGAAGGAAAAAAAGGATTTAACTCTCTGTGACAGCTTATCAAACACTTGGTATGCAAGTAGGGAAACAAACAATAAACACCCTAAAAATCAAAGAGATCAATCGAATTAGGATATTATTTCCATAAATTAAACAGAACCTCAAACATCCATATGAAGAAATTGCAAAAGTTTGTACCTTTATACTCCGTAGTTGTTAAAAAAAACAGAGCATTAATGTGTTATCAGAAATAGGTAAGGTATGTTGTGAACATATAAACAGGGGTTATATAAGTGCAGATTGATGCGATTAATTAATAAAAGGGTAAACTGCATTTTTTGTCCCCGTGGTTGTTCACTTTCATCGATTTTGTCCCTGAACATTTTTTTTCGCATTTTGTATCCTTGAGCTTGTTTAATTTTACAATTTTTATACTTTTGACTAACACCAGTTAAATTTCTCCGTTAATTCACATAAAATGACAAAAATACCCTTCCCTTTCTACCTCAATCACATGTAAACCCTAATTCCATCCATATGATCAAATTATCATCATCAAAACGTCTCACCATCAGATCATCATCATCAACCATTTATCACATCATCAAATAAAAAAGAATAAAAAAACATCCTCTCTCACAAATGTAAACATCCAAACCTTAAAAAGTTATACGGAGTATCAAATTAGAAAGAAAAACAACAATAAAATTAATTAAATGTTTCAAACACTTTATTCCCCTTTTCATGGTTGGGCATATCGAGCCCAGATCTAAACCCCATACATACACATCATTTCAAGTTCTTCCAAATCAAACTTCAAATTGCAACCTTAGTTTCTTAAAAAAAAAAAAATAATAATTACAAATCAGAACCCCAATTTCAAAACTATGTTAGAACACTTGGTAAGATCATCAACTCCATTGTCAATTAGAAATAATAACAATAATAATATATCCAGCACAAGTATTTATTTGATGCTTCACCAGTAAGTATTATCGAGCGTAATCGGTTGTTGCGGAGGCCAGAGACTCCGGTCACACTTGCGTCAAACAGGTTCACGACGGTGTATCTCCGATCTAGCACGTTCACTAGCAGCAGATTTGGGTCTTTAACTCGTGGTAAGGTTGTTGCCACCGGATCCGATCGCTACCGGCGGATTTGCAGATCCAAAAAAGTTGTGCCCTTTTCAGATCTAGTTGCACTGGTTGCGGTCTACAAATGCTTGACTGTGATGGTGGCAAAACGGCAGTAAAAAAAGACAAGGGTATTACAAACTCGTCGGTAAAACGATGGCGCATGAAACTCTTATCAGAATGTGTTTGTATCACTGGAATAGGACGGTGGTGGTGATGTTTCGGTGCTTACTGGTTTTCGTGAAGTAGTAACATGTCACATAAACATTGGTTTGCTTTTAATTTCTTGTATATATATATGTGTTGTTTTGATCTGATTAGGGTTTCAAATTGGTGATAAAATTTGAGGGATTTTTTTATTTGAAATTGACTGTGAAATGGAGTAAGTATTTTGGGTTAGATCAGGTTGAAGTAAAAGAGGTAAAATAGCATTTTTATCTGTGGAGGTGATGATGTAATTTTTGGGGTGGAATAGGAAGGATATGAGGGCATTTTGGTCATTTTTATGATTTAATGGAGAAAACTAACTGGAGTTAGTAAAAATGATAAAAATTGCGAAATTGGTCGATCACAAGGACAAAAAGTGCGAAAAAAAAAGTTATAGGGATAAAATCGGAGAAAGTGAACAACCACAGGGACAAAAAAATGCAGTTTACTCTATATATAATAATGGGTCCACAAACGCTGTTTCTATCTATACATCGGTCGGTGATGTGAACTCAACATATGGCCGTCTTTCCTATTCAATATTTCAATGGTGATTTTTAACACCTACTCTTTATAGTCGTACATCATCATCATCAAACATGCTATAATTACGTTTGATGGTATGCCACTAGAAACATATGATATACGAATCCCTCCCTTTATTATTATTGTATTAATAATAATAATTAGTTATTTAATTGATTAATTAAAATAAACAAACATCAACTCTAAATGGACGACAGTCTGAACCAGAAACATTGGTAATCAGCACATCATTGGCTGTTTAATCTTTTTGACTATAGTTTTATAATGGAAAATTAATAAATAGTAGCATATGATTGAAAGAAAACTATAAGTTTGGAATATAGTACTCCGTAATAGTTATTACGTTAGCTGGTGTGACCATTTGAGGGTGATTTGGACTTTTGAATGCAATGATTATGATGGAAATTTTGACTTTTTATCAACTACTACTTGACTTTTCATGTAAAACACGATACTCCATCCAATTTTAGGGAAAATCACAGATTTGATCCGTTTACCAACCTATTTTTAACAAAGTAATCCGTTGACTTTCATTTTTCACAAATTAATCCATCGATTGGCGCCGCCCCGACGCCCCTGACACAACCCACCACCCAAATAATGCCACGTGTACGAGGATTTCGCAAAAAAAAAAAACCAAACCGGCGCCCCATGCATTTTTTGGCGCCCCCTCTCTCTTCATTTTGCATGTGATCGGCGCCAATCAACCAAAATAAAAAAAAAAAATGGCGCCCCACCCCTATTTTTTTGCAGTGATCGGCGCCCCCCTTTGTTTTCTTGGCGCCAATGGTTTTTTTTGGCGAAATCCTCGTACACGTGGCATTATTTGGGTGGTGGGTTGTGTCAGGGGCGCCGGGGCGGCGCCAATCGGTGGATTAGTTTGTGAAAAATGAATGTCAACGGATTACTTTGTTAAAAATGGGTTGGTAAACGGATCAAATCTGTGATTTTCCCCCAATTTTACCTTTCTCAATCAAACACGTCATGTCAGTGTACTAATTTTTCTATTTTATCTGAACGTTCTTCGTATATAATCGTCTATTTTTTTTAACAAAGAAAAAAAAAACAAAGTAAACTTTACATCCGATTCTTCCTATACATTGACGGAGGCGAGTCAACCGCCATATTTGAGTATGCGATCTGGACCGTTTAATGTGTACAAAAGATCGTTGACTTTCGATCCTAGCCGTTTAATGTACCACTTGCAGTTATGGGTAGTTTTCGTATTAATTTTCACAAAATAACCGTCAAGTAAATGTAAATATATGAGGCCGTGTGTTAACCGCCAAAGATGATTCCTACAACTTCATAATTAATACTGTATTTGGTAATTATTTCCGATGAATGCATATTTTTTGGTAATTGACAGGTTAGGAGATTGAACTTGAGACATGTGCATGTTTTTATTTATAATTGACATGAAAGTTTTTATTTGTTAGGCTACTGCTGTTCTCTTATCTTAATTCTGAAGGGTAGGGTTCAAATGATAATATGAATTTGTGTGAGAATGAGGGAACCAAATATATTGTGCCATATGTACAAAGAGAATGCTTCACATGTACAAAACCCATTTACCCCCAACATCAATTATCTCACAAACGATAAATCGAAAAATTATGAAAATTGCACCATTAAATTCAGCGTTTTATTCTCTTCGATTTGCCGTCCCTCAAGGCATACTTTTGACAACTTTTTTTTTTTTTTCATTTTTGGTGGGTTTTACAAATTAGTAACACATGTGTTAGTGTTGCGCCCGAAACCCCAAACCTCAAACCCTAAACTCTATACCCTAACCCCTAAACCCTAAACGTTTTACAAAACTTTAAACCCTAAATCATACTAAACCCTAAACCTTAAACCCTACTAAACCCTAAACCCTACTAAACCCTAACCCTAAACCTAAACCCTAACCTTAACCACAAATTAAATGTATAACCAATCACTAACACATGTGTTACTAATTTGTAAAACCCACCAAAAAATGGAAGAAAAAAAAAGTTGTCGAAAGTATGCCTTGAGGGACGGCAAATCGAAGAGGAGAAAACGCTGAATTTTATGGTGCAATTTTCATGATTTTTCGACTTACCGTTTGTGAGATATTTAATTTTTAAAAATGTGGAGGAGAGAGAATAAAGTGACACATGGCATAAATCTGTTGGTTCCCCCATTCTCACTCAAAGTTGGTGTACTCATTTGAACCTTACTCTTAGTTCCTAACGTAAACATACGATTAAACTATTCAAATGAGTTCCTGGGTTACCGCCCGGGTATTACACTAGTTCTATTTGTTGGTAACCGACACAAAACAAGTATAAATCAAATTCTAAATTTAAGAGAAATATCTATAAGACCACTCCCAACCATGATCGAATCACTTCTTAATCACTTCTGACACATCATCATTCCACTAACTGATTCACAACCGATTACCCACTGCCATCCATCACTAATCACTTCATTTTTCGGGCTCACATTTACCAATATACCACCATTGTTATACACAATACAAAAAAGAAAAAAAAACTGTCGCGGGTCCCATACCTAAAGCCGTATACACACACAATTCTCAACCGATTCATAATCGGTTTGTCGATTGAGATTGGAAGTGATTCAAAACTGATTATAACAATGGCACCAAATCCGATCACTTATCTAAATCAGTTTCAACCGATTCAAAACTGATTATATGTCCATGCCATTGGTGTAATCACTTACCAATCACTTTGAAACCGATGACAACTGATTTGCCAACCGATTTGGCGATGGGAGTGCTCTAAGTAGTACTTATAAACCATCTTGTATTAAATCTTACAAACTCTTGAAAAATTTATAATCTAAAACTACCCCTCTAATACAACAGCTATCAACTGTGTAACACCCCCGAAATTCACTGTTTTGCGGAAGCATAGTTTGGGGTGTTACTAATCAAATATCACAGCACAAAGATAAAGTAAACGACATCTATATGCAACGTTTGTAAATTAGTTACAGTCCATAGATATATTGTTTGAAAACTTAGTGTTTTCGTATACAAAAATGTAGTTTCCCTAGAGTCCGCGCGTGTAGCGGAAGATTCTATTACATAATCAAAATATACAAAAGATAATGCTAAGAATCTCCGTGAATGCAGTTGTGTTGAAATCATGCGACTCTAGCTAAAATCCTGGAGTAATCCTACTCCATCCGAGTACCTGAGAAAACATGCTAAAAAGTGTCAACCAAAAGGTTGGTGAATCTCACAGGTTTGTAAGTAATATTAGCTTTGAACACGAGATTTCATTAGTAATGCCCGCAGGCGTAAAGTCAGCAATTTCAATCCAGAAATCGTAAAACCAGTATTTGCAATCCAGCAAATGTAAGTAAGTAAGTTTATACCGTTGCCATGAGGCTCATAATCGAAGCTTAACCCGTAAGTAATAAGTTTGCTCCCGTGACATGCTCGTAAATGAGCAAGCATCAGTAACGAATAATTAGTCACCCGTTTCTACGTGTAAATCAGTACGTGGCAGCGCTACTGCCCCGGGTGGGGAGGGTCATTTCCCTAATGGATCCATTAACTAGTGTTCGCGCTTAAGTCCATAACTAACGATATATGATGGAGAGACTTCTGTTTGTAAGTAAACTCATGCAATTCCATTTGGTATAGTAAACAGTTTAGTACTTGTGTTCAAGGAAAATAGTAGTAGCATGTATCTCATCCAATAAGATAAAACAGTAAAAGTGGGGCCGTAAGACTCACCTGAGTCTTGTAGTAATCAGCTGCAATTAGCAAGTAGTAAGTAAAGCAAGTAGGTTCTCTGAACCCGTAACCTTCAAATGCCTAATCATATGAAGTTATGTAAGTATGCGTCTCACGAGACGTTTCGTTTAGTTGTACACAACTAGTATATCCAGTGTTTGTCCGTATGTTTGTAATTGTTTGTTTGTTGGAAAACATGTTTGGCCCGTTGGTGACGGTTTGTAGCAAAAATTCTAAAATGTTGACTTTGCTACAGTAAATGTGCTACAGTGAATTGCTACAGTAAAATTTAACTTTTTGCTACAGTAACTTTGACTTTTCTATAGTGAAAATCCTTTAAAATTTCCAAGTTTTCTGTTTTCTACGACATAAGCTGCGACACAAGGATTTGTATGCGACACAAGGGTTGTGTCGCATGAAGGATGCGACACAAGAGCTCTGCGACACAGTGGTTGTGTCGCAAAAAGCTTGCGATGCTAATTCAATAGCGACAGAACGGTTGTGTCGTATAAAATACGACATAGTATGCGACATAGAGTGCGACACAATATTGTGTCGCAAAGGTTACGACACTAAAGGATTTGTACGACACAAGGTGCGACACAAACGGGTTTATGCGACACAGCATGCGACACAAGGCTTGTGTCGCATGTATGAACACCAGCCCAGAAACCTTCGGGTTTCAAGAATTTCCGACCAAAAACGCAAATCTAACCCATCTTTGAGCTATAAAATCGTGTATTCTTTATGTATTAGGTTATATCTAAGTTGTGTACACATCAAAACATCAAAACATTACACCAATTTGAATAGATCTAAGATTTTAGGAATTTCTTACTATTGCAAATCGAGCCGAACGGATGATGAAATGATAAAAACGGTCTTGATATTCTTGCTCCACTCGTGATCGTGATTCCGAATATGTAATTTTCGTGGGTCGGTTTGTATTCCGAAATTTTGGTGTGGTTTTTGGTTGAGAGTGTTTGTGGTTGATGTGTGTGTTTGGGATGATGAAAATGAAAGAGGAAATTAGGGTGGGGGTGGGGTTGATGGCTGATCCACCAAGAAAGGAGGGGGAAATACTCCCCCAAAACATCGTGTTGACTCCGTGTCCTAATCGTTTGATCACTAGTTTTTAATATTTAACCAAACGTTTATATTTTTAAAACGTAACTGGAGTATTTAAATAAAAATACCTTGAAATTAATAATAAAAACATTTGTCGAAGTATTTAAATTATTAGTTCGCGTTTATTACGTTTTGTTGCATTATTTAAATGTCGTCGCAATAATATGTAAATAATGTTCGTTCAGTTGCGTATTTTATATAACAAAACACATTCTTATTATCTAAGTAAATTTCTGTCACCAACGTCCAAATAACTATGTCGGACCACGTCCGGTTAATTAGCCCGATTCATCCGAATCGCGTAAGTACACACATATATATATATAAATCACCTTATATATATACAAATAGAGTCTGCAATTAGTCCTATTACATACTAATTACATCTAGTTACAATTAATTAGGCGTAATTAATTACCCTAATTTAGCAGGTGTTACATTCTCCCCTTGTTAAAGAAATTTCGTCCCGAAATTAGCTTGAGTGTACGGACGGTGCGTTGTCGGGGAAGAGATGTGGGTATTTCTGTCGCATTTGGTCTTCCCGTTCCCAGGTGAATTCAGGACCACGTCTAGAATTCCACCTGACTTTTACGATGGGAATACGACTCTGTTTTAATTGCTTGACCTCGCGGTCCATGATATCCATAGGTTCCTCGACAAAATGAAGTTTATCATCGATTTGAATTTCGTCGAGCGGTATAATCAGTGTCTCGTCAGACAGACATTTCTTCAAGTTAGAAATGTGGAATGTGTTGTGTACGTTGCTAAGTTCAGCAGGAAGTTGCAGGCGGTATGCCACTGGACCAATCCTTTCCAGGATTTCGAATGGTCCGATGTATCTAGGATTTAGTTTGCCTCGCTTTCCGAATCGAATGACACCCTTCCACGGTGCCACTTTGAGAAGTACCTTGTCCCCTACCTGGAACTCAAGGTGTTTGCGTCTCACGTCAGCATAGCTTTTCTGACGATCACGTGCGGCTTTCAGCCGGTTTTGAATACCAATGATTTTCTCAGTAGTTTCTTGAATGATATCTGGACCCGTGAGTTGGGAATCTCCTAACTCAGTCCAACAGATAGGTGATCGGCACTTACGCCCGTAAAGTGCCTCGAAGGGTGCAGCCTTTATGCTGGTATGGTAACTGTTGTTGTACGAGAACTCGCACAACGGTAAGTGATTTTCCCAAGAGGTACCGAAGTCAACTACGCAGGCTCGTAGCATATCCTCCAGTGTTTGAATGGTTCGCTCGCTTTGGCCATCGGTTTGCGGGTGATAAGCAGTACTCATATCCAGACGAGTACCAAGAGATTTCTGTAGTGATTGCCAAAAGTTAGAAGTAAAACGGCTGTCCCTATCCGAGATGATCGAGATAGGTACACCGTACACCGTGTCGCGAGATGATTTCTTTGACGTAGATGCGAGTCAGACGCTCCATCTTGTCGGTTTCCTTGATGGCCAGAAAATGAGCAGATTTCGTGAGACGGTCCACGATCACCCAAATGGTATCGCAACCACTCGAAGTTTTTGGTAATTTGGTAATGAAGTCCATGGTAATATGTTCCCATTTCCATTGAGGAATTTCAGGTTGTTGGAGCAACCCCGAGGGTCTTTGGTGTTCGGCCTTGACTTTGGAACAGGTTAGGCATTTACTGACATACAAGGCAATGTCAGCTTTCATGTTAGGCCACCAATACAACCCTTTGACGTCGTGATACATCTTGTCAGAACCAGGATGTATAGAGTATCGAGATTTGTGAGCTTCAGCCATCACCAAATCTCGCAAGTTTCCGAATTTGGGTAACCATACCCGGTTAGAGAAGTATCGAGTTCCATCGGGTTTGATTTCGAATTGTTTATCCAAGCCTCGCAAAGCTTCATTTTTCAAGTTTTCATCGTTAAGTGCTTCAAGTTGAGCGGTAAGGATTTGAGCAGGGAGCTCGTTACGAATTGTCATAGAAAGTGCTCGGACTCGAAGGGGTTTCACTCGTTCTTTTCGGCTTAAGGCATCGGCAACTACGTTAGCCTTGCCCGGATGGTATTTGATCTCGCATTCGTAGTCACTAAGTAACTCAACCCAGCGACGTTGCCTCATGTTTAGATCTTTCTGATCGAATATGTGTTGGAGACTTTTGTGATCGGTAAAGATAGTGCTTTTCGTACCGTAGAGATAATGTCTCCAGATTTCAATGCGAAGACCACAACACCTAACTCGAGGTCGTGGGTCGTATACTTTTTCTCGTGAATTTTTAGTTGTCGGGAGGCATAGGCAATGACTTTTTCTCGTTGCATCAACACACAACCAAGTCCTTGGTGTGAGGCATCGCAGTAAACTACGAAATCGTCGGTGCCTTCGGGTAAGGACAAGTTGGTGCACTGCAAAGTTTGTTTTTCAATAGCTGGAAAGCTGACTCTTGCTTATCAGTCCAATCGAACTTCTTATCTTTCTGAGTCAGTGTGGTTAGGGGAACAGCTATTCTTGAAAAGTTTTCGATGAATCGGCGGTAATAACCAGCAAGACCTAAGAATTGTCTCAATTCGGTTGGAGTGGTCGGTGACTCCCAGCCCTTGATTGCTTCAATTTTGGCGGGATCAACATGAATTCCTTGGCTATCAATCACGTGCCCGAGGAATTGAACGGTTCGAATCCAGAACTCACACTTAGAGAATTTGGCATATAACTCTTCGTGTTTCAGGAGTCCTAGAATGGTTTTCAGATGTTGAGCATATTCCTGCTCGTTGCGAGAGTAAATCAGAATATCGTCGATGAACACAATGACGAATTTGTCAAGATATGGTTTGCACACCCGATTCATAAGGTCCATGAATACGGCCGGTGCGTTGGTTAAACCGAATGGCATCACTTGGAATTCGTAATGCCCATAACGAGTTCGGAAAGTTGTCTTTGGAATATCATTGTCGCGAACTCGGAGTTGATGATAACCTGACCGTAGATCAATCTTTGAGTAAACACTCGATCCCTGGAGCTGGTCAAATAGGTCGTCGATTCTAGGAAGTGGGTACCGATTCTTTATGGTTAGCTTATTCAGCTCTCGGTAATCGATACACATGCGGAAAGATCCATCTTTCTTTTTCACGAATAAGACCGGAGCTCCCCAAGGCGAGGAACTTGGTCGAATGAATCCTCTGTCCAGGAGTTCCTGTAGTTGGTTAGACAACTCCTGCATTTCGGATGGTGCTAAACGGTAAGGGGCTCGTGCCACGGGTGCAGCTCCTGGCACAAGTTCGATTTGAAATTCGATTTGCCTAGGTGGCGGAAGTCCGGGCAAGTCTTCAGGAAAGACTTCCGGGAAATCCCGCACGATCGGAACATCCTCAAGTCGCTGCTCCTCCTACTTCTTCTCCGTTACATGTGCGAGGATGGCTTGATACCCTTTTCGTAGATATTTTCTAGTTTTTAGACAAGATACGATATTTAGATTCCGTCTGCCGGTCTCCCCTTGTAGGACTAAGGTTCCACCGGAGACAAGAGGTATGCGAACGAGTTTGTCATGACAGATGATTTCAGCTCGGTGCTTGGATAACCAATCCTTACCGACAATAATATCGAAGCTGCCGATCTCGACAGGGATTAAATCAATGGAAAACGTTTCGTTCGTGAGGTTAAGTGTACAGTTGTGTATGAAGCTATCAGTCTCAATCAGTTTGCCGTTAGCTAATTCTACAATGTATTTAGCATATAAGGCAGTGGGAGTTATATCAAGTAAAGGGCTAAATTTCTCAGAAATGAAGCTTCTATCGGCACCGGTATCAAATAACACAGAAGCAGTAAGGTCGTTGAGAAGGAACGTACCCGTCATGACGTTCGGGTCTTGTCTGGCTTCCCCAGCCTTGATAACGAAAGCTCTACCGCGAGCAGGGTTGTTGTTGTTTTTCAGCTTTGGGCAATCTTTCTTGAAGTGCCCTGAATTTCCGCACCCAAAGCAGGCCTTTGGTGCATTAGTGTTGGGGGTAGAAATGTTGGTTCGGCAATCCTTGGCTAGATGCCCGAACCGTTTGCAGTTGGAGCAAGGGCAAGAACCGTCATGATGGCGGCTGCATTTGGAACAGTAAGGCTTGTTCCCGCTGTACCCTTTCTTTTCCGAAGTCCCCGATGAATAAGCCTTAATGTACTCAGGCTTTTTGTTGGAGGTTTGGTTGGATGAGTTGGGGTTTCCTTCCCACTTGCGTTTGTTGTTTGCAGATGGGGTTGAAGTTGTGCCATGGCGGACAGAATTTGCCGTTAGTTCATGGGCCATACGGATGGCGCTCTGAATAGTACCTGGTTTGGATGAAGTCACCAGGTCCTGTAGTCTCTCGGGAAGTCCATCAACGAATTTCTCGATCCTCTTGTACTCAGGATCGACCATGGTTGGGCACAGGAGTGCCAGTTGATGGAAACGGTTGGTGTATCCGATGATATCATCACCCTGCATCTTGTGGTTCCAGAATTCCATTTCCAGTTGTTTCAATTCATCCCTGGGGCAGTACTCGCCCCTCAACATTTCTTTCAACTCCTCCTACGGGAGTTGGTAAGCAGTAGCAACACTCACAGTCTGGGCATAAGTGTTCCACCAGGTGAGTGCGGTGTCAGTAATAGTACTAACGGAGAACTTAACCTTATCTCCCTCCGCACAGTTGCAGATAAGAAATACAGACTCAACTTTCTCGATCCAGCGTACTAGACCGATAGCTCCCTCGGTACCTGCAAAGTTTAGAGGTTTGCAGTTCTGGAAGTCCTTGTAAGAACAAGGTTTAGCAGCAGAGGTTTCAGCGGCATCGCTGTTCCTCGTGGAACTTGGTGGAGTATTCCGAGCCAAGGCTTCAGTAACAGCCTGGGTTATAAGGGAGGTAATCTGGGCATCTGTGTATGGTCTTGTCTTTGGCGGCATGATTCTTCAATAAAAGAAATGAAGATACATGAGATTTTGTAGAAATTTGTAATTGTCACAGATGTACATGTATAAAAGCAGTAATACATAACATCAACATGGAAAATGACAATTTAGGTGAGTTGAAATAACAAGAAATATTTGATGGATAATGCGAGTTCAAAGGTTACATCCTACAGAGATATTACAAAAGGTGTCGGGAATTGTTACATCCCACTAGTTTATAGAATAGCGCTAGATAGTCATTAGATTACGAGACAAAGACTACACTAGTCTTAATGTAGATTAATCTGTTCCATCAGCGCGACAAGGCGGTCCACGGTTTCTGCCAGCCTGTTGGTTTGCCTGGCATTGTCTTCAACTAAAGCCAGTCGTTGTGCTAGTACACGAGAGTGATCCTCAGTCTCCTGTGAACGTTGTTCACATTCCTCTAGTCGGTTTCTTACAAGTTCATCCGCACCTAATTCGGCGGTCATTGAATCCTGGATTATGCTTACAGAGAGGCCGGTATCTTCTTGTTCTCGCTGGAGTTGTGATATGTGGTCAAGAGCTTGACGAAGCAGGTAGGTCATTCGGTGTTGTTCCAGTTCAAGATTTTCGAGTCTTTGCTCCTGACGGCGGAATTGGGTAGCCAACACTGGCAACGTGAGATGTGCCGAGTCATGAGAGTTATGAACAGGATAGGGGCTGTTTCGAGGCGACCTTGTGTTCCTCCTGGCTACTCGTGGGTTCCGTGACCCATGTGAGTGAGAGTGTGACGGATTAGGTGGTATGTTTGCCATTCCTGTGGCAGAGTGTAAGTAAGACGAGGCTAATATATATATATACATATATCATATCCAGCCTAGTGTCTAGCACGTATCAAGTAATGGTCCGGTTCTCTCGTGGTCAGAGTCAACTAACGTATCCCCGTTCAACATATTCATTTCAGACCTTACATCATCTTTCCTTAATTGTACATAGTTGATCAGGCTATGTTAAATTAAAGTCGTATGCTGTAATTCCTGAACCAGTCATGTCTAATAAGAGAATACTGCCTAACGGTCATAGTCTAGGCCCACTAAATGCAACCTAGTTCACTATAACCTTAGGCTCTGATACCAATCTGTAACACCCCCGAAATTCACTGTTTTGCGGAAGCATAGTTTGGGGTGTTACTAATCAAATATCACAGCACAAAGATAAAGTAAACGACATCTATATGCAACGTTTGTAAATTAGTTACAGTCCATAGATATATTGTTTGAAAACTTAGTGTTTTCGTATACAAAAATGTAGTTTCCCTAGAGTCCGCGCGTGTAGCGGAAGATTCTACTACATAATCAAAATATACAAAAGATAATGCTAAGAATCTCCGTGAATGCAGTTGTGTTGAAATCATGCGACTCTAGCTAAAATCCTGGAGTAATCCTACTCCATCCGAGTACCTGAGAAAACATGCTAAAAAGTGTCAACCAAAAGGTTGGTGAATCTCACAGGTTTGTAAGTAATATTAGCTTTGAACACGAGATTTCATCAGTAATGCCCGCAGGCGTAAAGTCAGCAATTTCAATCCAGAAATCGTAAAACCAGTATTTGCAATCCAGCAAATGTAAGTAAGTAAGTTTATACCGTTGCCATGAGGCTCATAATCGAAGCTTAACCCGTAAGTAATAAGTTTGCTTCCGTGACATGCTCGTAAATGAGCAAGCATCAGTAACGAATAATTAGTCACCCGTTTCTACGTGTAAATCAGTACGTGGCAGCGCTACTGCCCCGGGTGGGGAGGGTCATTTCCCTAATGGATCCATTAACTAGTGTTCGCGCTTAAGTCCATAACTAACGATATATGATGGAGAGACTTCTGTTTGTAAGTAAACTCATGCAATTCCATTTGGTATAGTAAACAGTTTAGTACTTGTGTTCAAGGAAAATAGTAGTAGCATGTATCTCCTCCAATAAGATAAAACAGTAAAAGTGGGGCCGTAAGACTCACCTGAGTCTTGTAGTAATCAGTTGCAATTAGCAAGTAGTAAGTAAAGCAAAGAGGTTCTCTGAACCCGTAACCTTCAAATGCCTAATCATATGAAGTTATGTAAGTATGCGTCTCACGAGACGTTTCGTTTAGTTGTACACAACTAGTATATCCAGTGTTTGTCCGTATGTTTGTAATTGTTTGTTTGTTGGAAAACATGTTTGGCCCGTTGGTGACGGTTTGTAGCAAAAATTCTAAAATGTTGACTTTGCTACAGTAAATGTGCTACAGTGAATTGCTACAGTAAAATTTGACTTTTTGCTACAGTAACTTTGACTTTTCTATAGTGAAAATCCTTTAAAATTTCCAAGTTTTCTGTTTTCTACGACATAAGCTGCGACACAAGGATTTGTATGCGACACAAGGGTTGTGTCGCATGAAGGATGCGACACAAGAGCTCTGCGACACAGTGGTTGTGTCGCAAAAAGCTTACGATGCTAATTCAATAGCGACAGAACGGTTGTGTCATATAAAATACGACATAGTATGCGACATAGAGTGCGACACAATATTGTGTCGCAAAGGTTACGACACTAAAGGATTTGTACGACACAAGGTGCGACACAAACGGGTTTATGCGACACAGCATGCGACACAAGGCTTGTGTCGCATGTATGAACACCAGCCCAGAAACCTTCGGGTTTCAAGAATTTCCGACCAAAAACGCAAATCTAACCCATCTTTGAGCTATAAAATCGTGTATTCTTCATGTATTAGGTTATATCTAAGTTGTGTACACATCAAAACATCAAAACATTACACCAATTTGAATAGATCTAAGATTTTAGGAATTTCTTACTTTTGCAAATCGAGCCGAACGGAGGATGAAATGATGAAAACGGTCTTGATATTCTTGCTCCACTCGTGATGGTGATTCCGAATATGTAATTTTCGTGGGTCGGTTTGTATTCCGAAATTTTGGTGTGGTTTTTGGTTGAGAGTGTTTGTGGTTGATGTGTGTGTTTGGGATGATAAAAATGAAAGAGGAAATTAGGGTGGGGGTGGGGTTGATGGCTGATCCACCAAGAAAGGAGGGGGAAATACTCCCCCAAAACATCGTGTTGACTCCGTGTCCTAATCGTTTGATCACTAGTTTTTAATATTTAACCAAACGTTTATATTTTTAAAATGTAACTGGAGTATTTAAATAAAAATACATTGAAATTAATAATAAAAACATTTGTCGAAGTATTTAAATTATTAGTTCGCGTTTATTACGTTTTGTTGCATTATTTAAATGTCGTCGCAATAATATGTAAATAATGTTCGTTCAGTTGCGTATTTTATATAACAAAATACATTCTTATTATCTAAGTAAATTTCTGTCACCAACGTCCAAATAACTATGTCGGACCACGTCCGGTTAATTCGCACGATTCATCCGAATCGCGTAAGTACACACATATATATATAAATCACCTTATATATATATACAAATAGAGTCTGCAATTAGTCCTATTACATACTAATTACATCTAGTTACAATTAATTAGGCGTAATTAATTACCCTAATTTAGCAGGTGTTACAAACTGCCCCCAATAAATACAGCTAGCAAACCAAAAAAGCAAAAGAAAAAGAAACCAAACAATACGGTTGTCAAGGATAAAAAAAGAAACAAATCACAATTAATACCATTTGGTTAAAAGAATTATTTACTTTATATCGTCTGCATTTTTTTAACAACTCTTCAACTCTATTTACAGCAAGTCTCCATGAATAATGCAATTTTATTTACTCCAAAAGCTGCAATTTTATTTTCAATCGGTTTGAGTTTGACATGCTGGCTACTATTATCCCCGTCATATAATAACATCGTTTTATAAATTGGGTACCGCCGCTATCGCGTGAGTACCCCACTAGTATTTTTATTATATGGTAAACATGAAGTGGGTTTTTAAAAGAATGACAAATAAGTAAAGAATGAAGGAAACGATATGAATCCTCCATTTTAATTAAGTGAGAAGGGGATCACTTTCAAACGTTTTTTAAAATTACAAATTGCTGATAAAAAAAATTATAAAAATTGCACCGTTAAAATCGTCATTTTTTCCTCTTCGATTAGACATCTCACATGGTATACTTTTGAAGAATTATTTATTTTTTGTTTTTTAAAGGTTTAAAAAACTCTACACAATAACATCATGATGTAGCGTGAAATTAACAAACACAAATTAAACTTGTTGATTCTAAGAATACCCAAGAATAATCTCTTCCAACAATCGTTGATTCACAAAGAATACCGACTTTAGGAACAATTACAACTCAATTGCCAAGCAAAATTGAGAGTAAATTTTGATTTCATCATAAGCATAACTAAAACTAAACTTCATTCTATTACTACTTAAAATCCTTATAAAGGGAAATAAAAGAAGCTTTAACCTATGGAATATCAAAAGTCTAAGATTAATGAAGACTTTAAATGCAATTAAACATAGATTAATTAATTTATTTCCAAACTAATCAAAAATCTTCAATATAATTCCGCATCATCCTCCCCGGGTTAAAGCAACTCGTCCTCGAGTCTTGAGTGCTTCTTCAACATTTGGAGATAGATTAGTAGCATTAACAACTTAGAGGTTAAAAGAACATAACCAAAGATAATAAGGGTAGTAGTAGACAAATATATCATTTTCACATTATTGTGATAAAAACTTCCCTCTCTTGAGAAATGACATTTTCGTCGATTGATCTTAAGATCACTTTGCCATTTTAAAGATTCCGAATTACTTTCCAATAAAGATGAAACAAGCAATATCTTTGTGGCACCGTTATCATCTTTTTCTTTACAAAGCGTGTAGTCTTTCTCCTCAAATGGTAACTTATCAACCATATTCAATGAAATAACATTTGCACATGTTACTACATTAATAATGACATCACTATTGTCATTTTTGTCGTTGCAACTTGGATGGAATATGTCTTCCATTTCTTCATAACTAGATAACTCAAATTTGCCATCGAGAATTCTGTTTATAAACAAAATCTCACGTTCATCGGGTTTCTCTAGCTCCTCATAAACATCATAGATTACCATTTCTAACAGGAATTTCGGCTCTGATACCAACTGATGTAGCGTGTAATAAGATAAGAAATTATAACAGGATTATTCGGCTCTGATACCAACTGATGTAGTGTGATATAAGAAAACAAATTATAACAGGATTATTCGGCTCTGATACCAACTGATGTAGCTGGGGATGGCAAAAGGACCCGCATCCGATGGGGATCCCCGAACCCCGCACTTTTCGGATCGGGTTGAGGATGACATTTCGGATTTTGGGGCGGATTTTGGGGATTCTAATGGGGTTCCAATTGGGGAACGGGTACTATCATCCCCGCTCCGCCCCGCCCCAAAATATATACGTATAATATATATATATATATATATATATATATATATATATATATATATATGTCTTTCATTTATATTTATTATTATTCTCACAAGTCACCACATTTTTATGAACCTGAAATCATTCTTGTTGTTTTGATTATTGTTGTTGTATTGATTTGGTCATGTAATTTAGTCTGAATATTTTAAGATCATTAAATAATGATTTTGGTAATTTTTAACTGTACACCTATTACTATATTTTATCTTGATCATTGTGTTAATCTGCTTTTAGAAGAAAAAAAAAGATATTACTAGTGAGAATAGCTAGATAATATTGTAAAGAAAACCAGTAAGAACTTCAGGTTAATTTAAAGTACTATCAATGTGGAAACAACTTTAAGAAATCGATGTCCCCAATGGGGTACTCCGATCCCCGTTAGGGTTTGGGGGAACTTATATCCCCAATGGGGTGCCCTTATAAAATCCCCGTTGGAGTTTGGGGAGGGTATGGGGATATTTTTGATTAATGGGTTTGGGGGTGGGGTTATCACTCCCCGCCTCGAACCCGTCCCGTTGCCATTCCTAGATGTAGTGTGAAATTAACAAATACAAATTAAACTTGTTAATTCTAAGAATACCCAAGAATAATCTCTTCCAACAATCGTTGATTCACAAAGAATACCGACGTTAGGAACAATTACAACTCAATTGCCAAGCAAAATTGAGAGTAAATTTTATTATCATCAAAAACAAAACTAAAACTTCTATTACAACTTAGAACCTTAATAAAGGTATAAAATTAAGAAGACATATAACTCATGAAATATCAAAGGTCCAGGACCAATCAAGAGTTGCAAAACAATTAAATAAACATTAAACATAATAATGGTACTAATTACCATCATGATAAAAATAAATATATGAAATATTCTTTGGTTCAAGAAATATTCCACCTAAAATAAGAACTATTTGTTGATATAACATAGATTAATTTGTTATCCAAACTAATCCGTGATTTTAAATTGATTGTTGGAAGTTCATGATCATTTCCACATCACATCACATAGTGATTTAACATGGAATATGAAATTCTTATGTAATTCGTTATAGATTTTATTTTACATGAAATCAACACCGAAACTTTATAGAATTGGTTCATGTGATGTGCTTAATACATGTAGTAATCATCGAATGCTATACGTAAACATATTGACATATATAAAAGTACTAGGTTTTTAGCCCGTGCGATGCACGGTCGTTAAAAAAAATACAATTATATGTTTATTTATAAGTAGTTGAATTAGTGTTGTTAACTTAAAAGGTGCAATTGTCATTGAGAATTGAAAATAAATAATAACATAAATCAAACTATATAATAAAGCTAGTAATCAAACTATTATAATTAATTGTCGAAATTAATATATGGAGTCAAATAAAGCACAATGAATTGTAAAAAAATAAATAATCAGTATTACATATATTCGTAAAAAGTTGTAGGTCTTTGAATCCGTGATCGTACGGCAATGTATGCAAAACTATTACTCCCTCTGTCCCGTATCTATTGTCTAGTATTCCTTTTAGGGATGTCCCAGTTTAATTGTCCACTTCTATAAATAGAAAAGAATAATGAAGTAAAGTTCATTTATGCCCCTAATTTACATATGTATGACAGAAATGTGGGTAAAAAGTAAAGGGTAAAATTGTCTTCTTACTTAAAAGTAAGAGAGATAGTGATGTTTTTCTTAAACTGCGTGCTTTTTGTCTGAGGACAATAAAATTGGGACGGAGGGAGTATATATTATGAAATTTTATAACAATGTCAATATTGTAATTGAAAACTATAAATTTATCATCTCTAACCCTTTATTAAGCATTTTCATATGTTGATCTTATGTCATATGAGAAATCCCCATAATGCCATTCTATTTAATCACCTAACATGTCTACCTATTTTGGCAAGTCAACTATAACATTTCAATCTACTAATATGTTTAACTCATGAAATACCTATATATAGTTGATCATGAATAAGATTTTATTATTAATAAAATAAATTACTAAGACAATGACAATGAGATATAGAGTGTAGTTGACTATTGTGTTAATCAATGCAAAACCTACGTACTTAAAATAAACTTAAATGATTATTTTTTTGTCAACCTATAAGTTAAGGTGTTTAAATACTTAAAAACAAAAATTAGAAGGCTTAAAATGAAAAAATTAAAAATGTAGGGATTAAACAATTATTAACCCTTATTTAAAATAATTTTTAATAATAATATAATTATTAAAAATGGAAAGCCACGTGGCATCTTTAGAATTTGAAGAATAATTTAGGAGTAGCTATATTTAAGACATGTCATCATAATTATTAAAAAGATGACACATAAGCAAAAAAAATCTTTGTTTTATATTATATAGATAGATAGATGATTAGGCTTGAAGACATTAGTTAATGGCGTCTGGGTTAATGAGGATATTAATATCTTTTGAGATCAATTTAATTATGAACAGTTCATACTTCATATAACGAGAGGATGCTCCAAAAGAAATTAAGGGGTATAATGGTCAATTAGCTTTCAATTTCCTTGTGACAAGTAAAACATTATTTGTAAAAATCATCACCCTTTTATAAGATGGTAAAGTACTCCATAAATTAGAGTTGATATATACACTAAATTTTATGCATTATAATATGTACCGTACAATAATATATTGCATGATTTTGATGCAAGTAACAAAAGATTTGTGGGGTAACGGGGTGTTTGATTTGAAAATTGAAATGGCAACATATATGGGTTACTAATCGGCATGGGAACGAATTTCTAAACTCACTACCTTAGATGGGAATGGATTGTACCTATGTTTGTAGGTTTAATTACCAATTTTTGAAATCATCCTCATCAACCAAACACTTTCCCTTAACAAACCCTCATTCGTTACACCTGTATTTTCTAGAAAATCGTAACAAGATCAACAAAGAATTAATGTTTTCCTAATTAATACTCCATAAACTAGTGCGATATAACAATATTAAGTGAGGTGTGTGTATACTAATTCTATACAGCTAGCCAAACCACTCCCTTGCGGCAGGCCAGGGTACCTTCAGTTTCCACACTTTTTTTTTTTCAAAATGGAAAACCATCATCATGGTATAATTGTAGGGTATGTATGCATTACAACTACTATCTGGCAACCACTTCATCATCATCATCTGTATAGCCTCTAATTATGAAATCTGAACAATTCTTGGCAATTCCTTGGTTATATGGGTTACGAAACTGCCCATCTGCTCCTTGAAGATACCCATATCGACTAGCATTTACTGATTCATTGGTCGTTATGTTTCGACAAATCTGTGTTCACAAAACATACCCACAAAATTAGTTAAGATCATGAAAACATATAGAACTCCCAGAAACTTTCATGTTTCGGGAGCAGCACAATCGGGCTTTGTCATCAGCATACGGCAGTCGGCTTTACTTTAAGTGTATAATAGGAATTAGGAAAGAGAGATTTTATAATAGGTATAAGAATAACCATCAAAAGATTCAGGCGGTGAACTGATACGTGTTTCCAAATTACAAGCCAAACATCCCCTTAACGATATTATGTTATAAGATTCAGAGAAATAGAGAATAAATAAATGAATGAATGAACACCTGGTATGCTTGAACCGAGATCAACGTTCCAGCAGCAAGCAAGATAAAGGCATCAATGAAAAGGAAGGTGGCAGCACCAGGATGTTGAAAAACGACATGATGAATCCAAGACTCTTGGCTCTGTAATGTTGGTACTGACGTCCACAGTCCTAACATATAAAGGAATAAAGATATAACTATGAATTAAATAGCATAAAGAACGTCATAAAAACACACGTCGCTTCGAGTTATAGGTTTGGAGTTACCATGAATAGCAACCGCCCCGCTTATCAATGAAGTCAATGTTCCCAAGAATAGAAACACAAAGAAGTCCCATTTATTGTTCTGCCATAATAGGAAACCAATTGCAATAGATATCAATGAGTTTCTTCAGAATAATTACATTACATAAGCATACATATGTGTCCCAGTGAAATTGAGTGTCAATAGAAGATTGTCCCAAAAGAAGAGAAGAGAGAGTTTCAACACTACAGTAAATGTCCACCAACAACGATGAGTTCTATTTATGGACTAGCTGTTTTTTCCTTGCCTCTATTTGCACAGGTGAATGTTATAACTATATTCCCATAGTACACACATATGCACATATATATGATAAATGAATTAACTAATAGTCTACATTACTTTAAATTTAATAATTGTTAAATTCATTGTGAAAGTAGTAAGAGTTGCTAAGTTGGTACCTTTCCCACACAGTTAGAGATCCAGGGGCAGTGATGGTCAAACTGTTCCACACAGCGTTTACATGTAGGACAATGCTTGGAGCGAACAGGTCTTATTATCTGCAAAAACAGGGAATATGCAAGTTGGATACAACCATTTGGCACCCATATAAGTAAAACCTTACTGTAGAGGCAGCAATAAAGGAAGGTTGGGTAACAGGTCAACTGGATTATTAATTTTATAAAGCCATCTAGGAGATTAAATCATTTGAAACTGCCACCTTTACAATGCTACATATACAATGCAGCTATGGTGTGCTTTCTTCAATTCTAGGATCTAGTGTGATTCAAAAATAACTGGAATAACAAACGTAATAGATGTACACGAACCTTGCAAGTAGGACAGAGTTGAGACCAATTTCCAGTCCAACGAGCAGTGTTGGTCAGATCAATTGTCAATAAAGGACCCTGTATAATGTAACAAGAATTTTACTTGGGGTCATGATTTATCAGCGAAAGGGATGTGTTTGGATGTTATGCAAACCTGATTTCTGAAACTTTTTTTAGCGGGGCGGGGGGATCCAATTTTGGTTCTGATTATTTTTGGGATTTAGTAAAAAGAAATTGTGAAGCAGGTATAACCTGTTGCACCAAAGATGATTCTGATTCTTGACATTACATGTGAATTGTAAAAGATACTAGATTTTTTATAATTTAATTAGGGTTTATTGCAGTTAAATTTTTATACTGATTCTTGAGTGTCGCAAAAATCTCTTTTAAGAGCACATCAGAGCACCCCTCAAGTCTATTTAGTACGGAGTACTTGTTTGTATCCAGTATAGCCTTAAATTGTATGATAAAGCAACGGAAACACAATTTGTTACGGTTATCCAGGCATATTGATGGGCATAACTATTTTGAGATAAATAGTACCTCGGCATCAACATTGCTTTTTATCCCTCCTGACGTTTTCACATAACCAGGGTCTTTACTGCGAATAAGTGATCATAGATAATAGTTAAAGGAGGCAGATGGGTGTGACAGGTAATGGGTCCAAACTCCAAAGTGGTCGCATTGGGTTGACAGAAAGAGATTTTGTCAAGATCTTTGTACAGCAACCAAATAAAGCGTACCTGCTACAGCGGATAAACATCAATAGTGAAGCGACTGAAAGGAAAACAGCAGTCCAACCCCAGAGCCCAACAACGGCAGTGACCTTTAGAAGATTAGAAGCTAGCATGGATGAAAGAGTAAAAATTTCTGATTAGCACGGACGGCGAACTAGAAAAATGAAAAGATATCAATACTTGTTTTCCTTACCAAAAAGAACAGAATTAATGAAGAGTATCGTGCTGAAAATTACTATGCAAAATAGAATTGGGGCGTAACCTATCTCAACGACTCTGTTGATCCAACCTTTATCTTTCGTACAGTTTTTGTGTGCACGATGTGCATTAGACTGCACAAAGTAAGATCTGTGATGTTATTTAACAAAATCAATTATATGCTAAACTTCTAGAATCTAGACTACAACAAATCATGTATTGCCAAGAGAAATTTCGAACCATAATAGTTTACTCCAAACTCCTTTTTGAGGTATCAATGTATGTGCTTGTACATATGCATGAACATATGCGAATACAGATGCGTCACTCGTGTCTCGTGATAATATGATGCACCCTTGATGTATAAGTTGTAGCAACAAATTACACCAATTTAAATAAATACTCTAACAGACTTAATAAATAAATTCAAATATATCATTTATATTTATAATAAAATTGAATTTGAATATACAATTAAAAAAAAAACTCATACATTTTTTTTTCAAACAAAAGATCCGAATGTAAAAATACCCAATATCGCAATGAAAGGCGCCCATTGTCTAATGGATAGGACAGAGGTCTTCTAAACCTTTAGTATAGGTTCAAATCCAATTGGACGTAATGTTTTTCCAGATATTTTTTTAGATTTCGATATCAAAAAAAAAAAATTGAATGATTTGAATCCGAAACGCTTAAGTACCCTTTTCGTCACTATGAGTCAGACTCGATAAAATTTGATCAATCCTTTTTTTTCTGTCCTTAAGGTGGAGAAATGAACCAAGAATTCTCTTTTTTCATCATCAATCGAATCACTGTTTGCAACCCAGGATTCTATTATATCATCAATCCAGTCCCCGACAAAGATAGGTTTACTCTTTCTTCACTTGAATTCAAATCCCCATCCAAACTCAAAAGCACCTTAAACTAAAAGAATCACTCACTTTTCAAGCTAAATGAGTGATTTTGGAAGCTAAATGAGTCACTGACTATTTATTGCAATCACATTTAAGCAATGTATGAGGGGTCACAAAAGTCAGGCACTCTAATATAAAATAAAATGATCCGTTATTAAAAAAATCATACTGTAGATTATATTACTATATTACTATCAGAGAAAAAGAAGATACATACAAGAATTAAAGAAACATGGCGATGGCCTCGATCTGCAGCAATCTGTGATGGAGTAAATCCAGCACTATCTTTGACAGTTAATTCCTGTTTTGTCCCTGCATGCACAAGTACAATACAAGCCTCCACATTTCCCTTCAATGCAGCCCAATGCAATGGCGTACAACCTATCAAAGTTATATAGCCGCTCAAATAATAGTAAGTCACCTTTTAGCATCTATGCCTTCTACAGGTAAGTAGGTAGAGCTTTTATGGATTTTTATCTGCACAATACGCTTCGATATTTTTGAATATTCAAAAGCATGGTCAGTTTTAGTGTGCACTTTTGAACTGATTACTGCAAATTGAAGTTGCGATTGTCAAATTTAGATGTATGGGTAAAGTCTTTAAGCATTTATGAATATGATATACAAAGTAACTAATGTCACAAATGGTAAGCTGGATAACAAGAAGGAGCTTCTATAAGAAATGTAATTATTATTAGTAATATAAATGTAAAACTACCTAACTATCCCTAGTTTAAGCAAGCGACTATCTAAACCATCCCTTAAAAAGGAGAAGCATATAAGGCTAAGAATATACCATAGTTACCAGATACGTACCTTCTTTATCTTGTTTTCCTTGAAAGGCATCCCAAAAAAGAAGTAATCTGATTGTATCTGCAAATCCTTTATAAGCAGCCCTGATTGAGCACGATATGAACAAATTATCTAACTCGTATGCTTTGATTAATCTTCCATAATATTCACAGAAACGTATATTAAATATCAAGTGTTTCGGTACTTATATTATGATGCACTTATGAATTCCTTGCCTACATGTCAACTAAGACACGAGCAGCATATAAGTCGAAATTTTCACATATAGTTTGAAATACAAGTGTTAGTGCACAAAAAATTTAAATAATAATAACAGATAGATAAACAAGGTACCAATGAAGAGGGGTCCTTCCGTCATTGTCGGGTACATCAAAATCAGCATGATACTTGGCTACTATGTAATTCAAGAATGATGTTTGCCCATACTGAGCGGCAACATGAACTGCCTGCAGTGAAGCACAAACTTTAAGATGCTTGTTCTATCTTATCAACTTAAAGAGTTAATTTTGACTTATTAATGTACAGAATCACAATAATACAATTAGTTCTGAGAAACTATTACCCGATAACCATTTACATCAGATGCCTCAACACGAGCACCATTCTGCAACAAAACCTCCGCAGCTGCAACTGAACCCCGAACAGCCGCCCAATGCAATGCTGTCTGCCGCACATTATCAACCATGTGCACATCCCCACCATGCTAAATCACCAAGAAAACAAACTCCAAAATCATTAACCTTAGTCGTAACTATGCATATCCCCTAAAAAACATATAACAATTCACATTCTACCCACATAAAACAATCTCTCCATTAGATTACTGGATCCCACTTTTCCAAAAGGGCTCTTAGCATCTTTATGTACGTGAACCCTAATAGAGTGTTTGGATGTTCATTTTGAGATAAATTATCACCGATCACTTTTAACCCTAGAGAGTACTATGGTGCATTACAACATTTTTCCAAACCTCAAATTTAGTTATCACTCAACTATTTTGCATTCCGATATACACAGATAACTAAATCACTAACGACTCAAGAACTATATCACAATCCAGATGGATCCAACACATTAAAAGGGTCTAAAGAAGATGAAAAGTTGCATTTCAATACACGCAGTGACACACATACAAACAAGGGCTAAAAAGTACAATATACATAATTAACTTAATCACTAATTATCAAAGTAAAATTAAAAATGGATCTAAGTCAGTAAAGGGGAACATAAAAATACCTCAAGAATATAGTGAGCAACATGAGAAAAGTTATTAAGAGAAGCCCATTGAAGTGGATAATAGCCATTACCATCTGGTTGAGATAGAGATACGCCATCTTCTTCAACGAACTTTTTTAGTTTCTGCAAATCACCATAAGCACATGCGCCAAATACATCATATATCACAACTTCTTCTGCCGGAACTTGTTTTAAAGACTCTGATACAATTTCGATCTCAGATGAAGAAGTCATTTTAGGGTTTTGATTTTGTGGTTAGTAACTTACTGATCGAGTCGAGATGGGAACTAAAAAAAAATGGTAAATTCAATCCTTCTGGGAATATAATAACATGTACGTTTATTTTTTTAATAGATAAAACTTTTAGTTTTAATTGCATTACAAAATGTGAGAAATTGTCACGTGTCATTATTATCTGTCTACGTGGTAAAATATAGAGCAATTATTTATACTTCCTTAGTTTGTATATATATATATATATATATATGGTGGGTTCAAATGAGAATAGGAATTTGTGTGAGAATGAGATAACCAATGATATTGTGCCATGTGTACAAAGAGAATGTTTCAAATGTACAAAACACATTTACCCCCAACATCAATTATCTCACAAACGACAAATCGAAAAATTATGAAAATTGCACCAATAAATTCAGTGTTTTATCCTCTTCGATTTGTCGTCCCTCAAGGCATACTTTCGACGAGTTTTTTTTTTCCCATCTTTTTTGGTAGATTTCACATTTACTAACACATGTGTTAAAGTGTTGCGTTTATGGGTTTTTTTTTAGGTAAAGGGGACGGTACCCCGGAAAAATTTTATACCAACCAAAACAAAATAATTACACGTTTACAACGGGCATGCCCGAGGAGACGTTTTTAGTGAACATCCCAAACACTTACATAATAACCTACAAGTACTATTATATTACTACTAAACTTAAAATGGCCGTTTTTACATCCAAACCTAACCAAACTAGAATGACCATATCTATTACCAAAATTTAAACTAAAATGACCATTTATACAACCATGATCATTTTTACAATACTTCCTAAAAAACAAAAAATAAAACGTCTTCAAATCTTCAATCTTCATGTCTTCAAAACCACATACACCACACCAATCACAAACAGACTTGTAATCGGTCTTTAATACATGAGGCCCAACCATTTTCATCACCAAGCCCATATCAATCATTACCATCCGAATACAGTCCATTACCACATCCAATGAGCCCAAAATCAAGCTCAAACGAAACAAGCTTAAACAAACCACTCAAGCCCAAATAACTACATATAATAGCCTCACCATACAAAATACAGCAACCCACCAGCTTCTGTAAAACTACATATCGCACCTTTACCATACCAAACCAGGAATCAAATAACATGCAATCGGACCTTTTGAATTGACTCACCAAAGTCAAAAAATTTCAGCTGCAAATAAAAAGATCCGAATACCCCCATTTATATGCCAACCACTGATCAAGCCCCTTACCAACCGTACACCTATCAATCCTAATATCAGTTACATTAACTTTTAACCCAATACCAACCCATTTACTCCTACCAGATTTATCACAACTCCAATTCAAAAAGCTATTATGACTACCACACCAACTTCTACTATAAATATTCATCGCAAACTAGAAGAAAATAATTTCCCATTACATTGCAATCCAAATTTCCATATATCAGCAGCCTTTTTAGATTGCTGACTTGGCAAAATTTTCAGCCCAAGCAATCTCAATCTTACAATTTCAGTAATAGCATGACATAGAATACCAGAACTTCTTTCTTTACCTTGAAATAGTCTAGTATTTCGCTCCTGCCATATAGAATATATAACAGCAGCAAACACTAACCTTCTTATTATACTCCAAATTCTTTTAGTACATGGTTTAGCAGCAAGCAATTCAACAACTTCATGCCAAGTTATGTTACCAGCATCAACATGATCAATCACATCATCCATTTTAGCTCTGCCTTTGAATCTTTTCCACACATCCTTTGCATAAATACAGTCAATAAACAGATGATTATGAGAATCATGTACCTGCTTACAAAATGAACAAACTTGGTTATATTGCAATTCCCATTTTTCCATCCTATCTTAAGTACTAAGTCGACCCAAAACAGCCACCCAAAGCATAAAAGCATGCCTAGAAATATTCTGTGAAAACCAAATCAATTTATGCTATGCTACTTCATTTCTAGCTTCACTCATATCAGCCAATGCCATGCTAACAGAAAAGTCCATAAGTCTTCCCAAACTATCTCTCCATTTAACAATATCCTTGACTCCCATCGTCAAAACATGATTATAAGAAGAAAAGACTATGCCATAATGTAACATCCTCCTTACTGGCTTGGTAAATTCTTAATTTAAATTGATTATTTAAATATGTTAGAAGTAATTTGATATTATTTGTTTAATGGTGGAACCTAAGTAAATAGGTTAATTTACTTATTGTGGATAATGAAATATTAGTGAATTTAAACTAATATAGTTGACGGTAAAATAAAAGTAATAGTTCTCGTAAATGGTTTTAGGTTCCAGACAATAGGATTTAAAAAGGAATTGTTTTAAGTGGATACGGTCATACGGAGTCGGTTTGAAAACTAAGCCGATATATATATCAACTTTCCCGAATTGGAAAGTTATATATATTTTTTTACTTAAACTCCCTACTTAAAACTTAAGAAAATCCAAACCTAGAAATCACATACTAAAGTTGAAACAAATCAAGCTAGAAGATTAACTTGAGCTGATTTGAGCTAGATCATCATCATCCTTCTTATACTTTCTTAGTGGTAAGCTAAGTTTGATTTTAATATTATCATGAGCTTGTTTAATTCAATAGGATAGATGGATGATGTTGAATTTGAAGTAAGAATGATATTACTTGATCATATATGATGTTATGTGCAATTGTAGTTGTGAGAATTGGATCATAGAAACTGTGTTGTAGTAGTTTTGATTATGGAAATCGTTTTTGGTTCTGCTGTAAATTGATAGACTGTTGCCTGCAAATCACGTGGATTCGACGGATCCAGGAGTGATCCGGCGGATCCTCGACCTAAAACTGATGATCCGATGGATCTGTCGGTTGATCCGGCGGATCCTAAGATTAATAATGGATGATCCGGTGGGTCATGACAATGATCCGGCGGATCTCACGTGGTCGGTACTACACTTTTAATTTGACATGCTTAATAATATTAATTGCAAAAAGGTTACGGGGGATCATTATTTGATCCAGTGGATAGGGGTTGGATCCGGTCTAGATCCGGCGGATCAACAAGGTGATCCGGCGGATCCCAGTCCTATCCGGCGGGTCCTTAGGCAATCCACTAGTCCTTTGAATTTAAACAATGTTATGATTAATTGTTTGATCAGTTTATTGAAATTTGATTATATATATAACATATTGAATATGATACTGATTTATATTTGATTTCATTCTCAGATCCTCCGAAGACTCAGTGAGATAAGATAACTGAGTAAGTGAACTGAGATTGACAGGTGAGTGGATCTGGAACTCACAGTTTGATTTGGTTGTGACTATTAGGTTGCAGCAAGTACCCGTAGATATGATTGTTAGACTGTTTAATCTGCATTGTTAATTATGAATCTACGTGCTATGTGGCCTTCGGGCATAAGTTGTTATTGAGGTCAACAAGTTAGTTGGGCTAATTTGTTATTATGTGAATGATACAGGGACTTGATTCATTTGTTGTATGTAGTACTTGTGTTTGAGTATAATAACAATTAGCTATCGGTCTATTCTGTATTGGCCTTACAGATTGACGGTAAGTGTTCTTGGAGAGCCACCCGGGTATAATGGTTTCTCCAGAGCCACCGATCCTCATTGATTGATAAAGTGTGTTTACTGTTATTTGATGTAAACTAATAGTTATGCTAAGTTGAATTGTTAGTAACTTATTCATTCACTTAGCTTCATGCTAATCCCTCAATTTACTTCCTGCAGGTTATGTTTAATTATGTGGGTGGGCAGGAAGCTGATGCTTATGCAGAGAATGTTTGACCAGCTGTAAACTCTGATATGTTTTGTGATAAACAGATGTTTGTTGAAATTATGTAACACCTCGGAACTGTTGTGTTTTAATAGTCTTAAATTATGAAGTAAGAAGTTTTGAAATAATTATGTATATTTTGTATAATGTATAGTAATCAAGTATGTTTTGAATCAACGCTTTCGAGCTAATCATGTAATTATTGTGTATTGTAATGAGGGGTGTTATAAGTTGGTATCAGAGCACAAGTTTGGGTGAATTGAGCATTGTAAAGTGTTCAATCCCAAATCTTGTTTCTTGGTTAAGTCAAACATTTCTGGGTATGGGATTTAGCATTGTATGTGAATCGTTTAGTAGGTAGGTACTACCGATTAACGAGTTGTGAGCTGTTAATGTGATTACAGATATGGCAGATAACGAGCAATCGACCATTACCCCTAATGATGCCTCTAGGACTGACGTTCCTTCAGAAACTCATGATGATAGGCCTGGTCCTACTGGTACTTCTTTCTCTGCCGGTGTAGAACTAGATCGAGATGAGTATGTTCTTCAACTAGCAGATGAATTACAAACACTCAGAAAATATAAACAACATACGGAGATTGGAACTTCTCATCCACCACAACCTGTATTTGGTACTATTCCACCATCTTTGGTGTCTACGTTTCAGACATCTACATCAGTTCCATTTTCTTCTTCTGGACCGTTTGATTATCGGATTCCTGTGTTTTCACCGCCCCAACAGAATAAGGTGTGTTCTTTTAAAACTTTCATGGTTAGTAAACCGTCTGAATATCAGGGTAGTTCAAATCCTTCGGTGACTCTTGACTGGTTGAGGGATATTGAAAGAAAGTTTGAGGTATGTCGCTGTGAAGAAGAAGTCAAAGTTCCATATGCTGTTCAACTTCTGAAAGGATAAGCCATGACCTGGTGGGACTCAATTACTGCAGCTTTGACATCGCAGCAAAAGGAATCTATACGATGGTCAGACTTTTATAATGAGGTTTGTAAGCAGTTTTGTTCGGAATTTGATATGTCTCGGATAAGAAAAGAGTTTATGGAATTGCATATGACCGATAAAATGTCTATTGATGAGCTGATTTCACAGTTTTCTGAGAAACTAAGGTTTGTTCAATCATGGGTGCCGGATGATAAAACCAAAATAGAACATTTTGTTGGTACTTTACCACCCAGTTATCGGACCACAGTAAGATTAGCTGGCTCTCTTTCACAGGCTTTTAATCTTTCTCGTTCAGTTGATAGAGATTTAAGAGCTGGTGATGATCAGAACAAGGATAGATCCTCTCAGAATTCTAGAGGTAAACAAAGATGGCAGAGTAATAAACAGAATCAGAGGTCTAGTGATAAAAGTGGTTCATCTAACAAATCTACTTGGTGTAGCACTTGTAAGTCTAAGCATACTGGACCATGTACCGCATAGACAAATAAGTGTATTAAATGTGGCGAACTTGATCATGAGTTTAAAGCTTGTAAGTATCCGAATTATGTTTGTTGGAACTGTAAGAAAGAAGGGCATCGAGCTGGTGCTTGTCCTGAGGCGAAAAGACAGGGTTCTGTATCGGTCGGGAGTTCGTCATCTTCCGGTCAGAAGCGGAAAAATCCGCCATCAGCAGCAAGTAGGGCGTTTCAAATGACAGTTGACGAGGCTGTCCACACAGATGATGTTATTACCTGTACTTTTCTTATAAACTCTGTACCAGCACGTGTTTTATTTGATTCAGGAGCAAACTGTTCCTTTATATCTGTGAGTTTTTGTGATAAACTGAATCTGATCCCTACTGTGATTACTAAATCAGTTGAAGTAGAAATAGCTTGTGGCAAATTGGTTCCTGTTACCACCTCGGTGACTGGAGCTAGTATTATGATAGAGGGCCAGACTTTCCCTGTTTCATTGTTGTTGATGCCAATCCCTAGTTTCGATGTGGTTATCGGTATGGATTGGTTAAGTTATAATAGGGCCAGTATAGATTGCCATAATAAGTTGATAAAACTCCCTGTTTCTGAAGAGTCATTCGTTGTGGCTCGAGGAGAACGGGAGAAAGGGCCTATTCCTCTAATCTCTATGATGAAAGCTAGGAAATCTTTTTTTAAAGGTTGTGATTCATACCTAGCTTATGTTATTGATGCCAAATTAGAAAAGAAATCGGTCTCTGATGTCCGGGTAGTTTCTGAATATCCGGAAGTATTTCCTGATGAATTGCCTGGTTTACCTCCATTAAGAGAAGTTGAATATCAGATTGATCTTATTCCTGGATCGACACCTGTAGCTAAAGCCCCTTATAGATTAGCTCCTTCTGAAATCCGGGAAATGATGACACAGATTAAGGAATTGCTTGATAAGGGGTTTATTAGACCGAGTTCTTTCCCTTGAGGTGCACCAGTTTTATTTGTGAAAAAGAAAGACGGGACTTTCAGAATGTGCATCGATTATCGTGAATTGAATAACAGAACAGTAAAGAATAATGATGCGTCACCAGCGGTCGGTAAGGAAAATTACTTACTCTTTGTCGTTGCACCGGCTACTGGCGACGGCGATCAGTTGGTGTTTTAAGTTTGTAATTGCGGAGCCTAAGTTTTCCCTAACATTGCTAATCCTAAGGGTGAGCAAGTGGTAGGTATGACCTAGAGTCGTTCTTCAAACCGACTGAATTGAAACTAAGGCGTGGCAGATGAGGGCTTTCAAACTAGTGAAGGGTTTATAAAATAGTTGGGGAGTTTTGGTTTTTCTATTAACTAACTTAGGTAAGTAAATAAATAAAAGCGAAATTAAAATAAGAGATAAAGCAAATAAGATGAAGATAGTGTTTGCTGAGACTTCGTTAATTAAGTTATGGGATGATATTTGGAGAAACTGTTTTGAAAGATATTAGTTAGTTATCATTCTTGAATACTTGTATGTAAACACTAGATTTCCTACTAATTAAAATCCCATTAGCATGTCACACCAGGAGCTAGGTTATGGTAACATTACAAAGTATTTAGAATAATAAGCAAGATCTTAATTATGGTTTAATAATACTTTCATATGAACGGGAACAAAATCTTAAGGTACTAGACATAACTGAATCATATAACGATTCCTCGTCATCCTAACAGATTCGTATATTTAAAAAGTTCATTTATGACTTTAAACCAACCATTGCTTTAGACTACCTAATAAATCCCCTAGTTATTCACAGCGTTCCTCACTTTAAGTGATTCCACCGCTTCAAACCTTGGCCATGTCTTATCCTACGATAATCCCCCATGTAGCCTTGCTGTTTCATAGTTTCATACCTTTGACAAATTATATTGACACAGATGACTGACAACCTTTTAATTGGACATCGTTAAAAAGGTGTTGTAATCACGTTTATTGGTGGAAAGGTGATAGATTAATTTGAAGTTTAAAAGTCTATTTAGAAAGGTTAATTAAACTAGGTTTCTCATTTTATATATTAGTCCGTAATATAACTACCTTCGGTCGTTACACAGCTTCCACGTGTTTGTACTACACCTAAAGTGTTTCCAACGCTATACTGCATAACAGTCGAATAGGGGCCGTCATATTACTTCGTAATATTGTACCGTTTCGTAGTATGACTACCTTCGGTCGTTCCTCGACTTCATACATCTGTACTCCACTTTGAAGTGTTTCCAGTACTATATCGAGTAACAGTCGAATAGGGGTCGTCATATTATTTCACGATAATTAAGACCGTTTATATTTTACTACTATGATGATCCTAAGGCAACAATCAAACAAGAACATGCAATAAGATGATCAAAGCAATACTTCCGATCTTTAATATTTAATTATAAATCATCCCATAATTAACTAACTACATCACAAGCAAACACAACAAGCGTACTACTCTTTAATCATGGCAATAACTAAATCTAGCATAATCAATATAAACGTAATTAATTAAGTAGATACGGATAGAAAGAACCAGGATTAAATGTGAGAGAGAATATACTTGAATTAATTGACACAATTCCGAGCATACACCGAAGATTACAATGCGTTCCGCACTTTCCTTCTATTCCTAATTAAACTTCTAAACTAGTTTAAATACTAGTTAAGATTAATCTAGAGAAAGAAATTAGAGTGAGAAATTTGGAGCTTATTTCTAGAATGAGAGAAAATAAGCTAGGAAGGTGTGTCTTTCAAATGAACCAAAGGCACCTATTTATACTTGAATTTCGGTGCACTTTAGCAACTTGGGGCACATGTTAGCAAAAGGTGATAAAAGGTCTAGCACATGTACCCTAAAGCGCGGAAAGGTCTAGCACATGTACCCTAAAGGAGGTGGAGACGGGCGGCGTCCGGTAGCACATGTACCAGGCAAGTACCAAAAAGGAGGTGGAGACGGGCGGCGTCTAGCCGGCCTGGTACCAAAAAGGAGGTGGAGACGGGCGGCGTCCAGCCGGCCTGGTACGCCGGCCTCCCGTCCCGGTTCGCATTCTTTTGCTTGTTTCTCGTTTTATGCGTATCTTCTTCGTTATGCGTCCGTTTTTGTCAATTCTTTTTGCGTTGGATTCGTTTTTCAAAAACGAAGACTTTGATGAAAAGAAATCCCTGAGATGTGTCTCTTATCTTTATATTTCTTGTACGAATCATTTGAATCTTCCGGCGTATGTAGAATCTTCATTCTTCGTCCGTTTTTGTTGATTCTTCTTACGTTGGATTCGTATTTTGAAAACGAAGACTTTGGATAAGATAGACCTTAGTGATGGGCACTTTGTCTCTAAATCTTGTTTCAGATGCCTTGAATCTTCAATTGTGCATAGAATCTTCATTTTTCCGTTCGTTTTGCTTGATTTCACCCATGCGACTCTATTTTGAACTTCTTGGCAAAGTTTCATTGATTTGTATATTATTTGAGTCTAAATGCCAAGTATTGTTCCAGAATGAGAGAGATATGGGTGGTAAAAACATGACTTTTTACGCGATATCAAGTATCCCACACTTAGAACTTTGCTTGTCCTCAAGCAAACTCGAATTTCAAGCATGGTTAAAGATAAGTAGATGATGAAATATTTTAGAGTGGAAATTTTTACTGAGGGGGTTTTGGAAAAATAAAATATTTGTGCTTTTGAAAAAGTAGGGTTGTAATCTTTGGGAGTACGCTTTTGATCTTTGATCTTGGATACGTGACTAGGTGATCCTCTCAAGGTGGTCACTCCAATCATTAAAAGTGTTTAGAGTTTCCTATTCTAATATTATCAATCACTCAGAACGCCAGTCATGTATCGTTTATCGTCATAGGCTTGATCGAGAATCAAATCGTTACCTTTTAAGTGAGCGCGAAATCGATCTAGCCACAATAATTCTAGGAGGGGTTGTTGGGTCAAAACTGTTTGTGTGTTAAAGTTGTTAATGATGAGAAGACAAAGAGTACAAGTGATTAAAACTGTTTTTGTTAAAGGTTAAAACTGTCTTCATAAAGCTACAACTGATAGAAGAAATCTGAAGAAAAGACAAGTGTTACAACTGATTGAAGATTGATTTCAACTGATAGTTATGTGTGTGTAAGTAGTTGAAACTGCTTATGTGTTTGTAACTGTTAGTTATATATATAGCAGTTAACACTGATTATATATTTGTACTTAGTCTTATATTACAATTGAAGTAGTTACCACTGAATGTATAATAGTCACAACTGTTTACTTCAGAATGGTAGTTACAACTGTTTATGATTTTGTGATAAGTATGAGTCGGTTATGAAAGTTATTTTATTCCATATTCGTAGGAGATTGTATAGGACTCTATGTGTTATAAATAGAGATCCTTTAGACCTAGATAGGTTAAGATTTTGCGCAGCTTCAAGGTTATTCTGTAACCCTAATACATTAAGTGTATTCATCTTATATCATTAATAAGATTGAAGCTTTCGGTATATTATTGTGTTCATAATATTAGTTTATATTCTGTGATCTTCTTAATATTATTGAGTGTGATTCCGCAACTTCTCAATAATACATTCAAGGCTTATGATATACGATTGTTTATTAAGTTAAACAGGGACTAACAAAGTGGTATCAGAGCTTGTGAAGCTTTGAAGACAGGAAAATCTGGGATTATTCGTATTATTATTTGAGGTTTAGTTTTCAAATTAAGTTTTGATTTCAATGGCTACTGAAGGGAATGAAGGAATTCAAGCAACTAAGATCCCAATGCTCAAACCTGATGAGTTTGACCTATGGAAGGTCAGAATCAGGCAATACATGCTTCTCACAGATTATCAGATGTGGGAAGTTGTTGTTAATGGTATACCAGTAACTCTTGATGGAGATGGTGTAAAGCAACCTAGACCACCACCAACATCAGATGCAGAAAGAAAAGTCAGATCTACAGAATACAAGGCTCTTAGCACACTGTTACTATCCATCCCTAATGAGCATCAGAGTAGATCTGATTCTTGTGAGGATCCCAAGGTTCTAATGGAGGCTATTGAGAAGAGGTTTGGTGGTAATGACAACACCAAAAAGAATAAAAGATCTTTGTTAAAGCAACAATTTGAGAATTTTAGCCATGTGAAAACTGAAACTCTAACTCAAACCTTTGATAGGTTTACTAAATTAGTTGGAGAATTGGAAAATCACAAGGTTAAGATTGACAAAGAAGATCTTAACAGAAAGTTCTTAAGACCATTAGGTGATGAATGGACGATCTACACTGTTGGATTGAGGCAGAGCTCAGATATTGAGACCAAGGAATTAGAAGATATATACAATGATCTAAGGAACTTTGAGTCTGAGGTGGAAAGTAAGAAGCAAGCATCTAGGTATAGTCATAATGCTGCTTGTATGTCTATGGCTGGAACAAAAGCAGAGTCAAATCAAAAGAACTCTACCTATGTTTCCAAGGAGCAGGATCATCATCTAACAGTTCTAATGATCAGATATTGGAATCTTTCTTTGCAAGTAATGTGAATTCTTCACTTACTAATGAAGATTTGGAATAATTTGATGGTGATGATCTAGAGGAGATGGACATTAAGTGGCAAATCGCTTTAATTACTCAGAGAGCAAAGAGATTCATGCAGAGGACTGGTAGGAACAACTTTGCATACAAGAGGAATGATGCAAATTGGTTTGATAAGAGCAAGATAGAGTGTTTCAACTGTCACAAGATGGGACACTTTGCTAGAGAATGCAGAAACCCAAGGCAAGAGCAGAATGGTAATGGTCAGAGAGCTGGAAACACTGGAACTCAATCTAGGAACATACCAATTCAGGGTGCTTCAGCAAATGCTTTGGTTTCTATGGATGGCTGTGGATGGGACTGGAGTGATCAAGAAGAACATGTTGTGAAGAATCAATGTCTCATGGCCATTGCAGAATCTGACAAAAAGTCAGAAGTTCCTACTGAGGTACAAAATAAATTATGTTCTGCTGTTTGTAAACAAACTGTTAAACATTACAGGGATCATAATATAAAAGTGTGTGAGGAACTAAAACAATGGGAAATCAAAAGTAAACACACCATAGCAGTCATTGAAAATCTGGAAAATCAAATAAAGGCATATGAAGTCAATGCAACACAGTTTAAATATGACATTGAATATGCTAGGTGGGAGAGAGACACTTTTAAAGATAAAGTAGAGTTGTTGTCTAAGAAACTTACTGAGGTCACATGTGAAAGAGATAGCATAAGACTTGATGTAAGTAAATTAGAACATGCTTCTAAGAGTGTCAATAAACTTATTGATTCACAGATTCATGATAAACTTAAGACTGGATTAGGGTACAATAATGTACCTCCACCTTATAATCACACCTATTTTCCTCCTAAAAGTGAATTTGATATCAATTCACTTAAAAGAGGAATGACAGATGAGGTTAAAAAGGCTGATCCAATTAAAAGTTTATCTGATGATGAGTTGTTTGTTGAAGGTGAAGTTAGTGATTGGACTGAAGAAGATGATCAGAGTGATAGGACATCTGTTAGTGAGAAGAGTGTAAAATCTGAATCATCTAAGTCTGAGTCAACATGTGAGAATGTGAAGAGAGTAATTACTGGTCTAGTTTCTGAGCTTAAGACTGATAAACTAGACAAGGGTAAGAAAATGTTTAAGGAAAAGGCTAAACTGGCCTTAGAGAATGTGAGTTTGAACACTAACAAATCTAAACATGGGTTAGGATATGTTAGTAATACAGTTATTTCAGTTACTAAACCTGTTGTTAAATCTGATGTGAATAACTGTGTTAATTGTAAATGTAAAGCAAGTACTTCTTTTTCACAGAATTTTCAAAATCAAAAACCCAGAGGTAATCAAAGGAACTGGAATCAAATGATTTCACAGAAACTGGGTAACAATATTACTATGATAAAAGAAAAGGCTTGCTTTATATGTGGAAAAATGGGTCATCTTCAATATGACTGTTATCATAATCCTGAGAATGTTCAAAGGATTAGAAAACAGCCATGGACAAAAGCAAATATGATTAATAAACAAAATTTTCAATCAAAAGTTAATCATACTGCCAGAGTTCAGAAGATAAACTCAAGGGCTAACATGTTAAACACTGTTACAGGTAAATCCACTGCAGCAGTAATAACAAATTTAGCCAAAAGTAAAAAGACTAAAACAGTGGTAACAAAATACAAAAACAGTGTTAACAAAATTAACACTGACTCTTCATTTGGTAAAATAGTTAAAACTGTTAAGCCAAAAACCACTGTTAAGTCTAAAATAAGTTGGATTTGGAAACCTATTAAGTCTGATAAATTAACAGGTCCAAATACCAACAATGCATCACAATCAATAATCTTCAAGAAAGTTGATTATGTGAATGCACATAGGAAACCCAAAGCCAAATTGGTTTGGGTTCCCAAGAGAAATTAATTCTCTTTTTGATTGTTTGTGCAGGGCAAGCCAAAGAGCTTATGGCATATTGATAGTGGATGCTCAAGGCACATGACTGGAGACAAAGATAAGCTACAGGACTTCAAATCTTTTGATGGTGGATATGTAGCTTTTGGAAACAATCCAAAAGGAGGAAAGATCACAGGCAAAAGGGACAGTTCAGAGTGAAAAGCTAAGTTTTGATAATGTTTATTTTGTGGAATAACTAAGGTATAATTTGCTAAGTGTGAGTCAAATCACAGATAAAAAGAACATAGTTCATTTTACTGACACTGAATGCCTTATCTTGTCAAAGGAATTCAAAATACCTGAAAACATGATTTTAATGAGAATTCCAAGGCAAGATAATGTATATAAGTGTGACTTAGCAAATATGACGCCTCAACCCGATTTAAACTGTCTTATTTCTAAAGCAAGTGTGAATGAATCTGAACTGTGGCATA
Organism: Helichrysum umbraculigerum; assembly: GCA_949592205.1. NCBI lineage: Eukaryota > Viridiplantae > Streptophyta > Magnoliopsida > Asterales > Asteraceae > Helichrysum > Helichrysum umbraculigerum. The sequence goes on from CATIUR010000001.1 coordinate 404,864,557, forward strand.
GGAGGATGTGTCACATGAATTTTAAAACCATTAATAAACTTGTCAAAAACAAGCTTGTTAGAGGTTTGCCTGAAAAGGTTTATTCATGTGATGATCATTGTGTTTCTTGTCAAAAGGGAAAGCAACACAAATCCTCTTTTAAGTCCAAAACTGTGAATACAAATTGCACACCCTTACACTTATTGCATATGGACTTATTTGGACCAACCAGTATAAGTAGTATGGGGAAAAGATCTTACTGCCTTGTGATTATTGATGATTACACTAGATTTACATGGGTTTATTTCTTAGGACAAAGGATGAGATAGGTGAAATACTTAGATCATTTATAACTAAGATGGAAAATCAATTGGATAAAAGGGTCAAGATCATCAAGAGTGATAATGGAACAGAATTTAAAAATCATGAGATGGATACATTCTGTGAAGTTAAAGGTATTAAGAGAGAATTTAGTGCACCTAGAACTCCTCAACAAAATGGAGTAGCTGAAAGGAGAAATAGGACACTGATTGAGGCTGCTAGAACCATGCTATCTGATGCAAAGCTACCTATGTCTTTCTGGGCAGAGGTAGTTAGCACAGCTTGCTATGTTCAGAATAGGGTATTAGTTGTTAAGCCTCATAACAAGACACCATATGAACGGTTATTTAAGAAAAAGCCATTGGTTAGTTTCTTAAAATCTTTTGGGTGTCCTTGTACCATCTTAAATACCAAAGATCACTTAGGAAAGTTTGAGAGCAAGGCAGATGAGGGGATATTTGTTGGTTACTCTATTCAAAGTAAAGCTTATAGGGTATTCAATCAAAGGACCAAGATCATAGAAGAGTCAATGAACATCACTTTTAATGAAAACACTGTTAATCCTGATGGAAAAGGTCAAGAATCACTGTTTGATATTGATGCACTTAATATTGCTTTTAGATATACAAATGTGGATTCTAGTGCAGGTACAAGTGCAGGTACAAATGCAGGAACAGGTGTTGGAGCAGGTAGATCAGACTCAGGAATGCCAGCTGGAAAGAAGAATGATTCATTAAAATATATTTTATTTCCAATTTGGTCTCCTGATCCCCCAGAAGTGTTTGAATCTGATCAATCAAAGACATCACAGAGTTTGGAATCAGAAAAATCAGATGAAACATCTTTTACTCAGGTTGATGATCCTGATAGACCAGTTATGGAAGACAATGCAGAAGACAGTGAGATGAGTCCAGCACAGAAGTATTCAAAGGTAGATGTGAATGTTGATCAGACACCAACAAAGCAACTTGACAAGGAGCAGGAACAATTGAATTATTTACATTTGATGAGCTCAACTCCTGTGTCAAAGAGAATTTTAAGAGAAGTGTCAAGTGGAGAGTCTAGACAAGAAGGAAATTATACCAACTTGGAGGTGGAGATACAAGAAACAGCAACATCTAAATACATTACTCATAAAGATCATCCACTTGAGAATGTAATAGGTGATATTGAATCTGCTGTTAAAACAAGAAATCAAAGTCAGGTGTTTGAAGCTTCAGCAAATGAGGATGAGGTAAATCTTGATACAGAAGCAGTTAATACTTCTTTGTTTGCTTGTTTTCTGTCTCAAACAGAACCAAAGAAGGTTACTGAAGCTTTGAGAGATCCTAGTTGGATTGAAGCTATGCAAGAGGGGTTGCTTCAGTTTAAGATTCAAGAAGTCTGGACATTGGTTGATTTGCCCAAAGGGAAGAGGGCAATTGGTACTAAATGGATTTTTGATAATCATCAAATAGATAGTATATTTTATAGTAATTTATCCCTATATTTATATACATTTTAATGCATTTATATGATTTTTGATACTTATTTTGTTAATATTTGCAGAAATGTATTTTAATTAGAGAAAGAAGAAAAAGGAACGAGAACGAGACTGAAACTGAAGAAAATAAAGCACTTGAAGAAATAAAGATTTAAGACCTTAAAGAAATGAAGATTTAAAGAGTTAAAATGAAGAATTGGACCAAGAAGACAAGAAATTCCGGATATGAAGATTAAAAGTCCAAAAGTTAAGCCCAAGCCCGAAATTAGAAGATTCTGGAATTGACATCCAACCGGCGGTTGGATTAACTGTAACACCCCCAAATTTAATGATTTGCGGAAGCTTGATTTGGGTGTTACTAATCAATAACAAAGCACAAAGATATATAGTAAACGACTCTATATGCGTCGTTTTAACAAAATATATTGATAATGGAAATGTTTACAACATTTAAACTTTACATAGCTCGAGTTTAAATAAAATGAGATTTCAGTACATAAGTACTTGTACAAAATATAATAATGCAAGAAAATCTCAGTCGTCTGTATGCTGACTCGAGCTAAAAGTCCTGAAGCAGAAACATCCTACTGCTTGGTACCTGCGATATATGCTAAAAGGTCAGCTATAAGGCTGGTGAGCTCACAGGTTTGAAATCAGTTAATATAGTATGAACCGCAAGATTTAAAATAATGAATTGCATCCAGCAATTAAATAATGAATTGCATCCAGAAATTAAATGATAGTCATCGTGTATACAGCCATGAGCACATAGTTGAGCTTAACTCGAGGGCCGGGTCCCCTAAAGAGAATTCCGGGCGAGGTGCCTCCACGAATGCCTAATCCACATTCGTCTTCCCAAATATTAGTACATCCGTTTACCCGGTTAGTGCTTGCTAACCCGGATGAGGTGGGTCAATCCTATATGGTACCATATACTAATATTCACGCTACAACGTATTAACAACTATGCTGACGGAGGACTTTAAATGATTAGTTTCGAAAAACTCATGTAGTATATGAAATGTTTGTACTTGCGTTCACATGTAAAAGTTGAGCAATATATCACACCCCTGAGTAAAACAGTAAAAGAGGGGCTATGAGACTCACCTGAGTCTTATGAGTTTAACTTAATAAACTTGAGTTGATTAGCCGAGTATGAAGTCCAAAGACTTGTAACCTGAGGGTGTCCACGACACGCGATGGTTATAAACATGATTGGGTATCTCAAAAGATCACCCTTGTAGTTGTTACACAACTATATATATGTCCAAATTACTACGATTTGGTTGATTTGTTAAGTGTTTGAAAACATGTACGGCCCGTTGGTGACGGATTTGTAATAATAATCTCAACTATTATTATTTTGATTTCGTGGCGTTTTACTTGAAAAATGTGTTTTGATTGTGTTTTAGAAGCCGTTACGGAATCTAAGTACGGGGGTCCGGGGGCAGCGCCCCTGGTAGCGGAGTCCAAGGGGCGGCAGCCCCTGGCGGGGTCCAAGGGGCAGAGCCCCTGGCTGGGGTCGAGCTGCCAGGTCAGCTTGGAAAATTTTTATTTCTACTATATTGCTTTGACGAAAAACGCATCTGGGATCTGAATTCGGGTAAAATCGAGTGATAAATTTCGAGTCTCGACACTTAGTAAAAATCTGAGTTTTCTGTGTTTTGCGACACAATATGCGACACAAAAGTTTGTCATGCGACACAAGGGTTGTGTCGCATAGGAATGCGACACAATGTCTATGCGACACAAGGGTTGTGTCGCATAGATGCGAGATGCTGATTCAACAGCGACATAGTGATTGTGTCGTATGAAAATACGACATAGAATACGACATAATGGTTGTGTCGCAAGGATTGCGACACTAATTATTTGGTACGACACAAGGTGCGACATAGTAGGTTTTATACGACATAACATGAGAAATACGACATAATGTGCGACACAAAGGGTAAAATACGACACAACATGCGACACAAGGCTTGTGTCGCATGGAAGAACACCAGCCCAGAAAGTCCGGCTGTCATGATTTTTCCGGCCAAAAATCCGTTTCAAATCCGTTTTTAAGCTATGAAATCGTGTTCTATACTTAGTAAGGGACATATACAAGTTATAATAACAACTACAAGTGAAAAATACTAAGAATCGAGAGATTTTGGGATTTTGTCGGAAACTTACAAATTGCCGAAATGGAAATCCGGAAAGATAGAAATGTAGATCGTCGCGAGGTGGTCGTGAATCTCTAAAAATATTGATGATCCGAGTGCGTTTGATTGTATTATTTGTCGATTTTTGTGAATGTGGTGGTTTTTGGAGAATGAGAGAAAATGAAAGAGAAAAAGAAGAGAGAGAGAGAGATAAGTGAAAATGAAAAGAAAGAAAAGGAAAATGGGAGGTTAAGTCTCCCATTTTCGGTCTCCGTCTCTGTGCTCCGCGTGGTGTTCGTTTTCTCCGTCATTTAACGTTTTATAATTATTTTACATATGAATTGGTAAGTTTTAAAATACAAATTATTGCGCGATATTTTATTTAAATATTTTACAAATCAATTTATAATTGAGTTATAAAATGTGAGTTAGTTTGCTCGTTAAACATTTTTAATCGTGTAAGTTTCGTTTGTACAAAACGAATTGAAATTTGATCATTATTAACATAATAATGTTACTTACTAAAATTTGTCACCAACATCCGTATTTAATTGAATCGAAATACATTCGATTTAAATTGCGTACGATTTAATCAAATCGCATTTTCGTATATATTCAACAATATATATAATTCGATACATTAATTAGCCTAACACAGAACTAATTACATGTATTAACATATGATTAGGCACTAATTTCTAGTCCTAATTTGGCGGGTGTTACATTCTCCCCCCTGTTAGAAGAATTTCGTCCCGAAATTTAGCTCGAAGTCGTGTTTGATGTAGAATCAGTGAAAAGTTGAGGATATTTGAGTCGCATCTGGTCTTCCCGTTCCCAGGTGAATTCCGGACCACGCCGCGAATTCCATCTGACCTTGACGATAGGAATACGACTTTGTTTCAGTTGTTTGACCTCACGGTCCATAATTTCAACGGGTTCCTCAACGAAGTGAAGTTTATCGTCAACACGAATTTCATCTAGTGGGATAATAAGTGTCTCATCAGACAGACACTTCTTCAAATTTGAAATATGAAAAGTGGGGTGCACGCTGCTGAGTTCGGATGGCAGCTGCAATCGATAAGCTACGGGGCCAATCCGTTCGAGGATTTCAAAAGGCCCGATGTACCTGGGATTCAACTTCCCGCGTTTGCCAAAACGAATGACGCCTTTCCAAGGCGATACTTTTAAGAGTACTCGATCCCCAACTTGGAACTCGAGTGGTTTGCGTCTCACGTCAGCATAACTTTTCTGACGATCACGTGCGGCTTTGAGTCGGTTTTGGATTTCCACTATTTTCTCAGTGGTGGCGTGAATGAGTTCAGGACCAGTGAGTTGACTGTCTCCCACTTCAGTCCAACAGATCGGTGATCGGCACTTACGACCGTACAGTGCCTCAAAAGGTGCAGCCTTAATGCTGGCGTGATAACTGTTATTGTACGAGAATTCGCACAACGGCAGATGTTTTTCCCAGTTTGTACCGAAATCAACTACGCAGGCACGTAGCATATCTTCCAGGGTTTGGATGGTTCGTTCACTTTGGCCGTCGGTTTGAGGATGGTATGCAGTACTCATATCAAGACGAGTACCCAAAGCTTTTTGAAGTGATTGCCAAAAGCGAGAAGTGAAACGGGCATCTCTGTCAGAGATGATCGAGATTGGAACGCCGTGATGAGAAACGATTTCCTTGATGTAGATTTGTGCAAGGCGTTCCATTTTATCGTTTTCCTTGATTGCCAGAAAGTGAGCAGATTTGGTGAGACGGTCGACGATCACCCAAATGGTATCGCAACCGCTCGACGACTTGGGTAATTTGGTTATGAAATCCATGGCAATTTGTTCCCATTTCCATTCAGGGATTTCAGGTTGTTGGAGTAAACTAGGCGGTTTCTGATGTTCGGTTTTGACTTTCGAGCAAGTAAGACACTTGCTGACATACGTGGCGATTTCGGCTTTCATGTTTGGCCACCAATAAAATTCCTTGATTCCGTGGTACATCTTATCGGATCCCGGATGGATAGAATATTTAGACTTGTGAGCTTCATCCATCACCAAGTCTCGTAGGTTCCCGAAATTAGGCAACCAGATTCGGTTTGAGAAATACCTAATCCCGTTAGATTTGATTTCGAATTGTTTGTCAATACCCCGTAAGGCTTCATTTTTGATGTTTTCAGGTTTCAGGGCTTCGATCTGAGCGGTATGAATCTGAACGGTAAGATTGTTGTGAATGGTCATACTGAGGGCTCGGACTCGAAGTGGTTTTGGTCGTTCCTTTCGACTGAGGGCATCGGCTACAACATTAGCCTTCCCTGGATGGTACTTGATCTCGCAATCGTAATCGGTAAGCAACTCGACCCATCGACGTTGCCTCATATTGAGATCCTTCTGATCGAATATATGTTGGAGACTTTTATGATCGGTAAAGATTGTGCACTTAGTGCCGTAGAGATAATGTCTCCAGATTTTGAGAGCAAAAACGACAGCTCCAAGTTCGAGATCATGAGTGGTGTAGTTCTTTTCGTGAATTTTCAGCTGTCGCGAAGCATAGGCAATGACTTTGTCTCGTTGCATCAGTACGCAACCGAGACCTTGGTGAGAAGCATCGCAGTATACCACGAAGTCATCGGTGCCTTCGGGTAAGGACAGAATTGGAGCACTGCAAAGCTTTTGTTTCAGAAGTTGGAACGCTGACTCTTGTTTATCGGTCCAATCGAACCTTTTGTCATTCTGAGTCAGTATCATGAGTGGTTGAGCTATTTTGGAGAAATTTTCGATAAATCGTCGATAGTACCCAGCAAGACCCAAGAATTGTCGTACTTCAGTTGCAGAGGTGGGTGCTTGCCAGTCTTTGATAGCCTCGATTTTTGATGGGTCAACGTTAATTCCCTGACTGTCGATCACGTGACCAAGGAATTGAACTGTTTGTATCCAGAACTCACACTTAGAGAATTTGGCATAAAGCTCCTCGTGTCTAAGTAGTTCAAGGATGGTTTTGAGGTGTTGCGCATGTTCTTGCTCGTTGCGCGAGTAAATGAGTATGTCGTCAATAAAGACGATGACAAACCTATCGAGGTAAGGTTTGCACACCCGATTAATGAGGTCCATGAATACAGCCGGTGCCTTGGTTAGACCGAAGGGCATCACTTGGAATTCGTAGTGCCCGTAACGAGTTCTGAAAGCAATTTTCAGAATATCGGTGTCGCGAACTCATAACTGATGATAGCCAGATCGTAGGTTGATTTTTGAGTAGAAACTTGAACCCTGAAGTTGGTCGAATAGATCATCAATGCGAGGAAGTGGATAACGGTTCTTGACGGTCAATTTGTTCAACTCTCGATAGTCGATGCACATTCTGAATGAACCGTCCTTCTTTTTAACAAATAAGACCGGAGCTCCCCAAGGTGAAGAACTCGGTCTAATGAATCCTCTATCCAGAAGTTCCTGTAACTGGGCAGACAACTCCTGAAGTTCGGAAGGGGCTAAACGGTACGGTGCCCGAGCCACCGGTGCAGCACCCGGCACGAGGTCAATTGAGAACTCAACCTGTCTAAGTGGAGGTAAACCAGGTAGTTCTTCCGGAAAGACTTCGGGAAAGTCTCTAACAATCGGCACATCCTCAAGTCGCTTCTCCTCCGACTTCTTCTCTGTGATGTGTGCGAGTATTGCAGGGTAACCCTTTCTCAGAAATTTTCGGGTTTTTAAGCAAGAGATGATATTGAGTCCCGTCCCACCGGTCTCCCCCTGTATGATCAAGGTTCCACCGGTAGCGAGTGGAATGCGGACGATCTTATCGTAACAAATGATTTCGGCTCGGTGTTTGGACAACCAGTCCATTCCAATGATGACATCGAAACTTCCGATTTCAACGGGTACAAGATCGATTGAAAAGGTTTCATCAGCTAGGTTTAAAGTGCAATTAGGTATCACACTATCGGTTTCTATAAGTTCCCCATTTGCTAGCTCTACAGTGTACTTAACATCTAAGGCAACAGGATTGATGTCAAGTAGTGGGCAAAAGTCATCAGAGATAAAGCTTCTATCAGCACCAGTATCAAATAGAACAGAAGCATGTAAGTTGTTGAGGAGGAACATACCCGAGACCACATTCGGGTCTTGGCGGGCGTCCCCAGATTTGATGACGAAGGCTCTGCTTCGGGTGTTGTTGTTGTTGTTGCGGTTGTTGTTGTTGCTGTTGTTATTCTTCAGCTTGGGGCACGTGTCCCTGAAGTGCCCGGGTTTCCCACACTTAAAGCAGACTTTGGGTGGTCTGGTGTTGTTGTTGGAATTGTTGTTGGCAGGGGAATTGCAGTCTTTGGTGAGATGGCCGTACCTCTTGCAATTGTTGCAAAAGGGACCACAGGAACCTTCATGGTGACGGCTGCACTTGGAACAATAGGGTTTGTTCCCAGTGTAGCCCCGTGTGATGTCTGTGGTGGTGTTGTAGGCTTTGATGGTGTCAGGTTTCTTGTTTTGTTGGTTGGAGTGGTTGTTGTGGTAGTCAGACCACTTTCGTTTGTTGTTTTGGGAGGATGAAGTGGGTGGTTCAGAATCTTGGCTCATGGACATCAGGTCTTGGGCCAATAGGATTGCACCATCAATGGTGGTTTGGTTGGAAGAGACAACGTGCCCCCGAACAGGCTCAGGAAGGCCAAGGATGTACTTCCTGATTTTATCAGGTTCAGTGCTCACCATAGCTGGGCGGAGGGCTGCAAGTTGTTGGAATCTGGTGGTATAACCATCGATATCACCACCCTGAACCTTTAGGTTCCAGAATTCCTCGTCTAGCTTTTGGAGCTTGGCGATAGAGCAGTATTTGGCAGTGAGTTTTGCTTTCAATTCCTCCCAAGTGAGTTGGTAGGCAATGTCAGCACCCACTGATTGGGTATATGAATTCCACCAAGAGTGGGCATCATCTTCGAGAGAGCAGGTGGCGAAGTTTACTTTGTCGTTCTCCGCGCATTTGCTGACACGGAAAACAGTTTCCATCTTTTCGAACCATCTGATCAGTCCGATGGCTCCTTCAGAACCCTTGAAGCTTGAGGGTTTACAGCTTTGAAAGTCCTTGTAAGAACAAGGTTTAGCAGTAGGGGTTTCAGCGGCATCGCTGTTTCTTATGGAGTTTTGTGGGGTATTCCGAGCCAAGGCTTCAGTAACAGCCTGGGTTATAAGGGATGTAAGCTGAGCATCGGTGTATGGTCTTGTCTTTGGCGGCATGATTCTTCAATAAAAGAAATGAAGATACGTGAGATTTCGTAGGGAAGTTGTATTTGTTATAGATGTACATGTATAAAAGCAGTAATACATGACATCAATATGGAAAAATGACAATTAATATGAGTTGAAACAACAAGGAATATTTAATAGCTAATATGAGTTCAAAGGTTACATCCTATGGATGTATTACAAAAGGCGTCGGGAATTGTTACATCCGACCCAATTATAGAGTAGCGCTTAGATAGCTACTAGATTACAGAATAGATTACAAGGCAAAGACTACACTAGTCTTAACGTAGGTTAATTTGTTCCATCATCGTGACAAGACGGTCCACAGTGTTTGCAAGTCTGCTAGCTTGTCGGGCGTTATCTTCTGCTAGGGCTAGTCGTTGTGTTAGTCCACGGGCATACTCTTCTGCTTCATGTGAGTGCTGTTCACATTCTTCCATCCTTTGTCGCAGAAGGGCATTTTCCACGCTTATTTCTATTACTTGGTTGCGAAGGACATCCATGTTGTTGTTTGTGGTTTCAAGGTTGTCGGAGACTTGTTCGATGCGTTCAAGGGATGTAAGTCTCCAGTTTTCGTTCGTTTCCTGCAGCACGACATCCATGGTGCGAAGTCGCTGCTCATGTTGGTTCACCTAGCGGCTAAGGCCGGCAAGGTGAAGTGAGTGGGGTACGGGCCAGCTCGAGGCAACCTGGCGTTCCTCCTAGCTACCCTAGGGTTCTGCGACCCAGATTGAGAGCGAGATGAATTTGATGGTGTGTTTGCCATTTCTGAGACAAAGCGTTAGTAAGATTGAGGCCTATATTCATATAGTTCCTATATAATATAGCCTATTGAGTGTCTAGCATAAACATGTTTAAGTCTCAGTTCTCTCGAGGTCAGAGTCGTCTATCGTACCCCGTTCAGCCATAACTACTTTCAGACCTTACATCATCTTTGCTTAATTGTACATAGTTGATCAGGCTATGTTAAATTAAACTCGTATGATGTAATCACTGAACCAGTTATACCTAATAAGGAATACTGCCTAATGGTCATAGTCTAGGCCCACTAAATGCAACCTAGATCACTATAACCTTAGGCTCTGATACCAATCTGTAACACCCCCAAATTTAATGATTTGCAGAAGCTTGTTTGGGTGTACTTAATCAATAACAAAGCACAAAGATATATAGTAAATGACTCTATATGCGTCGTTTTAACAAAATATATTGATAATGGAAATGTTTACAACATTTAAACTTTACATAGCTCGAGTTTAAATAAAATGAGATTTCAGTACATAAGTACTTGTACAAAATATAATAATTCAAGAAAATCTCAGTCGTCTGTATGCTGACTCGAGCTAAAAGTCCTGAAGCAGAAACATCCTACTGCTTGGTACCTGCGATATATGCTAAAAGGTCAGCTATAAGGCTGGTGAGCTCACAGGTTTGAAATCAGTTAATATAGTATGAACCGCAAGATTTAAAATAATGAATTGCATCCAGCAATTAAATAATGAATTGCATCCAGAAATTAAATGATAGTCATCGTGTATACAGCCATGAGCACATAGTTGAGCTTAACTCGAGGGCCGGGTCCCCTAAAGAGAATTCCGGGCGAGGTGCCTCCACGAATGCCTAATCCACATTCGTCTTCCCAAATATTAGTACATCCGTTTACCCGGTTAGTGCTTGCTAACCCGGATGAGGTGGGTCAATCCTATATGGTACCATATACTAATATTCACGCTACAACGTATTAACAACTATGCTGACGGAGGACTTTAAATGATTAGTTTCGAAAAACTCATATAGTATATGAAATGTTTGTACTTGCGTTCACATGTAAAAGTTGAGCAATATATCACACCCCTGAGTAAAACAGTAAAAGAGGGGCTATGAGACTCACCTGAGTCTTATGAGTTTAACTTAATAAACTTGAGTTGATTAGCCGAGTATGAAGTCCAAAGACTTGTAACCTGAGGGTGTCCACGACACGCGATGGTTATAAACATGATTGGGTATCTCAAAAGATCACCCTTGTAGTTGTTACACAACTATATATATGTCCAAATTACTACGATTTGGTTGATTTGTTAAGTGTTTGAAAACATGTACGGCCCGTTGGTGACGGATTTGTAATAATAATCTCAACTATTATTATTTTGATTTCGTGGCGTTTTACTTGAAAAATGTGTTTTGATTGTGTTTTAGAAGCCGTTACGGAATCTAAGTACGGGGGTCCGGGGGCAGCGCCCCTGGTAGCGGGGTCCAAGGGGCGGCAGCCCCTGGCGGGGTCCAAGGGGCAGAGCCCCTGGCTGGGGTCGAGCTGCCAGGTCAGCTTGGAAAATTTTTATTTCTACTATATTGCTTTGACGAAAAACGCATCTGGGATCTGAATTCGGGTAAAATCGAGTGATAAATTTCGAGTCTCGACACTTAGTAAAAATCTGAGTTTTCTGTGTTTTGCGACACAATATGCGACACAAAAGTTTGTCATGCGACACAAGGGTTGTGTCGCATAGGAATGCGACACAATGTCTATGCGACACAAGGGTTGTGTCGCATAGATGCGAGATGCTGATTCAACAGCGACATAGTGATTGTGTCGTATGAAAATACGACATAGAATACGACATAATGGTTGTGTCGCAAGGATTGCGACACTAATTATTTGGTACGACACAAGGTGCGACATAGTAGGTTTTATACGACATAACATGAGAAATACGACATAATGTGCGACACAAAGGGTAAAATACGACACAACATGCGACACAAGGCTTGTGTCGCATGGAAGAACACCAGCCCAGAAAGTCCGGCTGTCATGATTTTTCCGGCCAAAAATCCGTTTCAAATCCGTTTTTAAGCTATGAAATCGTGTTCTATACTTAGTAAGGGACATATACAAGTTATAATAACAACTACAAGTGAAAAATACTAAGAATCGAGAGATTTCGGGATTTTTTCGGAAACTTACAAATTGCCGAAATGGAAATCCGGAAAGATAGAAATGTAGATCGTCGCGAGGTGGTCGTGAATCTCTAAAAATATTGATGATCCGAGTGCGTTTGATTGTATTATTTGTCGATTTTTGTGAATGTGGTGGTTTTTGGAGAATGAGAGAAAATGAAAGAGAAAAAGAAGAGAGAGAGAGAGATAAGTGAAAATGAAAAGAAAGAAAAGGAAAATGGGAGGTTAAGTCTCCCATTTTCGGTCTCCGTCTCTGTGCTCCGCGTGGTGTTCGTTTTCTCCGTCATTTAACGTTTTATAATTATTTTACATATGAATTGGTAAGTTTTAAAATACAAATTATTGCGCGATATTTTATTTAAATATTTTACAAATCAATTTATAATTGAGTTATAAAATGTGAGTTAGTTTGCTCGTTAAACATTTTTAATCGTGTAAGTTTCGTTTGTACAAAACGAATTGAAATTTGATCATTATTAACATAATAATGTTACTTACTAAAATTTGTCACCAACATCCGTATTTAATTGAATCGAAATACATTCGATTTAAATTGCGTACGATTTAATCAAATCGCATTTTCGTATATATTCAACAATATATATAATTCGATACATTAATTAGCCTAACACAGAACTAATTACATGTATTAACATATGATTAGGCACTAATTTCTAGTCCTAATTTGGCGGGTGTTACATTAACCAACCGACGGTTGGGCATTAGGGTTTAGAGGCGGTGCAGACACGTGGAATTGGATCCGGATACAAATTCCTCCAACCGGCGGTTGGAGAATCCAACCGGCGGTTGGGAGGTCGGTTTTGAAAACTATAAATAGAGACTCAAATCAGCTAATACCATATACGATTCAAGAATACTAAAATCGAAAGTTAGGGTTTTAGGTCAACTTTAGGTACGATTTTGGAGGCTAAAGAGCTAGGGTTTGAAGGTTTTTAACCCTAGGAAAAGCTAGTTCGTCAATTGGTTCGATTTCTTTATCCTTGTAACTTTAATAACCTTATTGAGTTATTTATGATATTGTTTATTTGATTTAATTGTGAATTAGGTTTTCATTATAATTGTTTGAATGAATGTTTATTGAGTTTATTATTTGAATTATATGTTTATGTTGGAACTATATTATTGAATGTTTATTATACAAGAATTGTCTTTATTATGATATATTAATGAAAGTTCTTGACATAATTAGACTGATTTATACAAAACTAGGATGACCATAAACTGTTTTTATAAATTAAGTGATTGTGTTTATGTCTTGATCTTAACCTTATGCGATAGACTAAGAATATAATTAATATAAAGTAATACTGCGATTCAAGCCTAACCATAGAAATTGTATTAATAAATTGATGATAGATCTTATTAATTAGTAACACTTTGCGTAACCTTATGATTGTGTTGCTATGATGAGGATTTAACTTAACCCTAAGTGATCTTCTACATTAGTAAATCACCAATAATAATAGCCAACAAAGCAAATAGACATAAGTACATATAATAAGTTTAATAAATAATAGTTTATATAATTATAATCTTTTATCCAATTGAGTATACATAAGTTGTTCCTTAAAACTTATCTATTAGAATCTGTATCAAAATATAAAAATAAATATGTTCGTTCGGAACTAAAACGTCCCCCTTATCTTGTAGATTATTGTAAATTGGATCCTTTTATTTATTTGTATTATAATTGTAATTAGAATAAATAGATAATTAGTTATAAATAAGAATCACGTTTCTTGTGTTCGAATTTGGACTTACTTATTAAGCTATATTACATGAACGGGTCAATCTTGAATGAATTGTGTGATAGTATTATTTAGTATTTCCTTAATTTAAACTTGTTATTATAATTGCCTATACTTTCACCACATCAATTTTCAAAAATAAAAAAGATGAAAGAGGTATAGTGATCAAAAACAAGGCTAGATTGGTTGCACAGGGATATTCACAAGAAGAGGGAATTGATTATGATGAAGTTTTTGCACCTGTGGCAAGAATTGAGGCAATCAGATTGTTTTTGGCTTATGCTTCATTCAAGGGATTCATTGTGTATCAGATGGATGTTAAGAGTGCTTTTCTGTATGGCACTATACAGGAAGAGATTTATGTACGCTAACCATTAGGGTTTGAAGATTCCAAGTTTCCTGATAAAGTTTTCAAACTGGAAAAAGCTCTTTATGGCTTACATCAGCACCTAGAGCCTAGTATGATACTTTCTCAGATTATCTGTTGCAAAATGGATTCAAAAGGGGTGCAATAGATAAAACGTTGTTCACTAAAAGGATTAAGGATGATATTCACTAGTTCAAGTCTATGTAGATGATATCATTTTTGGTTCAATAAGGGATAGTCTTTGCAAGGAGTTTGAATCACTGATGCATGAGAAGTTCAAGATGAGCTCCATGGGGAAATTAACATTTTTCTTGGGGTTACAAGTGAAGCAGCAGAAGGATGGAATTTTCATTCATCAGAGTAAGTATGTTAATGATATACTGGATCGGTTTGGGTACAAAGATGCAAAGGTTGCAAGCACACCAGTGGAAACAAACAAGAAACTACATGCAGATCTTGAGGGGGAGAGTGTGGATGAACATCTTTACAGATCAATGATCGGGTCACTTATGTAACTCACTTCATCAAGGCCTGACATCATGTTTGCAGTGTGCTTATGAGCAAGATTTCAAGCTAATCCAAAACTATCACATCTTCATGCAGTCAAAAGAATCTTTAGATATTTAAAGGGTCAACCAAAATTGGGTCTTTGGTATCCAAAGTTTACTTCTTTTGATCTGATAGCTTATACAGATAGTGATTATGGAGGAGCTAATCTGGACAGAAAATCTATATCAGGAGGTTGTCAATGTTTGGGAGATAGATTGGTTTCATGGCAATGCAAGAAACAAACCACTGTATCTACATCTACAACAGAGGCAGAATATGTAGCAGCTGCAAGTTGCTGTGCTCAAGTGCTATGGATTCAGAATCAGATGTTAGATTACGGTTTTACCTTTCTTAATACTCCTATTTTTATTGATAACAGTTCTGCAATCAGTATTATAAATAACCCAGTTAAACATTCTAAAACCAACCACATTGAAATTAGATATCATTTCATTAGAGACTGTAATGAGAAAAGACTTATTCAAATTTTAAAAGTTCATACTGATAATCAGTTTGCTGATCTGTTTACTAAAGCATTTGATGTAGGCAGATTCACATTCTTGGTTACTAGTATTGGACTGATAAATGTGTCTTAAGTATTTTTCTTATCACTGCTTTCTGTGAATAATATTTACTGTGCTTCAATTTGGGTTAATACTGATTTGTTAATTAAACACTGATAGTGTGTATTGTGTATCGTTATCACTGTTTATTACTTTAAGTATAAACAGTGGTAATAATCACTTTACCACTGTTTTTGTATGGTTAACACTGTATACTTGTATTTTTGTTTATGTTAACACTGCTGGTTATATTTCTATACTTTGGAGTCTAACCATTGCAGGTGTATACTTTGATGTTTTACTGTTTGTTTGGTTTTAGGTTAAAAAAAAAAAAATCACTACTTTGTTTATCTAATATTGCTAGATCTTAAGTACTACTTGTATTAAGTTAGCACTGCCTTGGTCGGTTGGTACTGCTTGTACAAGTGAGCACTGCTAGTTTTATTATGTAAATGTTGCATTTGAAAAATCAAGTGTTGGTTACCACTGATGGTTAAATATCACAATTACCACTGAACCTATTATTTTTCTTAATTAACACTGTTTTAGTTATAATTGGGGATCTAGTCAAATTAGGGTTTACCACTGATTTAATTTCAGTATTTAGCTCTCAACACTTAGGGTTTTTCATTACGCTTTCCAAATTACACACACAAACCACTGCGCTAAGTCTCATATATTCTGTAAATCATCTTCGTTTCTCTTCGATTTCGTGATTTATTATCATGGCATCTACTTCGTCTACTGTTCAGTTACCGATTGGAAAAGATCACAATATGATCACTTTCTTGATGAAACCTGTTGAGGCAAACGAGTATGTGGAAATCATTGATTTTCTTCGTGCTTCACATATTCGTCATGCTCTTACTGTGGCACCCAGAATATCTCATGAACATATCAACAATTTCTGGGTGAATGCTACGATTGAAGAGGAACAGGGGATTAAACAGATCGTTTCAAAAGTCATGGATACACGAGTTGTAGTCACTGAAGCTACTGTTAGAGCTTCATTACAGCTAGATGATGAGACAGGTATAACATCTTTGGATGATTCTGTTATGTATGATACTCTTCGGTTGATGGGTTATGAGGGTTCCTTTGAAATTTTTACTTTTCAGAAAACCTTATTTTCTCATCAGTGGAGATTCTTGATTCATACAATTTTGCACAGTTTATCATCTAAAAGATCATCTTTTGAACAGTTTGGAAGCAACATTGCTTATGCAATTGCTTGTCTTGCAACTGGTCAAAGATTCAATTTTTCAAATCTGATATTTTCTGGTATGCTTAGGAACATTGAGCAACCAAAAATAAAATTTTTGATGTATCCACGATTTGTGCAGTTGTTCTTAAATGAACAAATTCCTAATTTAACTGCACTTGATAAAGTTATTGGTATTGTCTCTTTTAAACCCAAAGTTTTTGTTAATATGAAGAGAGATACTAAATTTTCTGGGAAGGTTACAGTATTATTTTCTACTATGCTTCCTGCACCTTCCACCACAGCATCAGTACAACCAACTGAAGCTGAACCAGCTGCTGAGAGAATGGTTCGACCCACCACTTCTCAACCCACAGCAGCTGGGGGTACTAAAAGAAAACAAGGGACCAAACAACCAACCTCCACTAAAGCTAAAAAGCAGGCATATGAGGCTGCTGCTGCTCAGATGTCTCAGTCACATGATTCACCACAGCAGATGATCAATGAGGAGGAGGTTGATCATTCTGAAAGGGTTACTTCTACTGCTTCTAGCCCACTGGCAGAGCAGGATAGAAGTAACATTGATAAGACCCAATCAGAGGCAACACATGGACATGATTCTACACCTGTAGATGATCCTAGTGGTCCCAGTACCAAGAATCAAGGGGACTTTGATGATCATGCTAGGCATGAGTTAGAGTTTGATAATGTCAATGATTCATCAAAGGATTCACATCCTGAAGGTGTTGAGGCTAGAACTAACTCAGAATTGACGGCTATGATTGATTATGTCTGGTCAAAATTTGTCAAGGAGAGGAAGAAGAATAGAGCTAAGGATGAAATTGTGGCTCAATTGCAAAGGAGAGTGCAGCAGTTAGAGAAGATTGTCATTGATTGTTTGAAGAAAGGAAAAAAATATGTGGTCCATGATACTTCTGAACCTGAAGATGCTTACCAGTTTAAGCAAAATGCTTTCAAAAAGGGGGAGAAAGTTTGGACAAATATGGGTGATAAGGTGAATGAGGATGATAAGTTTGTGGGATAAGGATGATATGAATCCTGAAGTTATTGAGAGGAAAGAAAAAGAAAAGAAAGACGCTGAGAAAAGGAAGAAAGAAGAAAAAGAAAGAAAGAAAAGAGAATTGGATGAAATTCCTGATAGAGAAAGGAATGTTGATGAATTGAAGGAATTTATTCTGTTACAACCAATGGAGTCAGAGGTAATTAATTTTGATTTACCTGGTATTATTGATTGGTCCATTGAACAATTTGTTAATCCTGTTAAGATTCACAAGATTAAAATTAAAATAGCAGATGGAAATGTGTCTTGGTGGAGATCTTTCAGGGATTTGATAAAGAGAATCAGTAGAACTGACTTGGTCAGGATGTATGAAATTGGAATGGAGAAGGATTTGGATTCTAAAAGGTTTGATAATCTAGTTAAGAAGGTTACATGGCATTAGATTAAAGCTATGTTTGAACCAGATGAGTTTCCTTTGTTATTCAGCACTTTCAGCAAGGTTAAGCATTGGATTTATCATGCAAAACCAGGAGTACATCAGATTGTTATGGATGATGCAGTGTTTATGTGGATGTTGACAGATAAATTTTATGATATAAATCTTAGATTTTTGATGAGCATGAGGAATGCAAGATTACAAGCTGCTGTTTTAGATGATGTAGCTCAGAATTTGGTTTATATGGTGCTGAATCTGATTTACAAGAAAGAGGAGCTAGAGAGAAGGAAGAGAAGAAAAGATTGACAGTTTTGAAAGAATTTTGTAAAGCTCATAATGGAGGATTAGAAGAAACTTAATGCTGTGGAGGACAGATTAAGTTTAAGGGGAGATTGTTGGGTCAAAACTGTTTGTGTGTTAAAGTTGTTAATGATGAGAAGACAAAGAGTACAAGTGATTAAAACTGTTTTTGTTAAAGGTTAAAACTGTCTTCATAAAGCTACAACTGATAGAAGAAATCTGAAGAAAAGACAAGTGTTACAACTGATTGAAGATTGATTTCAACAGATAGTTATGTGTGTGTAAGTAGTTGAAACTGCTTATGTGTCTGTAACTGTTAGTTATATATATAGCAGTTAACACTGATTATATATTTGTACTTAGTCTTATATTACAATTGAAGCAGTTACCACTGAATGTATAATAGTCACAACTGTTTACTTCAGAATGGTAGTTACAACTGTTTATGATTTTGTGATAAGTATGAGTCGGTTATGGAAGTTATTTTATTCCATATTCCTAGGAGATTGTATAAGACTCTATGTGTTATAAATAGAGATCCTTTAGACCTAGATAGGTTAAGATTTTGCGCAGCTTCAAGGTTATTCTGTAACCCTAATACATTAAGTGTATTCGTCTTATATCATTAATAAGATTGAAGCTTTCGGTATATTATTGTGTTCATAATATTAGTTTATATTCTGTGATCTTCTTAATATTATTGAGTGTGATTCCGCAACTTCTCAATAATACATTCAAGGCTTATTATATACGATTGTTTATTAAGTTAAACAGGGACTAACAGGGGTGATGTAAAGTTTTTGGAGTGGAGTGTTAGTGATATTAGAGGGGGTTGTGTTGGGTTTTTTTTTTGGGTTTCTTTTTGGTGAAGAGGAAAGCTGGAATTTTTGGGAGGATTGACGCCCTTTTGTTATGATTTTTGGAAGGAGTCTTTTTCTCCATTTGACTTTCTTTTCTTCGAATTCTTTTTCTTTTTTTTTTCTACGTCATATCCTTGTAGCTTCTCTTCTTTCATCTTTGGAACTTGCTATGAAGTTTGAGGGATGCTTTTGAGAGGGTAGGGATAACGTATTTAATTTTGGGTGTACGGATGGGTTTAATGATGTGATTCGATCTCCTTTTTACTCACCAGTTCGGATTCGAAATGCATAACAGGAGCAAGTTCTGATTCTAAACGTATACATCGGCACACTCAAGAATCGAAGAAGTGAAGCATTAAAAGTGAATGCTTTATATGGCTCAAGATACCTCACGAATCGAAAGTTGGTTTATTGTGTGCCTAGTCATGCGATGCTCTTTATGGGATTACTAAACTAATCTTTCAAAGGAATTCTTATTTTATTTATCCTTCTTCCCAAAGTAAATCATTCTTTGTCTAAAATTTTCATTTTCAACATATTTTTAAGTCAATTTTGAAAAATTTTGTTTAAATTTTCGAGTTACTTTTTGGAGAAGGATGGTCTAAAGAGTAGCGAGTTTAGAATCAAGCATATACCATTATCCATTTTTCAGTTGTGTATACTACTGCTATCCCACACTTAAAGGAACATCGTCCTCGTGTTATTCTAAGTTCTGACTGGGGTAAAGATCTTACACTTAGGATTTGAAACATCTTAGACGTATTCTTTTAGCAGTGTGTGTTGGGTTTGAATCCCACACTTAGTGATAAACATAGTGGATATGGTATATTTATAACGAAGGAAAGAGACTGGTATAGAAGTACTCCCCAGTAGCTGCATGGTATGCGTTTGCCGAACTTCATCTTGCTGGGTTCACTATCGATCACGTCTTCTTGTGATTGGTCTCGTAGATGTGAACACGTTGGATATACTTTCTTTGATGCGTGGCATCAAAAACTTGATGCGTCAGGCAGAAAATTGTTCGTATATCCAAGTGTGAAAGATAGTCGGAGACTTCATCACTTCTTGGAATGTAAAGTTGCGGAAATGTAAAACACGGGTTGCCTCCCGAGAAGCGCTCTTTTAAAGTCGAGAGCTCGACTTCTTTTCTCCTAGCTAGATGGAGATGGATGCATCCCTAGGATCCACTGTGTTGATGTCGTGGGCCCTAGGTTGCGGGAAAGTATATCGAGGTGGATAGATTCTCATGAAATGATTGACTATTGTCATAATCAATTCAAATGGACTATCTCTCGATTCTGCCTTGTAGTTCTGAAGATGCTCTGAAGTTGTCCTAGCAAGTCCGTGAAGTCCGAAGGTAATGTAGTCAACTGCTTTAGTGACAGTCCCACTAGGGTCGGTCATGGTGGTTGTGTCTGTCTTAACAACCTCTCTTGGAGGTGAGTTTTGCCAGAGAGAGCATATAAACGCCAAGAATTGCATTTTTATGTCTTCATAATTCTCGGTCTTGGGGTCTCCGTTGAATCTTCTGATGGACGTGCACAGGTCCTCTATTTGCCGGTGCTGATGGTTGTTGAATGGAAAGTCGGATTTTGAGAAAAATAGAGTAAGCTGACGAAGTATCTCCTTGCATCCTGAGTAGAATATGAACTTCGTTCTGGAGTTTCTTTTCCGTTGTTGAATCTCCCTTAGACGGACAGTAACAGAAGTAGCGATATCAAGTGGTGATTCATATGTAACCCTAAAGGGTTGTTCGCGCCTTGATTCCTCCCAAACGAGATCACTAAGTTCTTCAATCATTAACTCAATTCATTTTTCCATAGTGGAGTTGATAACCATAGATCCGCTTTCTTTGGAACTGAGGTGATCTTCTCTACTTAGCAAGTTAAGCAATGATGTGAGGTCATTCATCATTGAAATGTCGGCACGACTGCTCGGATGTCCAGTAGTCTCTTTCATATGCGCTCTAATGGATCCTAACATCTCCCATTGTGTTGAGGTGAATGGGATATTAGATCTTTTAAGGGCATTGTAGATCCTAGTATACGCCCGTTTCCGTTGTTGACAGAATTGCAGTTCAGCATGGGAAAGAGTAAGCCAGTTGACTGCACTTCTTATTCCTCCTACAGCTTTGTCGAATCTTTGGGTGAATTCATTGAGTACTTTGGGATCTGTGATGGTTTGTGGTTGGTAACTAGTGCGTTTGGAATATTCCTCCAGTGTTTCTCCTCTCGTGGGATGGTTGTGGTTACTTCCCGCCTTTACTTTAGTGGTAAACGGTTTAGTTGGCGGTATGCTTCTTTTGTTTTCTTCTTCCATCTTTCTCATCCCATTTATTTCCATCGTTGAGTTTTTCATTGATGGAGATGCATTTTGCATATCTTGTCCTATTCGTTGGAGGTCAATCGGGAAATATGGTGTGATTTCCATTTCCTTACTAGATTTACTTTCACTTGTTGACCTTGCAGTTTCTTTGTCCTCTGTGGTCTTGTTCATGGCGATCATGTACATATCGGCTTGGTCTCCAGCGTTAGGATTGTCGATATGGAAAGTGATGGTTTCTCCCTGAGACTGCAAGCTGATGGTTTGTGTGAAGACGTTGATGATTGCCTTGGCCGTATTCATGAAAGGTCTTCCAAGTATGATTGGGATGTGTACGTCTTCCTGCATATCAATTACTACAAAATCTGCTGGGTAAAGAAATTTGTCAATCCTAACTATAACATTTTCAGCTATTCCCCTAGGGTATTTGACCGAGTGGTCAGCAAGTTGTATGGTCATTTCGGTAGGTCGAAGATTTTCTAACTCAAGCCTGTTGAAAAGCGAGTATGGCATAAGATTAACACTAGCTCCTAAATCGGCAAGAGAACAGATGATGCTTAAATTGTAGATAGAACAGGGGAGAGTAAAACATCCGGTGTCTCCGAGTTTTTCTGGAATGGTATTTTTCAAGATAGATGAACATTCCTTATTCCGCGGGACATTGGGTACTTCGGGTACCTTATCCTTGGTTGTAAGAAGCCTTCTGAAGTACTTTTTGGAAGGAACTTTAGATACGGTATCTAGGAATTCCTTATCAAGCTTAAAAGACTTAAGCTTGTCGGGTCGTTGTTTAAGACGAGCCAGAAATGGAATGTTTACTATCCTATTTGGTGTAGACTCTAGATCTATTGTCGATGGGACAATAGGTGGTTCCTTCACCGGAGAAGAAACCGAGGGTGAGCTATGTGCTACCTGAGAGTCTAGAATATGAGAAGCCTCCTTATGGCAACTAGATGGACTATCCTGAGGTTTAGCATTAATATGTTGTGCTAATTGTCCTAATTGGGATTCGAAAGCTTTTAACAAAGTCAGTTGATCATTTAAGATGAGATCAGCTTGGTCTTGTCTAGCTGAGATTCCTTGAATGACTTGTATCAGGGTGTCGTCAAAACTAGAGGGTTGTGAGGGAGAGGGTTCGGAAGGTTGGGATTGGTAAGTTGGTGGGTTATTCCTATGTGGGTTAAAGGAAGGGTTAGTATGAGATTGGAAATTTTGGGCTGAGCGGTTCAAATTAGCACAATTAAGGAAAGTTTGAACTTGACAGACTTGTTGCGGTTGACTTTTCAATTCCTTGATCTCCTTGGTTAGGTCTGCCACTTGCTGAGCGAGAGTTTTGATAGCTTCATTTTCGAGTGTAGTTGGTGGATTCACTATTGACGAGTGATCTTCACTGTTCCAGTCATGGTTGTGTACAGTCATTTTCTCAATAAGGCTCCAAGCTTCATTTACCGTACAGTCTATGAAACTACCTCGAGAGGCGGTATCAAGTAAAGGACGGTGATGTGAGAAGAGACCATTGTAGAAAATGCACAACTGGTCTGAGCACTCAAAACGATGATTTGGACATTTCTTAAGCAATCCCTTAAAGCGTTCCCATGCATCGTAGATTGATTCATCATGCACTTGACGGAAGTTTATGATGTTGGTCCTAAACGTGGCTTGTTTTGATAGGGGGAAATATTTCGCCAAAAATTTGGTTTCTAATTCTACCCAAGAGGTTATAGAGTTAATTTCTAGTCCCTCGAACCAGGTTTGTGTATGAAGAATGAGTGAATAGGGAAATAGGTATAGATAGACTATGTCCTGATTAACCCCAATCGGCTTAAAGGAGTTGGATATGGAAATCAATTTGTCAAGGTGTGAGTTGGGATCATCATTTGGTAGGCCATGGAATTGACAGAGGTTTTGGACTAACTGAACAATGTGTGGCTTTAACTCGAATGATCCTCTACCAATTTCCGGATAGACAATTGGTCCTCCTCGACCTTCAATAAAAGGTTTAGAGTCATCAGCGAGAGTGATACGTGTTGCTGTCATAGTCACATTGGCAGGTGGTTGACTAGTTGAGTGGATAGGGATAACGTAATTTGTGAAAGTAGTAAAAGGAAGGAAAAATAAAGAAAGACGTAGGGATCTAAGGAAAAGAGTTAATCCTAAAGGTTCACTAGCGAGTAAGTTCATCTTGACGTCTATGGATCGTACAGTTGGTTCCCCGGCAGCGGCGCCAAAAGCTTGATGCGTCACAAGCGGTCGGTAAGGGAAATTACTTACCCTTTGTCGTTGCACCGGCTACTGGCGATGGCGATCAGTGGGTGTTTTAAATTTGTAATTGCGGGGCTTAAGATTTCCCTAACAATGCTAATCCTAAGGGTGAGAAAGTGGTAGGTATGACCTAGAGTCGTTCTTCAAACCGACTGAATTGAAACTAATGCGTGGCAGATGAGGGCTTTCAAACTACTGAAGGGTTTATAAATTAGTGGGGGAGTTTTGGTTTTTCTATTAACTAACTTAGGCAAGTAAATAAATAAAATCGAAATTAAAATAAGAGATAAAGCAAATAAGATAAAGATAGTGTTTGCAGAGACTTCGTTAATTAAGTTATGGGATGATATTTGGAGAAAATGTTTTGAAAGATATTAGTTAGTTATCATTCTTGAATACTTGTATGTAAACACTAGATTTCCTACTAATTAAAATCCCATTAGCATGTCACACATGGAGCTAGGTTATGGTAACATTACAAAGTATTTAGAATAATAAGCAAGATCTTAATTATGGTTTAATAATACTTTCATATGAACGGGAACAAAATCTTAAGGTACTAGACATAACTGAATCATATAACGATTCCTCATCATCCTAACAGATTCGTATATTTAAAAAGTTCATATATGACTTTAAACCAACCATTGCTTAAGACTACCCAATAAATCCCCTAGTTATTCACAGCGTTCCTCACTTTAAGTGGTTCCACCGCTTCAAACCTTGGCCATGTCTTGTCCTACGATAATCCCCCATGTAGCCTTGCGGTTTCATAGTTTCATACCTTTGACAAATTATATTGACACAGATGACTGACAACCTTTTAATTGGACGTCGTTAAAAAGGTGTTGTAATCACGTTTATTGGTGGAAAGGTGATAGATTAATTTGAAGTTTAAAAGTCTATTTAGAAAGGTTAATTAAACTAGGTTTCTCATTTTATATATTAGTCCGTAATATAACTACCTTCGGTCGTTACACAGCTTCCACGTGTTTGTACTACACCTAAAGTGTTTCCAACGCTATACTGCATAACAGTCGAATAGGGGCCGTCATATTACTTCGTAATATTGTACCGTTTCGTAGTATGACTACCTTCGGTCGTTCCTCGACTTCATACATTTGTACTCCACCTTGAAGTGTTTCCAGTACTATATCGAGTAATAGTCGAATAGGGGCCGTCATATTATTTCACGATAATTAAGATCGTTTATATTTTATTACTATGATGATCCTAAGGCAACAATCAAACAAGAACATGCAATAAGATGATCAAAGCAATACTTCCGATCTTTTATATTTAATTATAAATCATCCCATAATTAACTAACTACATCGCAAGCAAACACAACAAGCGTACTACTCTCTAATCATGGCAATAACTAAATCTAGCATAATCAATATAAACGTAATTAATTAAGTAGATAAGGATAGAAAGAACCAGGATTAAATGCGAGAGAGAATAGACTTGAATTAATTGACACAATTCCGAGCATACACTGAAGATTACAATGCGTTCCACACTTTCCTTCTATTCCTAATTAAACTTCTAAACTAGTTTAAATACTAGTTAAGATTAATCTAGAGAAAGAATGTAGAGTGAGAAATTTGGAGCTTATTTCTTGAATGAGAGAAAATAAGCTAGGAAGGTGTGTCTTTCAAATGAACCAAAGGCACCTATTTATACTTGAATTTCGGTGCGCTTTAGCAACTTGGGGCACATGTTAGCAAAAGGTGATAAAAGGTCTAGCACATGTACCCTAAAGCGCGGAAAGGTCTAGCACATGTACCCTAAAGGAGGTGGAGACGGGCGGCGTCCGGTAGCACATGTACCAGGCAAGTACCAAAAAGGAGGTGGAGACGGGCGGCGTCCGGTAGCACATGTACCAGGCAAGTACCAAAAAGGAGGTGGAGACGGGCGGAGTCCAGCCTACCTGGTACCAAAAAGGAGGTGGAGACGGGCGGCGTCCAGCCGGCCTGGTACGCCGGCCTCCCGTCCCGGTTCGCATTCTTTTGCTTGTTTCTCATTTCAGCGTATCTTCTTCGTTATGCGTCCGTTTTCGTCGATTCTTTTTGCGTTGGATTCGTTTTTCAAAAACGAAGACTTTGATGAAAAGAAATCCCTGAGATGTTTTGTATCTTTATATGTCTTGTACGAATCGTTTGAATCTTCCGGCGTATGTAGAATCTTCATTCTTCATCCGTTTTTGTTGATTCTTCTTCTGTTGGATTCGTATTTTGAAAACGAAGAGTTTGGATAAGATAGACCTTAGTGATGGGCACTTTGTATCTAAATCTTGTTTCGGATGCCTTGAATCTTCAATTGTGCGTAGAATCTTCGTTTTTCGTTCGTTTTGCTTGATTTCACCCGTGCGACTCTATTTTGACCTTCTTGGCAAAGTTTCATTGATTTGTATATTATTTGAGTCTAAATGCCAAGTATTGTTCCAGAATGAGAGAGATATGGGTGGTAAAAACATGACTTTTTACGCGATATCAAATAAGTATCCTTTGCCTAGAATAGACGATTTGTTTGATCAGTTGCAGGGATCGTCTTATTATTCTAAAATTGATTTGAGGTCGGGATACCATCAGGTTCGTGTTCGTGAACAAGATATTCCTAAAACTGCTTTCCGTACCAGGTATGGTCACTATGAATTTTTGGTCATGCAGTTTGGATTGACAAATGCACCTGCAATTTTTATGGATTTGATGAACTGTGTGTGTCGGCATTTTCTTGATAAATTTATTATCGTATTCATTGATAATATTTTGGTTTATTCGAAATCTGAATTTGAACATGAAATGCATTTGAGAATAGTTCTGGAAACCTTGAAAAGAGAACACTTATATGCTAAGTTTTCGAAATGTGAATTCTGGATTCGAGAAGTACAGTTTTTGGGGCATATTATCTGTAATGACGGGGTTAAAGTTGATCCGTCTAAAGTTGAAGCTGTCATGAATTGGAATGTTCCAAAGAACCCTTCTGAAATCAAAAGTTTTCTTGGGCTGGCTGGGTATTATCGAAAATTCATTAAAGACTTTTCAAAGATTGCTGGTCCGTTAACGAAATTGACACTTAAAGATGTTAAATATCAGTGGCATGAACCACAGGAGTTAGCTTTCCAAACTTTGAAACAGTTGTTATGTCAGGCTCCGGTATTAGCATTGCCTAATGGGTCAGATGATTTTGTCGTATTCTGTGATGCATCTTATGCTGGTCTGGGTAGTGTTTTGATGCAGTGGGATAGAGTAATTGCTTATGCTTCTCGACAGTTAAAACCGCATGAAAAGAACTATCCAACCCATGATTTAAAAATTGGCAGATGTTGTGTTTGCTTTAAAAATCTGGAGACATTATTTGTATGGCAATAATGTGTGGTTTGTACGGATCACAAGAGTCTTCAGTATATGTTTACTCAGAAAGAATTGAATATGCATCAAAGACGATGGTTGGAATTAATGAAAGATTATGATTGTGATATTCGCTATCATCCCGAAAAAGCCAACGTGGTAGCAGATGCATTGAGCCGGAAAGGAACTTCTGATAAGGTATGTTTTATGCGTTTAGAAGTTTCCTCTAGTTTGATTGATCGATTAAAAGTTGCTCAGATGGAAGTACTGTTAGATCATAATTTGAAAAGTGAAATTATGCTGAAAAGAAAGGAATTGTTGGTTGATGATTCTCGAGGGTTGAAAACTTTTCAGTCTCGAGTATGGGTTCCAAGGATTGGAGGACTTCGTGAGTTGATTTTGGATGAGGCTTACAAGTCTAGTTTATCGGTTCATCCAGGAAGCACCAAGATGTATAATGATTTAAAGCCATTGTATTGGTGGCCTACGATGAAAACAGATGTTGCAAAAATGCTAGAAACATGTCACATTTGTTCTCAAGTCAAGGCAGAGCATCAGAAACCTTATGGGTCGCTGAAACAGTTGGAAATTCCATAATGGAAATGGGAACATTTGACTATGGATTTTGTGACTAAGCTTCGTAAAACGTCACGTGGTAATGATATGATTTGGGTTATTGTAGACAGATTGACGAAAAGTGCTCATTTTCTGGCTACTAGTGAAACTGCATCTCTGAGTAAGCTTACACAGTTGTATGTGAATGAAATAGTTTCGAGGCATGGTATACCATTATCGATTGTTTCTGATAGAGATTCTCGGTTTGTATCTCATTTTTGGCAAAGTTTGCAGCATGAGTTGGGCACCCGAGTGAATCTTAGTACGACTTATCACCCCTAGACCGATGGTCAGTCGGAGAGAACTATTCAGACTTTAGAAGATATGCTTCGTGCTTGTGTAATTGAGTATGGTGGTTCTTGGGATTCTCATCTGCCGTTGATTGGGTTTGCTTATAATAACTCATATCATTCAAGTATAGGTATGCCTCCGTATGAGATGTTGTATGGTAGGCGTTGCAGAACACCGACTTGCTGGTTAGAGGCTGGAGAAAAACAGTTTGCTGGCCCCGATATTGTGCAGATTACCGCGGATAAAGTGGCAGTTGCACATGAGAAATTGAAAGCGGCTCGTGACAGACAGAAACAGTATGCTGATCCTAGACGTCGGCCGGTTTCATTTGCTGAAGGTGATTTACTTTATTTGAAAGTTTCACACTGGAAAGGAGTTATTCGGTTTGGAAAACGAGGAAAATTAGCTCCTAGATACATTGGTCCATTCAGAATTCGACAGGTTGTTAATGATCACTCAGTTACACTTGATCTTCCTCCCGAGCTTGCTGGTATTCATGATACGTTCAATGTTTGTTATTTGAGGAAATGTAATGTGGAGGATCAGTCGCAGATACTTCCATTACAAGATTTGTGTGTTGATCAGAATCAGAGATTGGTTGAAGAACCTGTTGAGCTTGTAAACCGAAAAGTAACTAAACTGCGTAAGAAACAGATACCTATGGTGTTAGTTAAATGGAAACATAGTTTAGGTTCAAATCTTACTTGGGAAACCGAGGAAAGTATGAGGTCTAGATACCCTAGTTTGTTTGATCGTGATTAGATTTCGGGGACGAAATCTTCTTAAGGAGGGGAGATTTGTAACATCCTCCTTACTGGCTTGGTAAATTCTTAATTTAAATTGATTATTTAAATGTGTTAGAAATAATTTGATATTATTTGTTTAATGGTGGAACTTAAGTAAATAGGTTAATTTACTTATTGTGAATAATGAAATATTAGTGAATTTAAACTAATATAGTTGACGGTAAAATAAAGTAATAGTTCTCGCAAATGGTTTTAGGTTCCAGACAATAGGATTTAAAAAGGAATTGTTTTAAGTGGATACGGAGTCGGTTTAGAAATTAAGCCAATATATATATCAACTTTCCCAAATTGGAAAGTTATATATATATTTTTTACTTAAACTCCCTACTTAAAACTTAAGAAAATCCAAGCCTAGAATCACATACTAAAGTTGAAACAAATCAAGCTAGAAGATTAACTTGAGCTGATTTGAGCTAGATCATCATCATCCTTCTTATACTTTCTTAGTGGTAAGCTAAGTTTGATTTTAATATTATCATGAGCTTGTTTAATTCAATAGGATAAATGGATGATGTTGAATTTGAAGTAAGAATGATATTACTTGATCATATATGATGTTATGTGCTATTGTAGTTGTGAGAATTGGATCATAGAAACTGTGTTGTAGTAGTTTTGATTATGGAAATCGTTTTTGGTTCTGCTGTAAATTGATAGACTGTTGCCTGCAAATCACGTGGATCCGGCGGATCCAGGAGTGATCCGGCGGATCCTCGACCTAAAACTGATGATCTGGTGGATCTGTCGGTTGATCCGGCGGATCCTAAGATTAATAATGGATGATCCGGTGGATCATGACAATGATCCGGCGGATCTCATGTGGTCGGTACTACACTTTTAATTTGACATGCTTAATAATATTAATTGCAAAAAGGTTCCGGAGGATCATTATTTGATCCAGTGGATAGGGGTTGGATCCGGTCTGGATCCGGCGGATCAACAAGGTGATCCGGCGGATCCCAGTCCTATCCGGCCGATCCTTAGGCAATCCACTAGTCCTTTGAATTTAAACAATGTTATGATTAATTGTTTGATCAGTTTATTGAAATTTGATTATATATATATAACATATTGATTATGATACTGATTTATATTTGATTTCATTCTCAGATCCTCCGAAGACTCAGTGAGATAAGATAACTGAGTAAGTGAACTGAGATTGACAGGTGAGTGGATCTGGAACTCACAGTTTGATTTGGTTGTGACTATTAGGTTGCAGCAAGTACCCGTAGATATGATTGTTAGACTGTTTAATCTGCATTGTTAATTATAAATCTACGTGCTATGTGGCCTTCGGGCATAAGTTGTTATTGAGGTCAACAAGTTAGTTGGGTTAATTTGTTATTATGTGAATGATACAGGGACTTGATTCATTTGTTGTGTGTAGTACCTGTGTTTGAGTAAAATAACAATTAGCTATCGGTCTATTCTATATTGGCCTTACAGATTGACGGTAAGTGTTCTTGGAGAGTGTTGGTGCATATTAGTGTGTCTGTTAGTTGGTCTATCGAGTTGTAAGTGTCGTTAGTTAATTGTAATAGAAAAGTCATTTATGTATATAGCGACACTTAACTTCTGTATTAGGAGACACTTGCCTTAGTGAGGCATAGGTAAGTGACGCACGAAGGCGGCCACATGCGACACTAGCCAAGTGACGCATGTCTGCCGATTTATGTATAGTATAAATTGAAACCTACGGGTTTTTGGCTAGGGTTGATGAAACCCTAGCACCATTTGTCGACTAAGCATCTCTGTAATCAATCTAATACGTTAAGTTCATCAATACAAAGTTATACTATTGATTTATACGTGTTTCGATTCGTGTTTACGTGTTATTAGTGTGATTGTTTGTTTCCTTTGTTCAATCAATTGTTATCAATCATCTAGATCCACAGCAAGGGGCACTCTCAGAGAGCCACCCGGGTATAATGGTTTCTCCAGAGCCACCGATCCTCATTGATTGATAAAGTGTGTTCACTGTTATTTGATGTAAACGGATAGTTATGCTAAGTTGAATTGTTAGTAACTTATTCATTCACTTAGCTTCATGCTAATCCCTCAATTTACTTCCTGCAGGTTATGTTTAATTATGTGGGTGGGCAGGAAGCTGATGCTTATGCAGGGAATGTTTGACCAGCTGTAAACTCTGATATGTTTTGTGATAAATAGATGTTTGTTGAAATTATGTAACACCTCGGTTACTGTTGTGTTTTAATAGTCTTAAATTATGAAGTAAGAAGTTTTGAAATAATTATGTATATTTTGTATAATGTATAGTAATCAAGTATGTTTTGAATCAACGCTTCCGAGCTAATCATGTAATTATTGTGTATTGTAATGAGGGGTGTTATACATTATGCTCAATCAAATCCACAGGCCACACCCACACATCATCTCTATATAATTCACCGAACTTGCAATTTCTACCCAATCTAGAAGAATAAATCTCCATATTAGATAATAAAATATTCAGAGGGCCAGCAGGGTGCCAATAGTCAAACCAAAATGAAGTCTTTGCACCATCTCCAATTACATGAAAGAATTTCATTCTCAAATGATCTCTCTTCTTAACAATACTTCTCCAACAGCAAAAAGACTCACAATCAGCCTTAATATCCCAAAAACTTCTTCCACCAAGCTTGTACTCTTTAATCCACTTGACCCACAAAGATTTCTTATCAGTCACTATATTCCATACATGTTTGGTAATCAAAGTTTTATTCCAATCATATATAGCTTTAATGCCTAATCCCCCTTGCTTCTTATCAAAACATACATCTCTCCAAGCAACCTTAGCTATACCTCTACTCATATCATACCCACCCCCATAGAAAATCTCTCATTAATTTTTCAATATCCAGAACCACTGATTTGGGCAACATGAACATAGACATCCAATAAACTTGCAAAGAGACTAAAACAGACTGAATTAACTGTAACCTCCCAACAAAAGATAATGACTTGTTCTTCCAATCCCTTATCCATTTTTTCACTTTATCCAAAAGACTATGACAATCCTTACAATGAAGTCTAGTAGATAGTAAAGGAACACCAAGGTACCTAACAGGAAATTTACCCACAGCAAACTGCATAATATTACATATCTCATCTCTCTCTTGAATCTCAACATTACCCAAGAATATGGTACTTTTAGATACATTTGGCATCAAACCAGAATAAGCACCAAATTCATTGAGAGCATCTTTTAAAATCTGTACAGAATGCCTATCACTTTTACTAAACATTAACAAATTATCTGCAAAACACAGATGTGTTAACTCAAGTTTCTCACATGCAGGATGATATCTAAAATTCCCATCATCTTTAATTCTCCTTTTCAAGCATAGATTCAACAAGGGTAAAAAGATAAGGAGAAAGAGGATCTCCTTGCCTTAACCCCCTCTAACCCTTAAAATACCCATATTGATCACCATTCACAGAAATAGCAAAAGAGGGAGTTGATATACAAACCATCAACCATCTAACCATAATATCATGAAAACCAAACAGTTTAAGAATATGTTCTAAAAAGCTCCAATCAACTATATGGCCTTCTAGATGTCAACTTTAAATGCACATCTCCCTTTACCCTTTTTCCAATTATACCCCCTCATCAATTCTTGAGCTAACAAAATATTATCACTAATCTGCCTATTTGGGATGACAGCAGACTGATTAACATCAACCACACTATCTAAGCATGCCTTAATCCTATTAGCAAGAATTTTACTAATAATCTTATACAACACATTGCAACAGGAAATCGGTCTAAAATTAGAGACAGATTTAGGGCATTGATTTTTAGGAACCAAAGCAATTAAAGTTGCATTTACCTCACCCAAAAGTTTGCCATTGAGAAAGAATTCCTTGACAGCACTACATATATCACCTCCAATTATGTTCCAAGCAGCTTTAAAGAATTTTGCACCAAACCCATCAGGCCCTGGTGATTTAATGTCATCAATATCCCATAGAGCAGCCTTTATCTCATGATCCTCAATGCTCCTAACCATATGAACAGCTTCAGCAACATGTGCGTTTAGGGTTTAGGGTTTGGGGTTTAGTGTTAAGGGTTTGGGGTTTCAGGGCCAAACCCCAACCCTAAACCCTAACCCCTAAATCACAAACCCTAAACGCTTTACAAAACTCTAAACCCTAAATCATACTAAACCCTAAACCCTAAGCCATGCTAAACCCTAACCCTAAACCCTACTAAACCCTAAACCCTAACCCTAAATCCTAAACCCTAACCCTAAATCCTAAACCCTAACACTAAATCCTAAACCCTAGCCCTAAGCCCTAACCCTAACCACAAATCAAATGTACAATCAATCACTAACACATGTGTTACTAATTTGTAAAACCCACCAAAAAATGAAGAAAAAAAAAAGTTGTCAAAAGTATGCCTTGAGAGATGGCAAATCGAATAGGAGAAAACGCTGAATTTTATGGTAAAATTTTCATGATTTTCGACTTAACGTTTGTGAGATATTTGAGTTTCAAAACTGTGGGGGAAATAGGTATTTGATGAAAATGAGTGGTTAAGATTGATTCCCCTATTCTCACTCAAAATTGATGTACTCATTTGAACTCTACTGTAACACCCCCAAATTTAGTGATTTGCGGAAGCATACTTGGGTGTTACTAATCAATATACAAAGCACAAGATATACAGCAAACGACCTCTAAATGAGACGTTTTGTAAAATAGTTACATTCCATAAATTAATCGTTTGAAAACATATAGTTTTCTTTACAAAAATATGTAAGCCTAGAGTCCGCGTATGTGGCGGGAGATTCTATTACATAACCATAGCTACAAAAGATAATGCCAAAGAATCTCCGTTAAATGCAGTTTGGAAATCATGCGACTCTAGCTAGTGATCCTGGAGTGATCCTACTCCGTAAGTGTACCTGAGAATACATGCTAAAAATGGTCAACCAAAAGGTTGGTGAATCTCACAGGTTTATCAGTAAATAATCAGCTTGAACACAAGATTTCATCAGTAGTGCCCGCAGGCGTATATCAAGTATTTGCAAATCCAGCAAAAGTAAAGTAATTAAGTTATACCGTTGCCATGAGGCTCATAATCGAAGCTTAACCCGTAATGTAATAGTTTGCTCCCGTGACATGCTCGTAACTGAGCAAGCATAAGTAACGAAATAATAGTCGCCCGTTTATACAGAACGGTTCGTGGTAGCGCTACTACCCCGGGCGGGGAGGGTCATTTCCCTAATGGATCCATTAACTAGTGTTCGCGCTTAAGTCCATAACTAACGATATATGATGGAGAGACTTCTGTAAGTAGTAAACAACTCATGCAATTCCGTTTGGTATAGTAAACAGTTTTAGTACTTGTGTTCAAGAAAAGCAAGCAATGTATCTCACCCCGTATATAAACAGTAAAAGTGGGGCTGTAAGACTCACCTGAGCCTAGTAGTAAGCAGTTGAAAACTGTAAGTAGCGTGTAGGTTCTCCGAACCCGTAACCTTTAAATGCCTAAACATGTAAGGTTAAGTAAGTAGATGTCTCGCAAGACCATCTAGGTTAGTTGTCCATACAACCCGTTGTCCAAATGTTGGTTCGTTATCGTTTGTAATAAAGTGTTCGGCCCGTTGGTGATTCGTTATGATTAAAGTTTTATCACTTATAACGCGATTTAGAGTGATTGCACTTGAAAAGTATGTTCTATTATGTTCGATAATTCGTATTGTATAAGTATTTGAAATTGTACACGTTTGACACTTGGTGAGAAATGTGCTTATGGAATCTAAGTACGGGGGTCCGGGGGCAGCGCCCCTGGTTAGCGGGGTCCAAGGGGCGGCAGCCCCTTGCGGGGTCCAAGGGGCAGAGCCCCTGGCTGGGGTCGAGCTGCCAGGTCAGCTTGGAAAATTTTTATTTCTACTATATTGCTTTGGTGAAAAACGCATCTGGGATCTGAATTTGGGTAAAATCGAGTGATAAATTTCGAGTCTCGACACTTAGTAAAAATCTGTGTTTTTGAGGTTCTGGTTTGTGCGACGTTGGGTGCGACGTCGCAGATCCTGACTGCGACGTTGAGCATGACGTCGCTATGTGCGACTTTCGCAATTTAATGCGACGTTGTACGTGGCGTCGCTATATGCGACGCTGTTGATTTCTGCAACGTAAGGGTTTGCGTCGCTAAGTGCGACGTTCGCAAGTCAATGCGACGTTGGGGATGACGTCGCTATATGCGACGTTGTGAGGGTATTGCGACGTTTTTGACTACGTCGCAGAGAGCCCAGCGTCTCTGCGACGTTACGGTCTGATCGGAGGTTGGTGGCCGGAAAATCGGTCGGAAAGCTTCCGTTTGGTCCAAATCTTTTACCCAACCCATTTTTGGACATTTTAAGCATATATAAACTACAAAAACGTAAAAATGAGTAAAAACGGAGAGTTTCGGGTTTTGTTGGAAACTTACGAAATGGCGAAATGAAAATCCGGAAAGATGAAGTTGTAGATCGTAACGCGGTGGTTCTTTTATTCCAAAGGAGTGGTATGATTCGGCGTCGTTTCGTGATGTTATTTTGTGATTTTGTAAGGTGGTGGTGGTTTTGTTAATTGAGAGAAAAGAAAGAGAAGAAAGAGAAAGAGATGGAGAAAATGAGGAAAAAGAAAGGAGGTGGGAGGTTTAACCTCCCATTTTCAGCCTCCGTCTCCGTGCCCCGTGCGGCGTTCGTTTTCTCCGTTGTTTAAGCGTTAAATATTTATTTTTCGCGTAATTATTCATTTAAAAATACTAATCTTTGTTAGATAATTTAATAACATCATTTTGTCAAATCTTTAACAGTTTGTTTATATTTGAATTTAAATTGTGCGTTTAATATTTTAATTGTGTTGACGTTTATTTGTACGATACATTACCTACTTGAAATGTATTCAAAACAATATTTGAAAAATGATCGCGTTATTAAACAAAATGTTTCACCAACGTCCGTAATGTTTGAATCGAATTACATTCGATTTAAATTGCGTACGATTTAATCAAATCGCATAATCGTATATATTCACCAATATATAATTTGTTACATTAATTAGCCTAACACAGAACTAATTACATGTATTTACAGAGGATTAGGCACTAATTACTAGTCCTAATTTGGCGGTTGTTACATTCTCCCCCTGTTAAAAGAATTTAGTCCCGAAATTTAAGTCGAAGTCGCGTTCGGGGTAGAATCAGTGAATAAGTGGGGATACTTGAGTCGCATTTGGTCTTCCCGTTCCCAAGTGAATTCCGGACCACGCCGCGAATTCCACCTGACTTTGACGATGGGAATACGACTTTGTTTCAGTTGTTTGACCTCACGGTCCATAATTTCGGCGGGTTCCTCAACGAAATGAAGTTTGTCATCAATGCGGATCTCGTCAAGGGGTATGATAAGTGTCTCATCGGACAGACATTTCTTCAAGTTAGAAATGTGAAACGTAGGGTGCACGCTGCTGAGTTCGGAAGGCAGCTGCAATCGATATGCCACGGGGCCAATCCGTTCGAGGATCTCAAAAGGCCCAATGTACCTAGGATTTAATTTCCCGCGTTTACCAAAACGGATTACGCCTTTCCAAGGCGATACTTTTAAAAGTACTCGGTCCCCAACCTGGAACTCGAGGGGTTTGCGTCTCACGTCAGCGTAACTTTTCTGTCGATCGCGTGCTGTTTTGAGTCGGTTTTGGATTTCGAAAATTTTCTCGGTGGTTTCTTGTATGAGTTCAGGACCATTGAGTTGACTATCTCCCACTTCAGTCCAACAGATCGGTGATCGGCACTTACGACCGTACAGTGCCTCAAAAGGTGCAGCCTTAATGCTGGCGTGATAACTGTTATTGTAGGAAAACTCACACAACGGTAGGTGTCTTTCCCAGTTGGTACCGAAATCAACTACGCATGCTCGTAGCATATCTTCCAGTGTCTGTATAGTTCGTTCGCTCTGGCCATCGGTCTGAGGGTGGTACGCGGTACTCATATCGAGACGGGTACCCAGTGATTTTTGGAGTGATTGCCAGAAGCGAGATGTGAAACGAGCATCCCTGTCAGAGATGATCGAGATAGGGACACCATGTTGACAAACGATTTCTTTGATGTAAATTTGTGTGAGGCGTTCCATTTTGTCGGTTTCTTTGATTGCCAAGAAATGAGCCGATTTGGTGAGACGATCGACGATCACCCAAATGGTATCGCAACCGCTTGACGACTTAGGAAGTTTGGTTATGAAATCCATGGCAATCTGTTCCCATTTCCATTCAGGAATGTCAGGTTGTTGGAGTAAGCCGGAAGGTTTTTGGTATTCGGCTTTGACCTTGGAACAAGTTAAGCATTTGCTGACGTACAAGGCAATGTCAGCTTTCATGTTCGGCCACCAGTAAAACTCCTTGATGCCGTGATACATTTTGTCGGATCCCGGGTGGATAGAATACTTGGACTTGTGAGCTTCATCCATTACCAAGTCCCGAAGGTTCCCGAAACTAGGCAACCAGATTCGGTTAGAGAAGTACCTAACTCCGTTGGGTCTGATTTCGAACTGTTTATCCATGCCTCGTAAGGCCTCGTTTTTGACATTATCGGGTTTGAGAGCTTCGAGTTGAGCGGTGAGAATCTGGATATTCAAATCGTTGTGAATGGTCATACTGAGGGCCCGGACTCGAAGCGGTTTTGTTCGTTCCTTACGACTGAGAGCATCGGCAACCACGTTTGCCTTACCCGGATGATATTTGATCTCACAGTCGTAATCGGTGAGCAACTCGATCCATCGACGTTGCCTCATGTTAAGATCTTTTTGGTCGAAGATGTGTTGGAGACTTTTGTGGTCGGTAAATACAGTACTTCGGGTACCATAAAGGTAGTGTCTCCAGATTTTGAGAGCGAATACCACGGCCCCTAACTCGAGGTCGTGAGTTGTGTAGTTCTTCTTGTGAACTTTAAGTTGTCGGGAGGCGTAAGCAATGACCTTGTCTCGTTGCATCAACACGCAACCGAGACCTTGGTGAGAAGCATCGCAGTATACCACGAAGTCATCGGTGCCTTCGGGTAAGGATAGAATGGGTGCACTACAAAGCTTTAGTTTCAACAGCTGAAATGCTGACTCTTGTTTATCAGTCCAATCGAACTTTTTGTCTTTCTGAGTCAGTGTCGTGAGTGGTATGGCTATTTTTGAGAAGTTTTCAATGAATCGGCGATAATACCCCGCCAATCCCAAGAACTGGCGTACTTCGGTAGGAGTGGTTGGCGCCTGCCAGTTCTTGATGGCCTCGATTTTTGATGGGTCTACATGAATTCCCTGACTATCAATCACATGCCCAAGGAATTGAACGGTTTTTATCCAGAACTCACACTTAGAGAATTTGGCGTAAAGCTCCTCGTGTCTAAGTAGTTCTAGGATGGTTCTGAGGTGTTGTGCGTGTTCTTGTTCGTTTCGTGAGTATATGAGGATGTCATCGATGAACACAATGATAAACTTGTCGAGATAAGGTTTACACACCCGATTCATAAGGTCCATGAATACAGCCGGTGCGTTGGTTAGACCAAAGGGCATCACTTGGAACTCGTAGTGCCCGTAACGGGTCTGAATGCGGTTTTTGGGATGTCGGCATCACGAACACGCAATTGGTGATAACCCGATCGAAGGTCAATCTTTGAATAACAGCTTGATCCTTGAAGTTGATCGAACAGATCGTCGATTCGAGGAAGTGGGTATCGGTTCTTGACGGTTAGTTTGTTCAACTCTCGGTAGTCAATACACATTCGAAATGAACCGTCTTTCTTTTTGACAAACAAGACCGGAGCTCCCCAAGGTGAAGAACTCGGTCTGATGAATCCTCTATCCAAAAGTTCCTGTAACTGAGTGGACAGCTCCTGAAGTTCGGATGGGGCTAGGCGGTACGGTCCTCGGGCCACCGGTGCGGCACCCGGCACGAGATCAATCGAGAACTCGACCTGTCTAGGTGGAGGTAAACCAGGTAGTTCTTCTGGAAAGACTTCGGGAAAGTCTCTAACGATTGGCACATCTTCAAGTCGCTTCTCCTCCGACTTTTTCTCAGTGATGTGCGCGAGAATTGCTGGGTAACCCTTTCTCAGAAATTTTCGGGTTTTTAAACAGGTGATTAAGTTTAGTCTCGACCCACCGGTCTCCCCCTGTATGATCAAGGTACTACCGGCGGCGAGAGGAATTCGGACGATCTTATCATGGCAAACAATTTCGGCCTGATGCTTGGACAACCAGTCCATACCCACGATGACATCGAAACTTCCTAGTTCAACAGGCATTAGATCGATTGAGAAGGTTTCGTTTGCGAGGTTTAAAGTGCAATTAGGTATCACACTATTGGTTTCTATGAGTTTACCATTTGCGAGTTCTACGGTGTACTTAACATCTAAGGCCGAAGGGGTGATATTAAGTAGTGGGCAAAACTCATCAGATATGAAACTTCTATTAGCACCGGTATCAAATAATACTGAAGCAGTAAGATCGTTGAGAAGAAACGTACCCGTTACAACATTCGGGTCTTCTCTAGCTTCCCCAGCTTTGATGACAAATGCTCTGCTACGAGCAGGGTTGTTGTTCCGTTTGTTGTGGTTGTTGTTGTTGTTGTTGTTGTTGTTTCTCTGCTTAGGGCAATTATTCTGAAAGTGCCCAGGACTTCCGCACCCATAACAAGTCTTTGGGGCACTGGTGTTTCGACAATCTTTGGCCAGATGCCCAAAACGTTTGCAGTTTGTGCAAGGGCAGGAGCCGTCATGGTGACGATTGCATTTGGGGCAGTAGGGCTTGCTTCCAATGTACCCTTTCTTTTCTGAAGAGCCGGATGAATAAGCCCTAAGGGGCTCAGGCTTTCGGTTGGTGATTTGGTTGGATGAGTTGGGGTTTCCTTCCCACTTTCGTTTGTTGTTTGTAGGTGGGGCTGAGGTTGTGTTACGGCGGACAGCGTTTGCCGTAAGTTCATGGGCCATACGGATGGCGTTCTGGATAGTACCTGGTTTGGATGAAGTCACCAGGTCCTGGAGTTTCTCGGGCAGTCCATCAACATATTTCTCGATCATCTTGTATTCAGGATCGACCATGGATGGGCACAGAAGTGCCAGTTGGTGGAAACGGTTGGTGTACCCGGTGATATCATCACCTTGCATCTTGTGGTTCCAAAATTCCAGCTCCAGTTGTTTCAGTTCATCCCTGGGGCAATACTCACCCCTTAACATCTCCTTCAACTCCTCCCACGGGAGTTTATAAGCATTGGCAACGCCCACAGTTTGGGCATAGGTGTTCCACCACGTGAGTGCGGTGTCAGTAAAAGTACTAACAGAGAACTTAACCTTGTCCCCCTCCGCACAGTTGCAGATAAGGAATACCGATTCAACTTTCTCAATCCAACGTATTAGACCGATTGCTCCCTCAGTACCTGCAAAGTTCAGAGGTTTGCAGTTTTGGAAGTCCTTATATGAGCAGGGCTTGGGTTGTGGTCCATTGTTAGCGGTATCTTCGCTACCAGGAGCTGAAGTCCGGGTAGCTAGGGCTTGGGTCACGCTACGGGCAATCAGACCCGCAACTTCGGCTTCAGTGAGGGTGATTTGTCGACGAGGAGGCATGCTGCTGATCAAGGAAAGAACAAGGAAAGTGG
Source organism: Helichrysum umbraculigerum (assembly GCA_949592205.1). NCBI lineage: Eukaryota > Viridiplantae > Streptophyta > Magnoliopsida > Asterales > Asteraceae > Helichrysum > Helichrysum umbraculigerum. The sequence goes on from CATIUR010000001.1 coordinate 404,905,002, forward strand.
AATAAGTTATTTGCATGAAACTATGATATATCACAAGTGTATATAATGAGATACACGATAACAGTACGAGGTGATAATCATATTCCATTTAGGTAAACAAGTTGGATACAAAGTTCGGGTTTTCCAAAAGATTACAGAGTAGTAGTAGTAGTACAAAAGTACCGGGAATGGTTACATCCGGTTGAATTACATAGGTCCTAATTAAGTAGTTAACTGGTTACAAGTTACAGACTGTTCTAATCTTGATGCAGATTAATCTGCTCCATCAGCGCGACAAGGCGGTCCACGGTTTCTGCTAGTCTGTTGGCTTGTCTGGCGTTGTCTTTGACCAAGGCCAGTCGTTGTACTAGTGCTCGAGAGTGATCCTCAGTCTCCTGTGAACGCTGTTCACACTCCTCTAGTCGGTTCCTTACGAGTTCACCCGCGCCTAATTCAGCGGTCATTGAATCCTGAATTATGCTTACAGAGAGGTTTGTGTCCTCTTGTTCTTGCTGGAGTTGGGATATGTGATCAAGAGCTTGGCGAAGCAGGTAGATCATTCGGTGTTGTTCCCGTTCGAGATTTTCAAGCCTTTGCTCCTGACGGCGGAGTTGGGTAGCCAACACTGGCACCGTGAGATGTGCCGAGTCCTGAGAGTTATGACCAGGATAGGGGTTGCTTCGAGGTGACCTAGTGATCCTCCTGGCTATTCGCGGGTTTCGAGATCCTTGCGGATGAGAGCGTGATGAATTGGGTGATGTGTTTGCCATTCCTGAGGCAGAGTGTAAGTAAGACGAGGCTAATATATATAAGTATATAATATCCAGCCTAGTGTCTAGCACGTATCAAGTAATGGTCTGGTTCTCTCGTGGTCAGAGTCAACTAACGCATTCTTGTTCAACATAACCATTTCAGACCTCACATCATCTTTCCTTAATTGTACATAGTTGATCAGGCTATGTTAAATTAAAGTCGTATGATGTAATTCCTGAACCAATCATGCCTAGTAAGGAAATACTGCCTAATGGTCATAGTCTAGGCCCACTAAATGCAACCTAGTTCACTATAACCTTAGGCTCTGATACCAATCTGTAACACCCCCAAATTTAGTGATTTGCGGAAGCATACTTGGGTGTTACTAATCAATATACAAAGCACAAGATATACAGCAAACGATCTCTAAATGAGACGTTTTGTAAAATAGTTACATTCCATAAATTAATCGTTTGAAAACATATAGTTTTCTTTACAAAAATATGTAAGCCTAGAGTCCGCGTATGTGGCGGGAGATTCTATTACATAACCATAGCTACAAAAGATAATGCCAAAGAATCTCCGTTAAATGCAGTTTGGAAATCATGCGACTCTAGCTAGTGATCCTGGAGTGATCCTACTCCGTAAGTGTACCTGAGAATACATGCTAAAAATGGTCAACCAAAAGGTTGGTGAATCTCACAGGTTTATCAGTAAATAATCAGCTTGAACACAAGATTTCATCAGTAGTGCCCGCAGGCGTATATCAAGTATTTGCAAATCCAGCAAAAGTAAAGTAATTAAGTTATACCGTTGCCATGAGGCTCATAATCGAAGCTTAACCCGTAATGTAATAGTTTGCTCCCGTGACATGCTCGTAACTGAGCAAGCATAAGTAACGAAATAATAGTCGCCCGTTTATACAGAACGGTTCGTGGTAGCGCTACTACCCCGGGCGGGGAGGGTCATTTCCCTAATGGATCCATTAACTAGTGTTCGCGCTTAAGTCCATAACTAACGATATATGATGGAGAGACTTCTGTAAGTAGTAAACAACTCATGCAATTCCGTTTGGTATAGTAAACAGTTTTAGTACTTGTGTTCAATAAAAGCAAGCAATGTATCTCACCCCGTATATAAACAGTAAAAGTGGGGCTGTAAGACTCACCTGAGCCTAGTAGTAAGCAGTTGAAAACTGTAAGTAGCGTGTAGGTTCTCCGAACCCGTAACCTTTAAATGCCTAAACATGTAAGGTTAAGTAAGTAGATGTCTCGCAAGACCATCTAGGCTAGTTGTCCATACAACCCGTTGTCCAAATGTTGGTTCGTTATCGTTTGTAATAAAGTGTTCGGCCCGTTGGTGATTCGTTATGATTAAAGTTTTATCACTTATAACGCAATTTAGAGTGATTGCACTTGAAAAGTATGTTCTATTATGTTCAATAATTCGTATTGTATAAGTATTTGAAATTGTACACGTTTGATACTTGGTGAGAAATGTGCTTATGGAATCTAAGTACGGGGGTCCGGGGGCAGCGCCCCTGGTTAGCGGGGTCCAAGGGGCGGCAGCCCCTTGCGGGGTCCAAGGGGCAGAGCCCCTGGCTGGGGTCGAGCTGCCAGGTCAGCTTGGAAAATTTTTATTTCTACTATATTGCTTTGGTGAAAAACGCATCTGGGATCTGAATTTGGGTAAAATCGAGTGATAAATTTCGAGTCTCGACACTTAGTAAAAATCTGTGTTTTTGAGGTTCTGGTTTGTGCGACGTTGGGTGCGACGTCGCAGATCCTGACTGCGACGTTGAGCATGACGTCGCTATGTGCGACTTTCGCAATTTAATGCGACGTTGTACGTGGCGTCGCTATATGCGACGCTGTTGATTTCTGCGACGTAAGGGTTTGCGTCGCTAAGTGCGACGTTCGCAAGTCAATGCGACGTTGGGGATGACGTCGCTATATGCGACGTTGTGAGGGTATTGCGACGTTTTTGACTACGTCGCAGAGAGCCCAGTGTCTCTGCGACGTTACGGTCTGATCGGAGGTTGGTGGCCGGAAAATCGGTCGGAAAGCTTCCGTTTGGTCCAAATCTTTTACCCAACCCATTTTTGGACATTTTAAGCATATATAAACTATAAAAACGTAAAAATGAGTAAAAACGGAGAGTTTCGAGTTTTGTCGGAAACTTACGAAATGGCGAAATGAAAATCCGGAAAGATGAAGTTGTAGATCGTAACGCGGTGGTTCTTTTATTCCAAAGGAGTGGTATGATTCGGCGTCGTTTCGTGATGTTATTTTGTGATTTTGTAAGGTGGTGGTGGTTTTGTTAATTGAGAGAAAAGAAAGAGAAGAAAGGGAAAGAGATGGAGAAAATGAGGAAAAAGAAAGGAGGTGGGAGGTTTAACCTCCCATTTTCAGCCTCCGTCTCCGTGCCCCGTGCGGCGTTCGTTTTCTCCGTTGTTTAAGCGTTAAATATTTATTTTTCGCGTAATTATTCTTTTAAAAATACTAATCTTTGTTAGATAATTTAATAACATCATTTTGTCAAATCTTTAACAGTTTGTTTATATTTGAATTTAAATTGTGCGTTTAATATTTTAATTGTGTTGACGTTTATTTGTACGATACATTACCTACTTGAAATGTATTCAAAACAATATTTGAAAAATGATCGCGTTATTAAACAAAATGTTTCACCAACGTCCGTAATGTTTGAATCGAATTACATTCGATTTAAATTGCGTACGATTTAATCAAATCGCATAATCGTATATATTCACCAATATATAATTTGTTACATTAATTAGCCTAACACAGAACTAATTACATGTATTTACAGAGGATTAGGCACTAATTACTAGTCCTAATTTGGCGGTTGTTACATCTACTCATATGATATAATATAAGAGTGAAGTTCAAATGAGTATAATAATATTTAGTGAGAATAAAATAACCAATAAGAATGTGTCACGTGTCATAAAAATTCATTTTCCTCCACGTTTTTAAGGTATTAAATATCTCACAAAGGGTAAGTCAAAAAATCATGAAAATTGCACTATAAAAATCAACGTGTTTTTATCTACGATTAGAGATCTCACAAGGTATATTTTGACGAACTTTTTTTTCATTCTTTGGTGGGTTTTGAAAACAAGTGTCACATGTAATTAGGGGTATAAATGAGTCAAGACTGTTTGTGAGCTACTCGAGCTCGACTTTTTCAAAACTTGATTCGAGCCGTGCCTAAACGAGCACGAGCCCGAGCTTGAACATGAATTGTAGCTCGTTTAATAAATGAGCTCGAGCTTGTTATATCGAGCTCGAACAAGCTCGCGAGCCTAAATGAGCTTTTCGTTTATATACAACAATAAACTTTTATATAATTATATAATATATAATTATATAGTAGTACTAATTTACCTGTATAATAATACTTAATAAAAAAAAATGCTAAATCGTATTATAGATAGCTCACGTTTTTAAAATTTTAATATCTCAAGAATGGCTCACTGAAAAATTATAGAAATTGCACCATAAAAATCAACATTTTTTTCTCTTCGATTAGACATCTCACAAAGTATATATACCTTCGACGACTTTTTTTTATGGGTTTTACGAATTCTACAATATAAGTATTACATGTGGTACGGTATTACATGTGGTATTCGTTGGTATTACATGTAGGGGTGTAAACGAGCCGAGTCGAGCCCGAGCTCGTCTAGGCTTGAGCTTGGCTCGTTTCAAATCCACTGAACTCGAGCTGGAGCTCGGCTCGGATGATATTATATAAGCTCGAGCTCAACTAGAGCTCGACTCGTTTATTCGGTAATCATTTTATTTAATTATTATAATTATTATTTTATTAATATAAAATATTTACTTATTTTTCTATAATATATAATAATAAGGGTGATGATTCGTACACCACCTCTTTTTAGCCGTACACCACCGAATGTGCTTCAGGATGTTGTACTGTACAAAAGTGTAAAGCGCGAGTGGTTTATGGCTAAAAAAGGTGGTGTACGAATCACCACCATCTCATAATAATAATAATAATAATAATAATAATAATAATAATAATAATAATAATAATAATAATAATAATCAAAAGAGGATACCATGAAGCAATCCTCACCCTTCATTAGACTCATTCCTTTATGATCCTACGGTTTATATTTATTCTTACCTCCAACTATTAAAAAGTGTGTCCATGATTTTTGTATAATGACATTTTTTGTCCTAACGTATTTATTAATATGTGTTCAAGCTCATAATTAATGAAACATATAATAAAATTATATAACATATAGCTAAGTAATGAGTAGAAAAAAATAAAAGACTCATGAAAAAACTAAAGATGTAATACATAAAAAAAATTATGTCTATTGAATTATCGTACAAACATTTTCTTGGCGTTCTACTAGAGCTTTTACATGGTTATTTTTGTCACGTTTTGCTTTCTTATTGCAATAACGAAGTCTCTTACTCGATGATTAATTCTGTTGGTGCATGCGTATCAATAATGACATGTTAATGTTTTTAATTCCTCATATTATGCACCAACTAAATTTACATCATTTAGTCTCTTTCTTTGCGATGAAATAACATTTTGTAAATTATGTTTATTTTCAATTTAAATGCAACATTCAAAAACTCGAATTTAGTAACCTGCGAGTCATAATAATAATAATAATAATAATAATAATAATAATAATAAAGGATACCATGGAGAGATCTTTACTCTTTGATGGGTTCCATCCTAATCCAACAGTAGTGGTTATTTTCACATAACTACACTTATGCCCCTCATTTTAATTTATTAATTTTCTACATTAAAATTAATAATCCGGTGACATTTAAATAGAAAAAAACTCTCCAAAATTTTTGCCAATTGATTCTTATTCTTATATATTAAATAATTTGATTTATTAATTTTATAAATTATAATTATAAATCCGGGGACATTTAAATAAAAAAAATTCCTCCAATATATTTTCCAACTAATTCTTATTATTATATATTGATTAAAAAATAAAAAAATATATACATACATAGGTAAATCGCCTAAATTTCTTCATTCACAACTAGTACTTATCAACATATTCATTCAAATCTCTTCCAATCCCAATTCTCTATATCCCTATATATATCAAACACACCAATTTGGTATAGCTTAAGTAGTACCGCCACCGCAAATGCAGAGAACTCATATGTGTGATCGTCATGACAAGGGTTCGAATCTGTGCCTCATCACATGTGAGTGATTTGTTGACAAGTGATTTGTATGACGTTGATGCTCCTTGTAAATGCAGCGGACGTATACCATTGAAATATGTTGTGGGGGTTAGAGGTATCTCCAAATTACCCTCTTTTTATATATATCAAACACTCTCTTCTATTTTGAAAAAATGTTTCTCGTGATCCATTAATTTTGTAAACGCTTCTTATAATTAAATCATATAATAAATGTAACTTTCTCAGTTTATATTGAAATCGAAAAAATAAAAAGAAAGAAAATAGTTTACTAATTATGAAAGCAATAATATATTTACAACTTTAACAAAAATACATGTCACAATACAATGTTAAATTATCAAAGTTTTATCATTAAAGTTTAGACTTTATTGTGAAACACTTAAAATTCAACAACTTATGAACAACATTATTCAAATGTCACTACACTGAAGACAAAACAGTTACCTAGCAATATATCCTTCAATATGAAAAGTTATGTCAAAATTTATTACTTTTTGAATCATACATTTAACACAACAAATAGATAACTCTTTTAATCTTAAAAACAAGATATTACAAACTCAAATTTCGATGCTCGTATTACCGCGGATCTTTCACCTAGTTTTATGAAGAAAAACAAATCAAGCCTCATGCTTAATTAATGCAACGGTGTTTGTACTAATGTATTGTGTTTTTAGTTAAAGTTAGGAATTACCAATGTTTTAAAAACCAGTTTTTTAGCGAATCGGTTTTGTATCCGGATCCGGTCCAACCGGTTGAACCGGATCCGGTCCAACCGGTTGAACCGGACTGGTTCAATCGGTTTTCAAAACATTGGGAATTAGAAAGTCGGTACGAGTTTTTGATGAGTTCACAACATGTACAAATGAGTTCACTCATATTGTAAATTTTCAGTAAAATCATAATGTTCATTGTAGTCATAATGTTCATTGTAGTCCAAATTACCATATTCATTGCTCTTAGCTTCTTATAGTATACCCATCAATTTCGAATGTTAGTTAACAATAATAATTTGAAGACACACTTGTCAGAATCAACACAATAATATTTATAAAATGAATTAACTATAACCAATTTTACTGTACGAAGTAGTGAAAACACAACAATATGAACTTATAGAAACAAGTTGTTTTAACCCGCGCGTTGCGGCGGAACGGAACAATTTTATAATTTTAGATAAAAATATTATAGGTCCGGGTTGAATATAATAAATAACATATCAAAATTTATATACTTACATTTGAATATATCCAACTATCAATACCATTGTATGTGGTTTCTAACATTTGAATGAAATAGGGATAGGTATTTTTGAAGGGAGCTGATAAATACAACACTCAATTTGATTCATACACCAAAATCATGTTATTATATACTTGTACTCTTAGCTTTAACTGTTATACTGTTTGGCCTAGGAATCTGTGACACCCCCAGATTTGATTGATTTGAGGAAACTCGATTTGGGTGTCACTAATCAATATACAAAGCACATAAGATAATAATGAACGACCACTATATGCGTCGTTTTAAACTTGTATAAATAAAGTAAACGTTTACATCAAAACAATGTTACATTAGCTCGGTTCCTGAAATTGAGAGATTACATGGCATAATTACTTTTACAAAATATAATAATGCAATCAAATCTCTAGTTGTATGTATGCTGAATCGAGCTAATAATCCCTGCTTGTGCAGCCAACCTACTGCTGGGTACCTGTGATAAATACTAAAATGGGTCAGCGAAAACGCTGGTGAGCTCACAGGTTTGTATGTCAATGTATAGTTGTCAGAACCGCAAGATTTATATTGAATTTAAAATGCAATTAAGCAAAATAAAAGTTATACAATCCATGAGCACATAGTCTGAGCTTAACTTGAGTGCTAGGTCCAATTAAGGAAACCTAACTGGTTTGCCTCCTACGAGTGTCTAATCCACACTCGTCTTCCCAAATGCTAATACATCCGTTTGACCGGTTAGTGCGTGCTAACCCGGATGAGGATTGTCAATCCCATATGATATCATATACTAACATTCACGCTAAAATATTAGAGACTATGCTTATAGAGGACTTTAATTGATTAGCTTGAAACTCATGTAGTATTTGAAGTTTGGCACTTGCGTTCTACTTGTAAAACAAATCAAAGTAGTAATATCACACCCCTAGTTGAAAAGCAGTGAAAAAATGGGGCCATGAAACTCACCTGAGTCTTGAAGTGTTTAATTTAATAAACTTGAAGTAATTAGCTGTGAATTGGTGTCCAAAGTCTTGAAACCTGAATGTGTCCACGACACTTGAATTGTTATTAATTGTACCGGTATCTCGAAAGACTACCATTTAAATTGTTTGTTTAACTTGATGTCCAAATTACCCCGATTTGGTTGATTGTATTGTTACAAGTTACTTCGACTTGTTTGATTAAATTGATACAAGTTACAACGACTTGTTTGATCTTTGAAGTATGTTTTGAAAGCGCGTACGGCCCGTTGGTGATTAATTGTAATAATAGTCTTGAGGTTATTACATTGATTTCGAAGCGTTACTCTTGAAAGGAAAATTTCATTACGTTTGAAAAGTTGTATCGTGTAAGCGTTTGAAGTTGTACAAGTTTGACACTTGTTGTAAAAATGTGCTTACGGAATCTAAGTACGGGGGTCCGGGGGCAGCGCTGTGACACCCGGTCAAAAATGACCCAAATTACCGTCCTAATTTGAACTTTAATTACGAAGTATTAAATAATCAGAAACAATTATTTAATAATCACACGTACACAAATTTGGTAGAACGCAGAAACCCAAAATAGATTTGGTGAAAAACATTTTCAAACAAAGTATTATTATTGAGAATAATAACGACGTACTCCGAAAACTATTTAGATACATTTTAGATACAGAAAACTATCCGTGTATTTCGAGTTAAACTAAGATATATTTTTATATCTCATTGGAAGTATTTTTATAGAATATTTCAATTATAAACATATACGAAATAATATTTGGAAAATTTTCATTTTTAGATATTAAACTATTATACGATCGGGTACACAAACACGGGTCGAAAAATACCAACCACCTCAATAATTGAGGCCGGTATATACAACCGACCTCAATTATTTTCTTCACACAAAACACACTCTCGGCTCTCACTCTCTCGGTCTTTTCTCTTTGGATTTTCGGATCATCAAACACAACAACAACAACAATCATCAGTATCATCATCATCTAGCTCATCAACATCATCATCACCATCTTCTTCTTCGTCTTCATCATCATCATCCTCACGGTCTCGTTTTAAAAATTGTAAGGAAACGATCACTTTTACGTTTATTACTCATTATATATTAGTTTTAGCATGATATAAACTGTCTATAATTGATTGGAGACCAAAACATACCAAAATTTTGTTAAAATTTGAACACACTCTGTAACCATGAACTGATGCTACAGTACCCCAAATAAACGACGCGATCGCGTCATTTTAAAAGGCAAAACAAGTTTACCAAACACAGATAATCATGCGATCGCGTGAAGGGTTAAAAGTCACGCGATCGGCCGAGGATGTCACGCGATCGGGTCAATGGAGTAATCACGCGATCGGCCGAGGATGTCACGCAATCGGGTCAAGGGAATAATCACACGATCGGCCGAGGGTTTCACGTGATCGCGTGAGTGGGGATTTTGGGTCAGACTTTTGTATACCAATATTTATATTCCAAGTACAAAACACAAATTGAAACGATTACGTATACTTCTAAATAACAATTTATGCAAACTAATTAAGTGTTTTCATGCGATATACAAATGTACGAAAGGAGTTTATACAAAACAAACATTATTATATTTTCAAAATATAATCCCGAACCACTACAAAGAGCCGTGTACTAAATGATACTTCATATGTAATACAATTCGAATACATTGAACATAATTAACCATATGAACAACTAAACAACTAAACAAACGAATTATTACGCGTACACTTACAAACATACAATCTTGCATGTTTAGGACGTTAGGAGATTACTGTTGGAATACGTACGTGCATTAGGATTGCTGGCTCTACAGGTGAGTCTTACAGCCCCACTTTTTACTGTTTTCACATTTGGGGGAGATGCATTACTTGTTTTACTCGAACACATGTACTTACACACTTGATTACAAACTGATTTACTGGTATATCGATTGCATGAGGTTACTTAATCCAATGAAGTCCCTTTAATCATAGTCGTCAGTTATGGTCTTAAGCGCGAGTACTAGTAAATGGATCCATTAGGACTGACAATCCTCACCCAGGGTAGCACGCACTACCCCGAACATTCAGTATAAATGGGTGTTTCTTACTCGTTACATATGAATGTTCTGGATTAGCATTCACGAGGGCAAAATCACTGATTGTTAAGCTTCGACTATGGTGCTCATGGCAATATATACGGAAACTATTGCAACTGTGCAATATTTACTCAATGATTTTACAAGCTGATGTGTTCAAACTGTACTTACTATACACCTGTGAGATTCACCAACCTTTTGGTTGACCTGTTTTAGTAATGCATTCTCAGGTACACAGCAATATTAGGGTTGATCAGTATGGATGGCCCAGCAGGATATGCTTTAGTAGCTCGAGTCGCATGCAATTACACATATGAAGATTTTACTTGCATTATCTTTTGTATAATGATTATGTACTTAAAATCTAACAAAACAAGTTGCGAACTCATTAATGATGTATTACTTTTGAAAACTTATGTATTAATGTAACATCTACTACAACGTCTCATTTAGAGTCGTTTGCTTGTACTTTGGGTTTGATTATTGATTAGTCACGCCCCAAAACAGTCGCTTCCGCAAAGCATTAAATTGGGGTTGTGACAGATTGGTATCAGAGCCTAAGGTTATAGCGAACTAGGTTGCATTTAGTGGGCCTAGACTATGACCGTTAGGCAGTATTCCTCATTAGATATAACTGGTTCAGGGATTTCAGCATACGAGTTTAATTTAACATAGCCTGATCAACTATGTACAATTAAATGAGGATGATGTAAGATCTGAAAGGGGTTATGTTGAACAGGAATGCACTAGTTGACTTTGACCACGAGAGAACCGTGACTTGTACTTGTTCTGTGATAGATACAACTAGGTGGATAATAAGTGTATATAGGTTACACCTATATAATTAGGCTTATTGAGATCCTCCGAAATTCAGTAACACACTCACTGCGCAAACACACTTTAGAATAGGCCTATGGTAAGTTGATCGAATCAGGAAAAATAGTACCGGGATGTACCCTGACAGAGAGGGTCATCTCTTCGAAATAGGCTTACCCTAGGTAGAGATTAAGAACTTCTACGCCTTACTCTGCACAAACTGGTCAACAGAGGACCATTCTTCACTCATTCATCAGTTTTAACATTCGAATCCAGTATTTCTCTAAGTATAAATCTTTTCCTACCTCCTTATCACATTCCGCAAAACTACTGATACATGTACGGATGTAATATCCTTTTCACTTTTGAAAACTTTAATCCTCGTAATCATTTGAACTCGCAAGTTGGATGATTACAATCACTGTTATTCTACGCTATTGATTGTCACTTGTGTTGTGATATATTACTGTTATATATGCAACTACGATGATCATATTCTTGTACAAAACTCTGACATGTCCCTTATCTTCAATGAAGGAACATGCCTCCACGACAAAAGTTCACTCAAGCTCAGGTTGATCGACTGGTTGCTGACGCAGTACTTGCCGAGCGACAACGATCTGAAAGTGCTGAGACACCACCAAATGCCCCTGTAGTGAAACCCTGCACCTACAAAGACTTCCTTAACTGCAATCCTTTGAGCTTCAAAGGCACAGAAGGTGCCATTGGGTTGTTACGATGGATGGAGAAGACAGAGGCAGTCTTTCGCATCTGCAGTTGCCCTGAGAACTGTAAGGTCAAGTTCTCCACCTACACTTTCATGGATGATGCTCTGACATGGTGGAACACTTATGCTGACTCCATAGGCCAAGACATTGCTCTGGAAACTCCTTGGGATGAACTGAAGAAAATGCTCAAGGATGAGTATTGTCCCAGGGATGAAATTCAACAGCTTGAGGCGGAATTCTGGAATCTCTCCACTCAAGGGAACGACATTGCCAGCTACACCTCTCGATTCAATCAGTTGGCACACCTTTGCCCATCAATGGTCGATACAGAATCCAAGCGAATTGAGCGCTATCTTTGGGGACTTCCTCCACAAATTCAGGGAATGGTTACTTCGTCAAACTCTCCCACATTTCATGGTACAGTGCGTATGGCACACAAACTGATGGCACAAATGGTTCGTCAAGGAACCGCTGGCGACAAAACTACTGGAAACAGCTCGGGAGATAACAAGAGGAAAGCTGATGGAAACTCTGGAAGTCAGAGCCAAGCTAGCAAGAAGCCTGCAACTGCTCAGGCCAACATCTCTGAATCTGATGACAAGAAAGAGTATAAGGGAAGAAAGCCCTATTGCTCTAAGTGCAAACTTCATCATGATGGTCTATGTCCTTGCACCAAATGCAAGCGGTTTGGACATCTGACCAAGGACTGTAAAGAAACCACCACTGGTACCGACACCTCTGCACCCAAAGCCTGCTATGAGTGCAATGGTACTGGGCATTTTAAGAGAGATTGCCCAAAACTGAAGGGCAAAAACAACAACGCTGCTAAGGGCAGGTTCTATGTACTTAATGCTGAAGGTAATCACCAGAACCCTAGACTTATTGACTTACTCAACACGGGTACGCTCACTCCCGGATAACCAAAACCGCATCTGTACTACTTACTTGAATATGTTCTATTACTGTTTAGTACTTTATGTGTTTCCTAAGATTCTAAGTACAAATAGAATAAGGAAATTGGCGAACTATTTCAGGTAGACAGTATGAAACCGATGGAATCGGTAATACATACAAGTATGATTAGGCTATTATGGGATATTGGCATATATACATACATAGGCCTAGACTACATACTACTCACTAGGCTATTATATACTGGATGTATAGGAATAGGCCTTTACTTGATGATACATTTGAGACTGTCTACACCACTGCCACAAACAAACATACTGATTTCAACGTCCTTTGATAAGAAGATCGGGACTCTATTTTAAACTGCTACAGTCTACAAAATTTTTATGTTTACAACGTACTCCGTCGTACTGTTAGGCGAACCCTAGGAAAATCATTTTCAACAATTTTAACATGCTTTTACCCCGGACTTTTCTTAAAATCTGTTTTCAAATAAATTTTGTTAAACGAGATTTCAAAACTTTGTCGCTGACAAGAATCTCAACCAAACTATTTATTGACTAAAGTTTTCGACAAACTTCAAAGTTTTCAATCGACTTTCACTATCAAAATTTTCTGACAAATGTACTTTTAACAAACATGTTTCAAAATTTCTTATGAAAAGTTCTAAAGAAATTTTCAAAACTTCAAAACCGTTCAAACTTGCTTACTGTACACAATTTGATACAAAACTGCAGACCTTGAATGGTCAACAAAATTTCACAGTACACAATGACCTCCTTGCTGTTATAGGAGCAAAACCTACCAGAATCTGAATAGGGATGGGATTATGGTAACTCGCTAGCAACCTATCTGCTTTCATACTATTCACTGGATAAACTATACTTGCTACTTGATACTTGTTATGTTTTCCCTAGATTCTAAGTGCACAATAGGGTTAGGGGAAAATAACAATTTAGATCTATAGTCTCTATATATGAAACTAGTTTTAGCACAAAGGTATAGGAATCACATATCCTACGCTGTTGTATACCGGAAAACATACCGGTTGACTTTTATATACTGGGTAACGTCCCGAGTAAAACAAATTTTTGGGTGACGACTCACATAAAACCGTATTTTGGGTAACATCCCACATAAACCTGAAATGTGCTAAACCACTTCGTTTCTGTATGAGACTGATAGAGTCTAAGGTGGACTACTAGTGCAAAAGTAGTTGTACTCAAGCAATTGGCTGAATGATTAACTTTGTCCTACCGACAAAACCCTCAAGGATTTACTGAATTACTTTAGGCTACTAGTACACATTGTAGCTACCCTATAGTGATCGACTGGACTGATCATGTAGGCACAATAGTCAAAATATCTCGAAACTTCATTTCAAATTCCTTAGTTGCCGGAAAGGCACTAGTTCAACAAGGGGAGATAGACAACTCTAGATAGGTGTTGTCAGACTTACATAGATAACACGCGAACTATAACTTGAATACAACGATAAAAACTACGAACAAATTTCGGGACGAAATTCTCCTAACAAGGGGAGAATGTGACACCCGGTCAAAAATGACCCAAATTACCGTCCTAATTTGAACTTTAATTACGAAGTATTAAATAATCAGAAACAATTATTTAATAATCACACGTACACAAATTTGGTAGAACGCAGAAACCCAAAATAGATTTGGTGAAAAACATTTTCAAACAAAGTATTATTATTGAGAATAATAACGACGTACTCCGAAAACTATTTAGATACATTTTAGATACAGAAAACTATCCGTGTATTTCGAGTTAAACTAAGATATATTTTTATATCTCATTGGAAGTATTTTTATAGAATATTTCAATTATAAACATATACGAAATAATATTTGGAAAATTTTCATTTTTAGATATTAAACTATTATACGATCGGGTACACAAACACGGGTCGAAAAATACCAACCACCTCAATAATTGAGGCCGGTATATACAACCGACCTCAATTATTTTCTTCACACAAAACACACTCTCGGCTCTCACTCTCTCGGTCTTTTCTCTTTGGATTTTCGGATCATCAAACACAACAACAACAACAATCATCAGTATCATCATCATCTAGCTCATCAACATCATCATCACCATCTTCTTCTTCGTCTTCATCATCATCATCCTCACGGTCTCGTTTTAAAAATTGTAAGGAAACGATCACTTTTACGTTTATTACTCATTATATATTAGTTTTAGCATGATATAAACTGTCTATAATTGATTGGAGACCAAAACATACCAAAATTTTGTTAAAATTCGAACACACTCTGTAACCATGAACTGATGCTACAGTACCCCAAATAAACGACGCGATCGCGTCATTTTAAAAGGCAAAACAAGTTTACCAAACACAGATAATCACGCGATCGCGTGAAGGGTTAAAAGTCACGCGATCGGCCGAGGATGTCACGCGATCGGGTCAATGGAGTAATCACGCGATCGGCCGAGGATGTCACGCAATCGGGTCAAGGGAATAATCACACGATCGGCCGAGGGTTTCACGCGATCGCGTGAGTGGGGATTTTGGGTCAGACTTTTGTATACCAATATTTATATTCCAAGTACAAAACACAAATTGAAACGATTACGTATACTTCTAAATAACAATTTATGCAAACTAATTAAGTGTTTTCATGCGATATACAAATGTACGAAAGGAGTTTATACAAAACAAACATTATTATATTTTCAAAATATAATCCCGAACCACTACAAAGAGCCGTGTACTTTATGAAACTTCATATGTAATACAATTCGAATACATTGAACATAATTAACCATATGAACAACTAAACAAACGAATTATTACGCGTACACTTACAAACATACAATCTTGCGTGTTTAGGACGTTAGGAGATTACTGTTGGAATACGTACGTGCATTAGGATTGCTGGCTCTACAGGTGAGTCTTACAGCCCCACTTTTTACTATTTTCACATTTGGGGGAGATGCATTACTTGTTTTACTCGAACACATGTACTTACACACTTGATTACAAACTGATTTACTGGTATATCGATTGCATGAGGTTACTTAATCCAATGAAGTCCCTTTAATCATAGTCGTCAGTTATGGTCTTAAGCGCGAGTACTAGTAAATGGATCCATTAGGACTGACAATCCTCACCCAGGGTAGCACGCACTACCCCGAACATTCAGTATAAATGGGTGTTTCTTACTCGTTACATATGAATGTTCTGGATTAGCATTCACGAGGGCAAAATCACTGATTGTTAAGCTTCGACTATGGTGCTCATGGCAATATATACGGAAACTATTGCAACTGTGCAATATTTACTCAATGATTTTACAAGCTGATGTGTTCAAACTGTACTTACTATACACCTGTGAGATTCACCAACCTTTTGGTTGACCTGTTTTAGTAATGCATTCTCAGGTACACAGCAATATTAGGGTTGATCAGTATGGATGGCCCAGCAGGATATGCTTTAGTAGCTCGAGTCGCATGCAATTACACATATGAAGATTTTACTTGCATTATCTTTTGTATAATGATTATGTACTTAAAATCTAACAAAACAAGTTGCGAACTCATTAATGATGTATTACTTTTGAAAACTTATGTATTAATGTAACATCTACTACAACGTCTCATTTAGAGTCGTTTGCTTGTACTTTGGGTTTGATTATTGATTAGTCACGCCCCAAAACAGTCGCTTCCGCAAAGCATTAAATTGGGGTTGTGACAAGCGCCCCTGGTTAGCGGGGTCCAAGGGGCGGCAGCCCCTGGCGGGGTCCAAGGGGCAGAGCCCCTGGCTGGGGTCGAGCTGCCAGGTCAGCTTGGAAAATTTTTATTTCTACTATATTGCTTTAAGGAAAAACGCATCTGGACTTGAAATTGGGTGAAATCGAGTGATAAAATTTAGGGTCTCGACACTTAGTGAAAATCTGTGTTTTCTGGTTTGTGCGACGTTGGGTGCGACGTGAGTGTTTGCGTCGCATTTTGCGACGTTCGCAATTCAATGCGACGTAGGGTGCTGCGTCGCTAATGCGACGTTGGTTAAGTTGGCGACGTTAAGGTCTGCGTCGCTATGTGCGACATTCGCAAGTCAATGCGACGTAATAGGCTGCGTCGCTATATGCGACATCGAGGATTCGTGCGACGTAAGTCGCTGCGTCGCATTTGCTCCAGGCCAAATGCGACGTACGGGATCTGATCGGAGTTTCAACTTCAAAAACGCATTTTCCGGCCATCGATCAGCCTAATATTTTTACCCAACCTATTTTAGGACATTACAAGGTTATACAAACAACTAGCAAGTGATAATACTTAGAAACGAGAGTTTTCGGAGTTGTGTCGGAAACTTACAAATCGCCGAAATGAAATTTCGGAAAGATAGAAAGATAGATCGTTGCGTGGTGGTCGTGAATCTCTAAAAATCTTGAAGATCCGAAGTCGTTTGATGCTAGTTTTTGGCGATTGATGCAAATGGTGGTGATGATGATATTTGAGAGAAAAGAGAAGGAAGAGAGAGAGAGAGATAAAAGAGAAATGAGAAAAGAAAAGAAATGGGGAGGTGATTAAGGGATCTCCTCCCTTTTTCAGTCTCCGCGAAGTGTCCCGTGCGGTGTTCGTTTCCCCGATCGTTTAAACGCTAAATATTTATTTTATATGTTTTAATATACGTTTTTAAAATACGAATAATTATTCAGTATTTTTGTTGAAGTATTTTACCAAACATTTAATAATTATATTATAAAGGTGATTTGTCTCATTTTGTTTGCGAAGTTACATTTGATTCGCGTTTATATTAATTGTGTAATAAGACTTGGATACGAAATATTGTTGACATAATATTTTTAAGTATGATAACGTTATTAATAATCCTTGTATTACTTAATAAAATATTGTTCACCAACGTCCGTATTTATTGTATCGAAATTCATTTGATTTGAAACTCGTACGATTTATACAAACCGCATAATTGTGTAGATATATATTCAACAATATATATAATAATTGATACATTAATTAGCCTAACACAGAACTAATTACATGTATTAAACTTGATTAGGCACTAAATTCTAGTCCTAAATTGACGGGTGTCACAGAATCAATATGGGTGTTGTATTTATCAACTCCCATTTTTGAAAGCATTCAACTTTTACCCAATATCTATTGTGTGTACCCGATTAACGGGTGATATTTTTAATGTATACAACTTTTAAAATGCATCTTTTAATGTATTTTATTTATGGTACTTTTGATGATGTGTCAACTTTTATGGATGTTACGTGAGACACCCTACGTAGATGACACGTTATCAAAATACATTAAAGCACGTTTTTTGAAAGTTCTATGCGTTACAAACATCACCCATTAGTTGGGTACACACAATAAGTATTGAGTATTAGTTGAATACATATACAAATACTTATCACAATAATAATATATTATTAACTATATATGTTGGTCACTTTCAATTTCAACATGATAATACCAATTTTTTTAATAATAGTACTATTATTATATATAATTTTATTTGTTAATTCGTCCTGTTATATTAGAAGTATTGTTTATGTCTTGTTGACTCAGTTATAATAGAGTAATACTGTAACTTGGGATCAACCAGTTTGCCGTTCCATTTAATTCAGAAAAGTGTAATTCATGATCAAACAAAAATTACACTTACGTTAAATTAAAAACATCTATATTTTTGTCATATCGAATTATATGATTAATTAAAAAATAACACATTAATCAAATGGGTGTTTGAAGATTTATTTAGGTCAAGTATATATACAATTTACAAAATATACAATTTAAAATCACAAGTAAAATACAGTAATCTATGATTTTTTGTTTCTGAAAATAAAAAGTAACACACTCAAAATTTTAAGCTAAAGTAATTTTTATAGTTTTTTTAAGAAACTTTGCAAAAATAAAATAAAAAAACCTTTCACTATTCATTTATGGAGTAATAGTAAATCTCCATTCACCTCCTCCTGGTGAATATAGGAGTTTACAATATGATATTATCTAAATTGAATAAAACTGAATATATAGTATTAGATAACGGATTGTAGTTTTATGAATTTCATTTGTAATCTCGCGTAGTTGCGAGTCAATAAACTAGATGATCCTTATCGACTACAAGGTAAATAATATTGTAACTAATATGCCATTTAATACAATAAGCTTCAACATCCAATTTAAAATGTAAGCTCTAGCCACCAACTAATAAGCCTTTAGAGGATTAGATAATATAGATGAATAAAATAAAATAAAAGTGTATTAAATTTTTAACTTCAAGTTAGTTATATAGCTTTTATGTATATTGTATTTTAAAATATTAAAAAAATATAACGAACGAATATAAATGAACAATCTGTCGAACAATTCACGAAATATTCACTGAACGTTTATTTCACTTACAGACCTAGACACATGGTAGCAACTTAAGTTTTCCAAGTTATGATAGGGAGAGCTCTTAGTCCACACATTTGGGTCGTTAGATCAATTTCATTTATATACTTTTTTTTAGGGGTGAGCAAAGTTAATCGTTAATAGCCCATAACCGATTAACCGACCCAAACCAATAAATGACGGTTCGGTTATAATTTTTTAATTAACCAACTAACTTTGGTCGGTTATGGTTAACAAACCATAACCGACCCAAATTTACTGAAATTAACCGAACCACCCAATTATATGTATTTTTATAAATTTTTCACAAATGTATATAGTTATATTTATATTAGTTTTTCATATAAGTTTATTCATAAATTTCACTGTATACAACAACATATATCCTACTCCACTAAAGAGTTTTAAGTGATTATACGCACCATGTATATTAGTAGCAACTTGCCATCAAACACTATACCTCAACGATTAAATACATAATGGCCCAAATACAAAATTCCCATGCACACGTCCTGAATGAATTTCTCAGTTTACAATGATACACATTTTCATTTTGTTATAAATGAATTTCTCATTGAGTGTATATCTTGGAAAAAGAATAAGGAGGCGATTGTAAAAGAAAGTTAGGGATAAATGGGTGCCTTGCATTTTGTTAGATTGGTATCTTGGGTCTTTCACTAAAACCGATGGTGAACTGTTAACCGATTCATAACCGCCCAATTAGCCGATTAACCGTTGACAACTGACGGGTTTGATTTCTCATTAACTGACATGGCGGTTATGGTTAATTTTTGTCGCTTAACCGACCCATAACCGATCGATGCTCACCCTTACTTTTTCTAATCACATCCCAGCTCTCAAATCATATCTTCTACTTTACTTAATTTTTAAATTAATATTACGTAAACTTTTATTGATTTTTTTGTTTAAAAACGAAGTTTATATATTGCGGCCAAAAATATAACATACGCTGGTTTGTTAACACATGTATGGGGTGGTTTCATTTTAGATTTTTAAAAGAAACTTGATTACTAGAAAATCAACTGTATCCTTTGAATAAAAAATATGGATATTTCATAACGACCCTAATCACATGCATAATGATAAACAGATTTTGCATATAATCATATTATTAGTTAATTACATATTTTCAGTTTTACAAATGTGTTATCTGTAGATGATAGATTCATGTTGTTCAAAAAATAAATATATGTACTTATAGTCTTATACATACATACAATAATAAAGGATAGATTCATCATTCATGGAGAGGCGGAGCTAAGAAATTCAAATGGAGTGAGTGAAATTTTTTTATTTCTTTTATAGTTTTGTGGAGGCGAAAATTTTAAGTCATTAATATCTTTAAAAAAAATCTTTTACATAATTTAAAATTTCTTGTGAGGGTGGCTGTCTACGCTGCCCTCATCCCCCACCCTATATCCGCCATGGCTACAGCCAACTGGCCAAGCAGTGAAGTTATTGGTTATAAAGGCCATGATGTGAAAATTCTTATATGTATTTGAACTATCAACATAATTCGAATACAGCATTCAGTTAAAACGAGATACTTACAAGCAAGAAAAACATTACAGAAAAATAATTGAAATAATAGCTGGCTTGTCAGGCTGTACATTGGCTACCTGTACAATTTTTAGACAGCGTTAACGATCCTGCCAAGTTCACGGTTGTGTAGAAGAAGCAGAGGTTGTCTCAGTTGTCTTGTCCTTAAGCAATGGTGTTGTGTTTAATCGTTTAACTGTTGCATCTGTATTTTCTGTATCTTCATTGTATCTGTCCACACCATGAAGGAAAATACCTGCAACAAACAGGACATGGCAAAACAAAACTGTTACTTCACTGATTGGTTAATGGTAATGTGTTTGAGGAACAACATATCTGTTTAAGTTACGACATACACTGTTCCAAGAAAAAAGAAAAAAAAAAACACTTTGCTCGAACGTCAAATCATACCTATAAACCATATTCCAGATGCCAAAAACAGTATTGAAGTTAGGATCAGAGCAGATGTCCTCCAATTATTAATGTTGTCCTGCATTACATGCAAAAGTATGAGCAATTAAAATAGGTTTAACAACCAATATCACCTTTACAATCATTATAAATTTGCACGGCAGTAAGAATTAATAAAACAAAAGTATTTTTATAGCTATCAAACAGGAAATACACCTGAATAACTCCAACTAGAGGAGAGGAGGGCACATCACCAAAAACATGAATTGCCACGGTTGACATTGCCATAGATAATGGTCTCAAACTTGGTTTTACACTATGCAGACACACGAAATTTACCGGACCCTGCAGTAGACAACTTCATAAAAGTTTACACAAAAAGTTACCACTATAAAGGGTTAAGTGCTTGTATATGTCCTTAACTAAGGTCTGATATTCATAGTGTGTACCTAACTACTTGGACGTACATTGTATGTATATAATAACTTGTTATTTATTGCCATTGTATGTATTTTGGTGACGTGTCAACTTGTAAAGATGCCACGTGGCACCTTATATGAATAACACGTCACCAAAATACATACAATGACAATTTATAACAAGTTTTATACATACAATATACATCAGAACTTAGTTAAGTACATTTACAAGTATTTAACCCTATAATATAATGTCAAAGATCAATGAAAGAAGATTTACCTGAGTGGCAAATACAAGTATCTCTCCAATGAGGAAAAAAACTATAAAAGCATACAAGTTCTTGAAGCAAAAGGCACTGAAGCAAAATATTGCACCAAAAAAAGTAGCCGTGGAAAGAAGCTACATAGGATAAACAAGCTTAACTAAATAATTTGAAGTAGTAATAATAATAATATTAGTATTACAAGTGCTGATTTATAAGGCAAAATGCATACCTTAAAAGCATTGGGGATGGTGGAGTTCATGCGATCTAGAATAAAACCTCCTGCCAAAGTCCCCACAATTCCACCCACAATCGTGATTCCTCCAAACAACAGGTCAGCATTACTCTGTAAGCAAAGGCTTCCTCAATTTATTTGTCTCATCAAAATGAGGTTTATATTATATAGCCAATAGTTAAACAGCAGCTAAAGAAAGGTCAAATATGCTTACCATATGATATATGCTATAACCAGCCTTTGGTCCCCAGAATGAATATGCACCAATAACAAAATTGTATGCAATATAACCTAGAACATTGACAACGTATATCTTCTCAACTATAAGAGCTTTTATATCTTCCCAAAATCTTAATAAGCCAGATCTGCGATAAAGATAGTAAACACCCGTTTATAACAGTGAAGTCCTAAAAATAAAAATTTATTGGTTTGGCAACACACCTGGAAGGTTTGTTTGAGCTATGATTTGATACTGTAACATCTTTATCTGTTGTAATAACTGCATTGATACGAACTGTATTAAAATCATGATTCCACTGTTATTTCTTTCTTCTACAGAGTAAGAAATATAAGCGACTATTCTAGGAAGGGTCAATTACTAGATACAAAAACTCAAATACCCAAATGGAAAAAGATAAAAAAATATTAAAAATAAACTTTATATTTCAGCAGGAATAACTTCTTTCACATCTAATTTTTATTCTCAAAAAGCAAGATGAATCACCTTCAACTTCTATGACATTCGTCTCTGGAGTTGTAAATGAATTTTTTGACCCAGCTGGAGAGAAACCTGCATTTCATGGGCAACACCAGACAAAAATATAGCATCAAATGGTGATTAAAAAAAACAAACTTAAATTTAAATTACTGCTAAACAGAAAAAACATGAACATAAAAGTTATTAGTATTTTCTAATAGTTTGGACTTATTAAATTGCATTGAGTAAAAGCAAAATCAAGATCAGAAGTTTTAATCGGTAATTATCTCATGCATTAATATGTAGATTAGGAAACAGCTTCTTCATTACGGTTTTCTTTTTAATTTGTATACTAGTTACTTCATAGCCTTCATCTTAAGTAACTGAGCTCTCACATACATGCAGATATAAATATTAAATACACCCCCGTATCCAACACCCATATCCTTGCAACATACTGTAGAAAATAAGCTAACACCATTCTATTCAAACTATACCTTTCATTTGTAACGGTTTCATTACAAAACCCAAAATGGCAAATGGCAGCATCAGAATTGCTTCACCGAAAAATGCATAGCGCCAACCAAAGCCGTCTCCAACCTAGACATACGGAGCCATTATTAGTTTGACCTTTTACAACTAGAGTTAGGAGATGCAAAGTTTGATAAAAATGATGAGATGATTATTATATATCCTTGAGACGCGATAAATAATCCTACTAAAATGGTCACCATCATTATCATGCTTTTACTTACCCATCCACCATAAACATAACCAAGGGCGACTCCAGTTGGTATGCACATGTAGAATATTCCTAGCCAAGCTGTTCTCTGTAATTTTAAAAGATACAATCAAAGTTTATAAACATGATATGTGGCTATGTGCACAAATGTCAGGTGATTAGTAGGCAGTAGATGGAACCTGAGTTACTGGAGCATTATCGTCAATAAATGGAGCTGCAAGACTGATGAAAGAAGCCTCACCAACACCAACTAACCTGATAATCAATGAGTTGCTACTTATATCAGGATTCAAAACTAAGAAATCACATGTTATAAAGGTTCTATGGTGTTGCAGTCGACTCACATTCTACATATTGTGATGGACCAAAAATCAACTGAAAACCCACAACCAGCCGCAGCAAAAGTCCAGACTGACAATCCAACTCCAATAAGCCGAAATGGATTGATGCTGCATATATAAACGAGCATGAAACAACTGTTAACTAGTAGTCAGATATCTTAAAAGAACCCTTAATGGAAAGAAGGTGAAATCTTTGGATCCAATTAGTACCCAATGACGATAACGGGTGAATAAGTAACTTTAACTTACGACGTTGCCAAAATAAGAAACATTGTCATTTTTCAAGCAACATGTCAAATGGAAATCACAGGGCAATTATTACGAAGACTAGACGCCTTACCTCTTGGCCAACGATGCAAATATAGGAGATGCCACAAGAAGTCCAACCATGAAAGCAGAAGAAATCACACCATCTTTAAAATTGGTTAGGTTAAAATCACCCCTGTAAACCATAAGGCAGAATCATATCATTCACTATTCACCAACCAATCAAATAAAAGTAATGATATTTCAGATTATTACTTAAATTAGACTTAGGGCCTGTTTACTTTCCACTTAATGGTCTGTTTCCAGACTCTTCTTAATCCAGACAGATAAATTGCTGTTTCTTATTCACTTAATCTGAAAGGAATGTCTGTTTCTGAAATAGAAGGAAAAATGAAGCCCTTACCAAAAAGAGGCACTTAATGATAAATATACATTTTTTTCAACATTTTTTCTCCAATAGAATTTGAACACGTCATTTTTTATTCAAACTTTATATCATTTAAGTTCATCACTTTGGTCAAAACAAAAATTACATTTACATAAACAGCACTTGTTATAAACAGACATATTTATCCAGACAGACATCACATGTAAACAACACTTAATAGGAAAAAAAGTAAACAGCCCCTTACTGAATTCCACTACCACGCGAGCATACACCACTTTTTGTGCAAAGTCTGGGCCTTCCATTTACACCATTACTTGCGATCGCTCCTCGGTCCACATAATTTACCATATTGATCACGCAAAATATCACAAGCAACCTATACAAATACAACAAGTCAATGTACACCCCATTACTCAAATTATCAAAATTGAAAAAAAAAACATTGTCATTTCAACCTACTTTCATAAAATACCCAAGTAATCAATAATTAACGCTCTGATTCAAAAGGATTATATATATATATATATATAGTAATTAAAAAAAAAATCGAAATAACCAAAGCTCAAACCCTAGTTATTTTTCTAAGGAATACAAAAACCCAAAAGGCAAGCATCATGAAACTTCAACAACACAAATCAAAACCAAAACCAATTTCCCATTGAAAATAATAAAAATCGGAGAATTAGATGAACAACCACATTTATTTAGTGTGTCCATATAATGTTATTTTAAAAGAATTAAAAGAAAAGAATAAATAAAGATTGTACCTTTTTGGAGTAAACCAAGAAGGAGCAGGTTCAGATAAAGAATTTGAAGGATTAGGCATATCTGGTTCTGTTATTTTGTGAACAGGAACAGCAGCAACATCAGCAGCAGCAGCAGCAGCAGCAGGAGGTTGTGATTCTTGATCTTGAACTGCCTTGTTAGATCCTCCATCAGCATCACCCATATATTATTATTATTATTATTATTATTATGAATATATGTGTGTGCGGGTACAGAGAAATAAAGATGTAGTCGTATGATATTATTTTATATATTCCTTCCTAACAGCAAGTATATTTAATTGATGTGGGTATCAAGTAAAATCGGTTGATATGACCTTTTTTCCACACAAGATGGTGATGCCTGATTGTTTCTTGATGAAGTAAATTAAAAAAATGGTTTGTTTGATTAAGGAAGTAAAGAGAGAGTTTGTTTATGTGGATTCTGTTTGGATTGGTATGTATGGTTTTATTTATTTTGTGTTTGAATCAACAAGAAATTGAAATCTGATGAGTGGGAGAGAATTTAAACAGCTTTTCCGTAACTTTATTATTATTATTATTATTATTATTATTATTATTGGCTAGGGTAGGGCCCATCTGACCTTTTTCTAATTACGTTTCTACGCTAACCATAATCAATCCATATGCCTCAATAGTTAATAGTCAGATTATTATTAATTCCTTTAAAAAACATAAAAAAGAAGAAGGTGAATTAACGTTTCTTATGCGATGGTTGTGCTTTGACATGATACAAGCAGGCAGGGACGGAGCCAGAAATTCTCGATAGTGGGGGCGAAAAAAAATTATTTTTTATTTCTTTAATAGTTTTGTGGGGGCGAAAATTTTAAAATGTAATTAATACCTTAAAAAATTTTCTTTTTTACGTAATTTAAAAATTCTTGTGGGGGCGACTGCCTACGCTACCCCCGCCCTGTCTCTGTCCCTGCAAGCAGGAGGTGTTTGGGTTATGGTACAAATACAATTCATTGATTTGCTTATTACCCACTTTGTCCCAAAATAAATAAGCGTCCAAAATAATTTTTCATTAGTTTAAGAAATTATGTTGTCTGATAGTAAAGATGACACATTTGCCCTTACTTTTTACGCACAATCACATAGTCACATGTATTAGTTTTGAGATAAATATATTGATGGTTAAATGGTAAAATTAATACGACATTTTTGAAAATGGACACTTATTTTAGGAGATATTAAATGGAAAGGTGGATACTTACTTTGAGACGGAGGGAGTAACATTTTAGCTTTTGAAGTTGATAAGTTCATTTGATCAAGTCTTATCAATGTTGCCTTCATAAAATCGGATTTTTAGCTCAAATAAGCTAAAAAGCCATAGGAATCAGGGCCATCTTCGAAGGTGGACGAGGTGGTCGACCACCTAGGACTTCCAAATTATAGGGCCTCAAATTGTGTGTGTTTGTGTATATGTATGTGTGTGTGTGTGTATATATATATATATATATATATATATATATATATATATATATAGTTGAGGGATCTAAAAAGAAGATAAATTTTATGGAGAAGAGGGAGAAGGAATCCTGACCAATCATTTCATTTTTAGGTCAAAGGGTATATTAGTCCTTTGTAATTTGATTCTTTTATTTAATATTTTGTAATTTAAGTGCATTAATTTTGGGCGGTTTACCAATCTGTCACACCCCCTTTTTCGGGTTGCGGAAGCGAATCGGGTCGGGGCGTGACTAATCAATAACCATAGCACCAAAAGTATACAGTGAACGACTCTACATGAGATGTTGGAAAAATAGTACGTTACATTAGTATTCCCAAGTACATAACCATTAATACAAAAGTAATGTCGTAATATCTTCAAGTAGTTACATGCATGCGACTCGAGCTAATAAGTAGATCCTGCTGGGCCATCCTACTGTGGCTGCGTACCTGAGAATACATTACTAAAAAGCGTCAACCAAAAAGGTTGGTGAATCTCACAGGTTTATAGTAAGTAAATCAATTTAACACAATTTAGTATAACAGTCCACAAAAGCAGTATCGTAGTAAAAGTGTTTGCACAATTTGAGTAAACAGTAAGGAAGTTTATATGTGTAATCATTCGGTAATCAGTCATTGTTTCAGTGCCATCGGGTAGTAACCCATGGTAGCAAGTAAGTAGTTGTCCAGTAATCAATCATTGCACCTTTGCAATAGGGTAGTAACCCTTAGTAGTAATCCGGTAGTTTATCATTGTATCAGTGCCATCGGGTAGTAACCCATGGTAGTAATCCAGTAAAGTAGTAAGTAATCATTTCACGAGTGGAATAGGGTTTGATATACATGCTGTGAGCATCATAGTCGAAGCTTAACAATCAGTGATTTTGCCCCCGTGAGTGCTAATCAAAAAACACTCATATGTAACGAGTAGAAAACACCTGTTTATACGAGTAACGGTTCGTGGTGGCGCTACCACCCCAGGTGGGGATTGTCAGTCCCATATGGATCCATATACTAAAACTCGCGCTTATCCGATAACTGACGACTATGATTCAGAGGCCTTCATTGGATTAAACGTAACTCAAGCAGTACCGTATATCAGTAAGTCCGTACATTTGTAAATCAGTGAGTCGGTAAGTCGATGAGACTGTAAGTGTATTAAGTCTGTAAGGTCTGTAAGACCGTAAGTCGGTAAACGGTAATTCAGTAACACAGTGAGTCGGTTAAGTACACAGTGAATCAGCAAGGTACAACAGTTTGTAAAGTTTGTAAAATAATGGTTCGATGAGTACAAGTCAAACTAGTAATTTAGTAAAAACAGCAATTTCAGGTATTCAAGTAAAATCAAGTGATGCATCTCCCCAAAACAGTAAAACAGTAAAAAGGGGCCGTGAGACTCACCTGAGGAGCTAGCGGTCCTAGAGCATGTTTATATCCAAGTCGAAATCTCCTAGTGTCCTAAATACGCGAGATTAAAATAAGTAAATGGATGTTTAAAGTATATCATCCATATTAAATGTTTATCCGGTTAATTATGTCCAAATTATCCGGTTCATGCTTATGTATGGAGTTTGTCGATTGTGTACGAACCATTTGTGACTAGTTTAAATTATATTCCATAAATATAATTAAGTTGATTTCGTATAAATATAACTTGTATAAATATACTTCGCATTATTTTGTCGTGTATATATATAAACATATATATATATATATATATATATATATATATATATATATATATATATATATATATATATATATAAAATTTCTCTAATGAAAATGTTAATATTAATTATTAATTATTAGGTAATTAATAACACATTAGTGACTTGTAAGAACACTAGTTGCCATATTAATTAAGTCATTATTAAAATAACTTGAATCATTCGTTTGGTTTGCGACATTGGGTTAAATATCAAAAACTATGAAAAATTATCATTTTAAGCGACGCTTATTTTTGTGTCTCAAATGGCTGATTTTTGGTGTCACTGGGCAGTTAGCGACGCTTGATGAAGTGTTGCTGAAAAGGGTTAGCGACACTTTAGAAATTAAGCCGGTTGGAGTGTTTCCGGGTTGGCCCCCGGGTTCGGGTCGACCCGCCAATTATGGTTTCTCAGCTTCAATTCAAACGAAATCAAAATAAACGAGTTCCTAACATAATCCTCGAGCATAATCGGTTTACAAAACACTAATACGTGGAGATTACAAGTTTTTAACTCGAAATAATTATAGAAAAAGAAGGTTTCTCACGGATTAAAAATGGTGTCCGATGATGACGGCGAGATGATGATGTTGTTAACGATGATGATGATGATATTACTCCACCGTTACTGTTGCCAATCGAGTTGTTTTTGTTGTTGATTATTATTTCGAAATGATGATGGTTGTCGGTTGTGTGTGTACACCGAGAGAGATGTGTGAGGTTTTTAGATGGGGAAGATGAACATGGTGATGATGATATGGTGTTGCTGTAGCTACTCGATCTGCTGCTGTTGCCGTGATGTTATTGTTATTGTTAAGTAAAATTTTGTTGTTGTTTGTTGTAGAGAAAGAGATCGAGGTAAAAGATAGATAGATTAAGAAGAAAGGATAAAGAAAGTAAACAAAAAGGGGTGTTGAGTTTCTTTTTGGTCAACAAGAATGCTCGGACCAGATCCACAAAACGTGGAGGCTGGCCGGCTCTACTTATTTAGCTCCAAGTCGAAGTACAAAATACCCGTGTTTTCGTACCCGATTGCAAAGTAGTATAATATTTCTAAATGATAAATTTCTAACTATGAAATCTTATATGTTTTTAATCGAAGTATTTTATAAAAATACTTTTAGTGAGATATAAAATTATATCTTTGTTTTACTTTGAACTTACGGATAGTTTTCTGTGTTCAAAATGTATTAAAATTTCTAACGGAGTAAATAATTATTATTCTCGACAATGATCCTTTGTTTGAAAATGTTTTGCACTAACGTTTGTAATTTAGTTTACACGTTCTGTCAAATTCGTATGTACAAGATTTTTAAATAATCTTTTCATGTTATATATATATATATATATATATATATATATATATATATATATATATATATATATATATATATATATATTATATAATACTTGTATACTTTGGTTATTGCGCATATGTGATACGCGAAATAAAATTTTAAATTTGGCGCGAAATTTGGGTCATTTTTGACCGGGTGTCACATTCTCCCCTTGTTAGGAGAATTTCGTCCCGAAATTCGTTCGTAGTAAGTATTGATGAGTCGAAGTATTGGTCGGTGCATATCCTAAGTAAGTTTGTGAAATTTTCATAAGTGACACACTCGTCTATCTAAGATTGTCTACCTCCCCTTGTTGAACTATTGCTCTACTGGCAACGAAAGGAATAAAGGAAATGAGTTTTGATATCTTAGACCATTTTGTCTGTGAGAGTAAATTCAGTAAGTCAGCCAGTTGCTAAGGTGTAGCTACTCTTTGCACTAGTAGCCTAAAGTAAAGCAGTAACTCCCACTGCGTTCGTACAGTTTGTAACAGCAAGTAGTATCGTAGCATAACTTAGACTCTATCAGTCTCTTATAGAAACTAAGTGGTTTAGCACAAATTAGTTTTATGGGGATGTTACCCACAATATAAAAATTAACCGGTATGTTTTCCGGTATAAGGCAGTGTAGGATCTGTTATTCCTATTTATATAAGCTAAACCTCATCTCGTATATAGAAACTATAGAAACTAAATTGTCATTTTTCCCTAACCCTATCGTGCACTTAGAATCTAGGGAAAACATAAAAGATATCGGGCAGCAAGTAAGATCTATCAAAGTAAATAGTGCAAGGGCAGTCAGGTTATTAGTGAGTGACCATACCCGTGTTTAGTAAGTCAAGTTGTTGTTTTCTAACCCTAACATATTTTTCGGATTTAAATCATAGAATGTAACAGTAAGTAACAATTAAGATTCAGTAAGGCAACTAATCACAAAATAGTTAGACTGTTTAAGAATGAGAACACCCACGCCCTCATTCGAGATTTGACAAATTTTCTTATAGGGGCAAGGATGTCATTGTATATTGTGAAATTTTTGCTGACCATCAAAAATTTGAAATTTATATAAAGTTGGGTACTATTAATAAGTTTACACGGTTTTGAACTTTAAGATTTTGTAAAACATTTCATGAGAAATTTTGCAAAATGTTTGCTAGAAATACCTATGTTAGAAAACTATAATTGAGAAAGTCTGTCGAAAACTTGAAGTCCGTTGAAAATTTGAGTCGATGAGTAGTTTGGTTGAAACTCTTGTAGGTGGCAAGACTTTGAAAATTCTGTTTAACAAAATTTGAAAAAAAAAAAAAAAAAACAAGAGTTATGAAAATTTTTGAGGGAAGAGGCCTGTTGAAATTTGTTGAAAGCAGTTTTCCTAGGATACACCTAAATGTAATGTGGAGTGAGTTTCAAAATGTTTTAGACGTGAAATTAGGTAGATGGTAGTAAACAAATACAAAGTCTCGTTCCTCATATCGAGGGACGCTGGAGTAGCTATGTTTGTCGTTTACAGTGGTGTAGGTGGTAACGAGAGTATCATTGTATAAGGGCTATTCCTATACCTTCAGTATATAATAGCCTAGAGAGTAGTATGTAGTCGAGGCATATATATGTATATATACCTATATCACATAAAAGCCTAATCATATATGTATATACCATATATACATATATATCCACCTAGTCGTGTCTAGCACAAAACAATTAGTGGTCCCGATTCTCTCGTGGTCAGAGTCAGCTAATGCATTCCTGTTCAATATAACCCCTTTCAGATCTTACATCATCTTTGTTTAATTGTACATAGTTAGCTACGCTATGTTAAATTAAATCCGTATGATGTAATCCCTGAACCAATCATACCTAATAATGAATACTGCCTAACGGTCATAGTATAGGCCCACTACATGCAACCTAGTTCACTATAACCTTAGGCTTTGATACCAATCTGTCACACCCCCTTTTTCGGGTTGCGGAAGCGAATCGGGTCGGGGCGTGACTAATCAATAACCATAGCACCAAAAGTATACAGTGAACGACTCTACATGAGATGTTGGAAAAATAGTACGTTACATTAGTATTCCCAAGTACATAACCATTAATACAAAAGTAATGTCGTAATATCTTCAAGTAGTTACATGCATGCGACTCGAGCTAATAAGTAGATCCTGCTGGGCCATCCTACTGTGGCTGCGTACCTGAGAATACATTACTAAAAAGCGTCAACCAAAAAGGTTGGTGAATCTCACAGGTTTATAGTAAGTAAATCAATTTAACACAATTTAGTATAACAGTCCACAAAAGCAGTATCGTAGTAAAAGTGTTTGCACAATTTGAGTAAACAGTAAGGAAGTTTATATGTGTAATCATTCGGTAATCAGTCATTGTTTCAGTGCCATCGGGTAGTAACCCATGGTAGCAAGTAAGTAGTTGTCCAGTAATCAATCATTGCACCTTTGCAATAGGGTAGTAACCCTTAGTAGTAATCCGGTAGTTTATCATTGTATCAGTGCCATCGGGTAGTAACCCATGGTAGTAATCCAGTAAAGTAGTAAGTAATCATTTCACGAGTGGAATAGGGTTTGATATACATGCTGTGAGCATCATAGTCGAAGCTTAACAATCAGTGATTTTGCCCCCGTGAGTGCTAATCAAAAAACACTCATATGTAACGAGTAGAAAACACCTGTTTATACGAGTAACGGTTCGTGGTGGCGCTACCACCCCAGGTGGGGATTGTCAGTCCCATATGGATCCATATACTAAAACTCGCGCTTATCCGATAACTGACGACTATGATTCAGAGGCCTTCATTGGATTAAACGTAACTCAAGCAGTACCGTATATCAGTAAGTCCGTACATTTGTAAATCAGTGAGTCGGTAAGTCGATGAGACTGTAAGTGTATTAAGTCTGTAAGGTCTGTAAGACCGTAAGTCGGTAAACGGTAATTCAGTAATACAGTGAGTCGGTTAAGTACACAGTGAATCAGCAAGGTACAACAGTTTGTAAAGTTTGTAAAATAATGGTTCGATGAGTACAAGTTAAACTAGTAATTTAGTAAAAACAGCAATTTCAAGTATTCAAGTAAAATCAAGTGATGCATCTCCCCAAAACAGTAAAACAGTAAAAAGGGGCCGTGAGACTCACCTGAGGAGCTAGCGGTCCTAGAGCATGTTTATATCCAAGTCGAAATCTCCTAGTGTCCTAAATACGCGAGATTAAAATAAGTAAATGGATGTTTAAAGTATATCATCCATATTAAATGTTTATCCGGTTAATTATGTCCAAATTATCCGGTTCATGCTTATGTATGGAGTTTGTCGATTGTGTACGAACCATTTGTGACTAGTTTAAATTATATTCCATAAATATAATTAAGTTGATTTCGTATAAATATAACTTGTATAAATATACTTCGCATTATTTTGTCGTGTATATATATATATATATATATATATATATATATATATATATATATATATAAAATTTCTCTAATGAAAATGTTAATATTAATTATTAATTATTAGGTAATTAATAACACATTAGTGACTTGTAAGAACACTAGTTGCCATATTAATTAATTCATTATTAAAATAACTTGAATCATTCGTTTGGTTTGCGACATTGGGTTAAATATCAAAAACTATGAAAAATTATCATTTTTAGTGACACTTATTTTTGTGTCGCAAATGGCTGATTTTTGGCGTCACTGGGCAGTTAGCGACGCTTGATGAAGTGTTGCTGAAAAGGGTTAGCGACACTTTAGAAATTAAGCCGGTTGGAGTGTTTCCGGGTTGGCCCCCGGGTTCGGGTCGACCCGCCAATTAGGGTTTCTCAGCTTCAATTCAAACGAAATCAAAATAAACGAGTTCCTAACATAATCCTCGAGCATAATCGGTTTACAAAACACTAATACGTGGAGATTACAAGTTTTTAACTCGAAATAATTATAGAAAAAGAAGGTTTCTCACGGATTAAAAATGGTGTCCGATGATGACGGCGAGATGATGATGTTGTTAACGATGATGATGATGATATTACTCCACCGTTACTGTTGCCAATCGAGTTGTTTTTGTTGTTGATTATTATTTCGAAATGATGATGGTTGTCGGTTGTGTGTGTACACCGAGAGAGATGTGTGAGGTTTTTAGATGGGGAAGATGAACATGGTGATGATGATATGGTGTTGCTGTAGCTACTCGATCTTCTGCTGTTGCCGTGATGTTATTGTTATTGTTAAGTAAAATTTTGTTGTTGTTTGTTGTAGAGAAAGAGATCGAGGTAAAAGATAGATGATTAAGAAGAAAGGATAAAGAAAGTAAACAAAAAGGGGTGTTGAGTTTCTTTTTGGTCAACAAGAATGCTCGGACCAGATCCACAAAACGTGGAGGCTGGCCGGCTCTACTTATTTAGCTCCAAGTCGAAGTACAAAATACCCGTGTTTTCGTACCCGATTGCAAAGTAGTATAATATTTCTAAATGATAAATTTCTAACTATGAAATCTTATATGTTTTTAATCGAAGTATTTTATAAAAATACTTTTAGTGAGATATAAAATTATATCTTTGTTTTACTTTGAACTTACGGATAGTTTTCTGTGTTCAAAATGTATTAAAATTTCTAACGGAGTAAATAATTATTATTCTCGACAATGATCCTTTGTTTGAAAATGTTTTGCACTAACGTTTGTAATTTAGTTTACGCGTTCTGTCAAATTCGTATGTACAAGATTTTTAAATAATCTTTTCATGTTTTATATATATATATATATATATATATATATATATATATATATATATATATATATATATATATATATATATATATTTTATATATATAATACTTGTATACTTTGGTTATTGCGCATATGTGATACGCGAAATAAAATTTTAAATTTGGCGCGAAATTTGGGTCATTTTTGACCGGGTGTCACATGATACGTGCTGATCTTATACTTTGATCCGCGTATTTTCAATTTTTCATACTCAATTTCGGTGCATATTTTCCTACAAGCAACAATCTATCAAACGATCCCTGGTGTCGAAGTCGTGAGTTAGATTGAACAAGGACCTGTGACGAAACTTGGGAGCAATCCATAAGTGATTGTATTAGTATTTGAGTTACGGTTAATCGAAATGGCGGACGGCGATCAAGTGATGGAACTTGTAGATACGTATTCAACGGATTCATCCGATGATATTGCAAGCACATCTGAAGCGAGTTAGTTATGTTCCATATGTCTTGGAAACGTGCATACTACCGGTTTCGGTGTGTTGTTGGTGAAATGACGATCTGAATCATTATGTTTTTGTAAATTGAAAGTGCTTGTTTCGTATTGTTGCTATCGATATTTATGCGTTTGGGTAGTTATCCATGTTCATTGATAAAAAAATGACTTTGATTCAGTACCAATATTATGTGATTCGTACAAATAAAAATATCTATAGTATCATAGCATATGTGTGGTCACTTTCGTTTGATTCGTTTATGTATTCTGAGCGTTTTAATCTTTGTGGACAGGCAGTGGAACGTTGACGAACACAATATCAGTTATGCAACATTAGCTATAATCTACGTAATCATTTGCATACCATGCCTAAACTGGCACAGCACATTGATTCAGTTATGCAACATACTGATTCAGTTATGCAACATACTGATTCAGTGCTTTTCACAGTTTACCACGGAAACAGTAACACATTGATTCATTCGTTTGGCCTCTTTGATTCGGCTCCGTCGTTCAACCACATAATAGACGCCTTTTCGTTACAACTCGAATAACAAGTAACTACGATGCATCTGACAAATGCTATGCGTCCATCCATCCAAAAACCCAAAACTGGAAAAAATCAAATAACAAGTCGTCACATTCCATTACATGCGAGAGTCAGCAAAGTAAATGCGTGAATCGTCATACTATAGAAAAGTTACATGAATTACTTACATCACAGAAATCGCTAGCATACTTACAATATCATGATTCAACAGTAGCTATACTATACTGTAGCATTACCATTTTCATGGTCTAATAGCCTCCGCACAGTGATTCAGTCATTCAACACAATGCCTAAGCATACTTTACTATTTGCTTTAGTAAAGTAACACAGTGACTCATTCATATCGCATCTTTGATTCAGCTAATTCATACAACCACATAATATACTTTTTACCCTATAACTAATAAAACAGAAAAATAACTTGGATTTTATACAATTTTTTACAAATTCGTCAACCATTAATTTTTAAAAATCAATTAAAACATTCCATCAAATTCCATTACATTTGGGTTTCTACCATGCAAACACAATTATATTAACCATAAATTTAATAGTTAAAAGAAGCCACACAATGTCCCAACGTGCATAATTCTAACGGAACCATCAATCGCCGAATAGGATTTCGAATTGATTCGGATTAATTTCTTATTGAATCGCTTAGTTATACGATTGAATTAGTTTATTGCCCATTGATTCACTCGATTGCAAAACACAACTCCACCACACCCACCCTTAAGAAATACAAACCATAAATTGGTAGCAGTTTATAACATCAGTCTAAAACATAACACAGATCTTGCCGACACATGATCTAAACACAAATTACGTTCGTTAATACCACACGGTCAACGGATGTAAGTAAAAACAATGGCATATAAAAGCTACCGAACAAATATCTTTCACATCAAAAACATAACTCTGTCTGAGGTCCTTTAGTCAAAATTCCAGAATAATACTGGCAAATACCAAATTACAAAGTTTTAACAGAGTTTCAGTTTCCAAACATCGCCAGTCGTTCATCTCTTATTTGTTTAACCCGCTCAGCTAAACCTGCCAGGAAATCGGTGTAAGTTTAGCATGATCCTTTGCTTCGAGCTTTATGTGTAATGCTTTAGAGTTCAACTCGGATGTCAATATCCTCGTTGCGTATTTCTTACTCAAATCGTCTAGCTGTGCTTGCATACAAACAATTAATAATACCTAATATTCAATCATTTGAAACATGTACGCTTATATTAACCAAATAGATTCAGTAATGTAACACACTGACTCCCCCATTTTAACACATTGATTCAGCATATTAACAAACTGATTCACTTTTTCTATAACGTGATTCACAAAATTTCCACAACCATTAAGTTAACTTACTATTTTTCTGCTAAAACATTTATGTGAATAAAAAAAAAAGCATCAGCATACTTACAACCAAAAACGTCAAAGGCCCAGTAAAGTAGCAAGTTGTATCATCTTCCTTCCATGCCTTTCTACTTTCGTTGAGGCATTTAACCGCATAGCTGCACCAATCTAACCCTCGGACTGTTGCCTCGTCACTGATACTAGGCAAAAACTTTTATTAACAGTTACACCCCAATCCCCCCAATCAAAACTGTCACGACTAATACCAAAAAATTAATCATAAACGTTCGCCCACCAAGCGTACTACTTTACTATAACGTTAGGTGGGTTCCTAATATTAACAGACCTCAATCTAGTTTTCCCCACTTTTGTATTACCATTGACGTGTACTACTCTACTACCGTCTCCCCTTTTACACTTATCACTCCTAATTTCGATTTTCGGAGTTGGCATAAAATCATCATCTGACGCACAAGCATTCACTTGGTTCTTGCCTGAAACATGTTAACAATACATCAAACATAAGAAGAAGTCACACAAAACATTTATCTTGAAGCATGCTAGAACAAAAAAAAAACATTCTTAGGCACTTTACAAACTTAACAGGGCTTGCACCAAGTACATTAAAACGTTAATCGTAACAGGCCACTTATAAGCAACCTAATTTGTCAATGCACTTCCTTCCACACTGGCTCGACATATTAAACCTTTGATTCACCTACATAAAAAGGTTCTAAGTGCTAACGCCAAACATATCATACCATGCCAACAATCATAACATGCCATTTGTAAGCAAAAGGTTCTAAGTGCTAACGCCAAACACAAAAGGTTCTGTGTTTAACAACCGACTAGTACCCACATAATGAGTCGATACCTAAAGCACATTCCATGTTTATTTTGCATGCCAACTACATAGTGTATCCTAGTATATGATGTACTCCAACTGATAGTCCCGTGCCGTGGGATCTGATCGGATCGATTAATCGATTGTTAGTGCGGAATCCAAACAAACGAAACACAAACGATTTCTCTATAATCTTTTGTATATATTAACAATTGAACGTATAAAGCTTTACAACCACCAATACAAACTTTCGTTTCTCTCCTTTCTGCTCTCACACATTCGGCTCTCTCTCTCTAATTCGTCTCACACACACACACAATGAACGAACCCTTACAAATGAAGCCCTAATTGACTATTTATACGTTGGACCATTGGACCCTGCGACATTGGGCTCAATGTCGCAGGCCCAAGCCCATTGGGACATTGACAGTGTCGCAGGCCCAAACACGTATAATTTCAATTACAAATTCAAGCTAAATATTCTATACAAGATATTGACAAACCATGTTGATTTTGCATCAACAAACTCCCCCTTGGCAATAGCTTGGATATGTCTTCAAATCTTCAACTTTAGCTTGAGTATCTGCTAGCACTTATCCTCTCTCTGATCAACAACTTCTCATTCGTAGACTAATTGACTTTGACATTTACAATAGTTTGACCAACTGACTGACACACAAAATGCACCAACAAACTCCCCCTTGTCATCAGCTTGGTCAAATAAGTCTTCAATTAGTCTTCATCAACAAACTCTTTCATGTCTTCAACAATCACAAGCTCCCCCTTTGAGATAGCATGGTCTTCCAAGAAATCTTGATGTCCAAATTCATGTGACTGACACAAATTTATCATACAATAAGATCTTCAAACTCAGTGACCATCTCTCAATCATTAGCAACTTCTCCGATAGAATTATCTTCACAAACTTTGGAGAATAGCTGACATCCTTTACATCTTCAATATTTGACTTTAACAAGATATGTGATGTTTGAAGAAAATAACATAGAAATAAAATCTTTTTGTATTTTCTTTATAAATGAAAAGTAAAGAACGAAGATTAAAATAAATTGGGGATAGGATTGTTTTAAGTCTGCTTAGGGATCATATCAGGCCAACATGCAATTATTAGGAAATAGTAAGTGTTATTTCGATCATCAGTATATTTGTCCACTTTAAATTTACTTGACATATTTAAAGCACCTTTTATAAAAATTAGTTCAAGACGATCATCGGTATTGTTTGTCCACTTAAACATGTTACATCCGTATCTGTGAGCTAACCTTTATTGTTAGTATGAATATTAATTTTTAGAAACCTATTATATGATATACTGATAAACTTCAGTAAAACAAACACTGCATATTCACACAAGGTAGAGATTACAAGACCAAGTTTATCTCGGTTTTCTCGCAACATACACTTGATATTTATATTTAGGCATACATCAAACCGACTATGAAGATACTAGTGGCCCCAGATCTGTACTTAGTACAACAGAGGGTCCCTTAGTATGAACATAACAAGTTTGAGACTATTTGCATAACTAATGGATTCAGGTCTGTACGAGAGTACAACAATAGTCACCATTAGTTAGGCGAATAACCATATTAACACTATATGCCCATTTTACATTTACATAATTATGACAGTGTATGATAGTACTTCCATTTATCAATTAAGACTTATGTCATACATCATATAACATTTTTCACAAAGTAATAGACAAGTTTTATTATTACTTCTTACTCACTCACAAACCGGTGTGTACCATGCCTACCAATACATCATATGATGAAGCTAATGTTTATAAAAGATGTGTTAAATATACCAGATAAACCTACTGACACATCAAACATAAACCTTAAAATTTCATTTTTATGCATGTCACCCGATGTACTATCATATCCCAAGTTGTTTACAGACACAACCCGTCGTCTTTTCAAGACTTAAGAATCTTGCTGTTCACATTTCTGAATTAAATAATCAGAATTTTTAATATTCAGAATTACTCCCCCTGAACAGCAAATTCTTATATCCAATCCAAAAAATACTCCCCTTAAACATTAAACATATTTTTGTAATTTTTTAATTGAATAAATTTCGCAACATTGCATTTCTTTAATACTAAAAAGTATAAAGAATGGCTGTTGCATCAATAATTTAATTTAAAAGAAAAGTATCAAAATCACATATCAAGTCAAATCAAATCCTTTTAACGCTTTTACCACCTCATAACATCGAAAATCTCATCCAATCACAATTCATCATCGCATTCTTCCAACAATATCCACATCCATGCAGTCACTAAAAATGTTAGCTTTCAATAACCTGACTGCACCACCACAAACAAGCAAATGTTAGTACTTATGGGACACCCAAGCCTTGATAGACTTGGGTTGTCCATGGTCATCCATAATCATCACATCAATGAGTTTATGATATTTTAAAAACTCAGAAGATTTCATTGATGCGTTGTTTGTGGATTTGGGTTTCCAAACCTTTGTAGGTTCAGATGAGTTGTTTTCAACAATGTTGTGCTGTTGAACTTGAGGTTTACTAGGCACAACTTTGTTTACTCTAGCCACAGGTTTTGGAGAAGAGGATGCATATCTTGATATAGGCGAATACGAAGCACGCCTAGAAAACGATTTTGAATAAGAATTCCTAAAGGAGGAAGTTCTTGGCATCCCTCTACCAAACCTATCTAGGGATAATAACCGACAATCCCTAATTATATGTCCTTGTTGTCCACAATGGAAACAAGAACGTCTCTCAACATAAGATTGATTCCAATGAGTTCCCTCAAATCGTTTCGGTGGAGGACAATACACAGAAGGTCTATGACCAGGAACATTTGTTGAACATGCACTCTTAGGAGAACATGTTGAAGTAGATGTTCCTGAGGTTGAGTTAGTTGATTTTGAAGGTTTATTCTTTTCAGATTTATCAACTTCAACTTTTGAGGATTCATTGTCAACCTTAGCTTTGCCTTTGCATGTAAAACAATCATCATTTTCAGTTGTAATGATGAAATTTTCAGGTTTGACATTTATTTTCTCAACCTTAATGGTAGACTCTTCAGGTATATCTTCTACCTCAACGACCTCCTCAACACGAACTGGAGGTGAATTATCAGACTTAACAAAAGTGGGCAAAGGATACTCTGTCCGATTGGTTTTCTCCTTTCCCTGCCTCTTAGGCTTAGCTTCTTTATCTTTGGTAGCTGACCAAGACGAGTAGTCAGCTACTACCTCTTCGATCCCTTCCTTAACAGGCTTAGGATAATAGTTAGTGGGAGGTGGATACCCAAGTCCCGCTTTACTTTTATCTGTCATCATCTTGTCAACCATTTCATCGAAGAGTTTATGAGAATTTGAGAAATTCGTGATTCCCTTTTTAAAATTGTCAGACTCAGACTTTAGCTCAGAAAGTTCTTTATTCAAAAGTTCCATTTCTTTAAGATAGCTATTAATAGCATCCTGTTGGCTAAAAACTTTAGACTTGTATTTTTCAGTGTCTAACTTATAAGCCTCAATTTGTTTTTCATAAAGAAATTCATTAGCTTTCAAAAACTTGTTTGACTCGGTGAGTTTAACAACTTTTTCTCGCAACTCTAAATTGTCATATTGATAATGCTTAAGAGATTCAGTCAATGTTAAACAAGAAACACAGTTTATGGGTACCTTAGGTTCATCATGTACCGCATGTATCTTTGCCAAAAGCGCACTGTGTTGAACCTCTCCTTGAAGTGCACTAAAATCAAACAATCCTTGATTAAACACCACCGTCTCCTGTGATGTTGTGCTATTCTCTGGAGTCTTGGGAGCTGAAGGAGTAGTGAATCCAGATGAAGGATATTTTACTTTCTCACACTCCTTAGCAAAGTGCCCATGAATCTGACAGTTCTTGCATTTCACTTTGCTTTTATTAAAACCAAGACCTGTATCACCATCATCATCCAGGTCTTTTCTACCCGTTCTCTGAAGAAACTTCTTGGTTCTTTGGGTTATCATGGCCATGCTCCATTTGATGTCCATTTGCTCGAGATCATCGGAATCGATCTGTTCAAAGTCTTCCTCAGTAAGCTGTAGAGTACT
Source organism: Helichrysum umbraculigerum (assembly GCA_949592205.1). Lineage (NCBI taxonomy): Eukaryota > Viridiplantae > Streptophyta > Magnoliopsida > Asterales > Asteraceae > Helichrysum > Helichrysum umbraculigerum. The sequence goes on from CATIUR010000001.1 coordinate 404,946,852, forward strand.
AGCCTTCTTTGAAAGGAAAGTCTCATAAGAGTTGAGGAAAGCTGCAAAGATTGTAGCATGATCCTCAGTAGCCTTTGAAGGAGCTGTATGATCTGTATGAGAAGTATAGGAAGCATATGAAGTGCTAGTAGAAGTAGATGCTGCTGAGTTGGAAGTAGATCTGGAAGTATCATTTAGACTAGGAACTTGAATATTAGCCTCTGACTTCTTTTCCTTTTGATCGTAAGCCACTATAAGAGCATCCCATAAACTTATAGAAGTTGCTTGATTTTTAAATTCATTAATCACAACTTCTGGCAAGCACTTGGTAATCATCTCATATGCTCTATTGTCTTTATCAAACTCTGCTCGTTCCTTGACGGACATTTGTGCTCTTGATTTAAGCACCCCATCGAGTCTTGGTTGCTCATATCGATCAATGGTGTTAAACCAATTGAACAGATTTGGATCTTTGTATTCAATGAAATTGCATAACTGAATCTTCCAACTAGCAAAATCACTATAGAACAAAGATGTAGAAGGAAGCATTTTCGCACCAAAAGCCATATCCGAATTTTCCCTCCAAAATCGAATTCAAAAATTTCAAAAAATATCCGAGTACAGCGAAACTTTTCCGACACTAAAATGAAGCTATTCTAAGCCTAAAAACAAAATTTGAAATTACAAAAATTTTTGCGTTTTTCCCGCCAAAATTTCGTCCGAAAACGTCAAAAACTGGCCGGGTAAAATGAAACTTTTTCCAGGCTAAAATCAAACACTTTTAAGCCGATAGAAAAAATTTGAAAACGCAAAAAAAATTTCGGAGTTTCCCTCCAAATTTGAAAACGAAAAAATTCGAAATTTTTTTTTTTTTTTTTTTTTTTTTGAATCTAGAACGAGGTTAATGTCGGAGAAAAATCGCAGCGTCGCAATGGTACGTCGCAGAAGTCCGATGACTCAATTAAGAATCGAAAATGCGACGTAGCGTCCTACGTCGCAGTCCAACGTCGCAGAGGCTAGCGACGTCGCAGCCTACGTCGCAATAACCACTTAAGGTCAAAATAACGACGTCGCAGGTAACGTCGCAACTCTACGTCGCAAAATCAGTTACGTCGCACGCGACGTCGCACGTGACGTCGCAGGTGGTACGTCGCAGAACTTAGCGACGTCGCAGCCTACGTCGCAAAACGTGACTGCAGCGGCCAAAACCCCAAAAATCGAAAATTTTCGAAACCCTAACGAAATTTCGAAATCCAAACGTCGAAATAACCCAAAAGCAATTCCAGAAATCGATTTCTTCAACCAACAAATCCCCAAAACGCGATTTATATACCAAAAACACCAAACTCTAAACCGAAAACGTTCAAAAACACGATCCGAAACCAACGAATCCTTGATTCTACGGCTCTGATACCAGTTGATAGTCCCGTGCCGTGGGATCTGATCGGATCGATTAATCGATTGTTAGTGCGGAATCCAAACAAACGAAACACAAACGATTTCTCTATAATCTTTTGTATATATTAACAATTGAACGTATAAAGCTTTACAACCACCAATACAAACTTTCGTTTCTCTCCTTTCTGCTCTCACACATTCGGCTCTCTCTCTCTAATTCGTCTCACACACACACACAATGAACGAACCCTTACAAATGAAGCCCTAATTGACTATTTATACGTTGGACCATTGGACCCTGCGACATTGGGCTCAATGTCGCAGGCCCAAGCCCATTGGGACATTGACAGTGTCGCAGGCCCAAACACGTATAATTTCAATTACAAATTCAAGCTAAATATTCTATACAAGATATTGACAAACCATGTTGATTTTGCATCAACACCAACAAAACTATTCCGCACGTTAGGAGATAATGCAGCAACAGAAGTACACCAAAAAAAACCTAAATTTCCATTTATAATCAACTATGTTGCACATGCTTTTTTGTACCACACTGATTCTGTAATTACACATTTTGATTCAGTGGTACACATGTAAGTCAAGAACCACATTAAGTCTGATTAGCATGTCATCTAACATATATTATCGACTTCAGTATACAACTCAACTATCCATTGTACTATGCACCATTTTATGTAGGCTTACATCATAGCATTTCAGTAATTTACTCGTCACACAACATTCACTACGTCAACCAAACATGAACATTACACACACTTACAAAACAACTCGTGAAGTTCATCCGGCATTCACTGAATCGATGGCTCAAAAAATTGATTCACTGAATCGATGGCTCAAAAAATTGATTCAGAAAAAAAAATCAAGCACAGGTATTGCTTGCTTTGATTCAATGTCAACTAACCTACTACAAAACTACCCCATACAATCACGCTGTATTTTCCTTTAAAAAACCCTTATAGATGTGTCCCCCAAAAAACAAGACATTCAAATCAGGTATAGAAAATAACAGTGACTACCTTTTAGTTTCGATTGCTTCATTTTCCGTGTTTTCTGAGTATCGCGCTTCAGCATCCGAACTACACGAAACGATCTTCTATTTCGGTTGCCTTGATTCAGTCGCGACTCAATGTTTCTGTTCAAAAAAAAAGTGAGGATAAATTCGATAGAAGTGGCCGATCGAAGAATCACAATTAGGTTTTTTGTTTTTTGGGTCGTGCAATTTGGAGAAGAAAGTGAATAGTTTCAATTGGGAAGTTTGCATGAAAACCGATCGGGAGTTACTTTCTTATTAAATTGATATTGTTTCCATTTTTTAAATTAAAACGAATGGACCATTTTGCCCCTAGCCCTTCACATATTCCAGCAGAAATTTTAAGTTTTGCCTTGACTCATCTCACCCATTGATTCAAGCATCTAAAGGTCAGGATTCCTTCTCCCATTTCTCCACTTTGAAAACCTTCTCCCTTGATCCCAATCCTATATATATATATATATATATATATATATATATATATATAGGGTAGTGATCTAGGGGGAAGTAGCAAAATAGAGGGAAGGGGGAAGTGAATCTGAGCCATCCATTTCATCTTTTTTGAAAAACACATGGAGGGGTAGTCTAGTCATTTAACAAATGCCTTAATTAAAACATAAAAAAAGCAAGAAAAAAGAACGGATGAATCATTATGCGCCTCTGCAGGAATAAACATCAGTTTCAATTCTCAATTAGGGTTTCCAATTTCTCGTGGGCGTCTGGAAACAACAGATTCATAACGTAACAAAATTAAAGCAATCGAACAACAATCAGATACATAAACACAATATATATGTAACAGAATGATGTATTCTTTGCCGGAAATGGTGTGAAGAAGATTGAAATCGATGATATGAAGAAGTTGAAGCTTTTGAATCAATTCGACGAGGTTTCATTCTGACTAACGAATGCTTGATTTAGCTTGTTGTGCGGATTCAAGTTGACGCTGCAACTCGAGTAATTCTTCATCCATATCTTTGCTTGTTTTCAGAATTCTGTGATTTGTTTTAGTATCTAATTGTTTCGGTTCTCGTCAATTTTCAAACAATTCATAAAAAAAGAGATTCATCAATGGCGGCAGGTTCATTGGATAAAGGGAAAAGAATTGCAGAAAGTGATAAAGAAGTATCAAAGCAGAAGAGAAATAGGTGAGAAACAATAAACATGAAATATTCATTAGAGTTTATTTTTATTTTGAAAGTTGATGATTATTAGTGAATATTTACCGATTGTTACTGAATTAAATAATTGTGGTGAGAAACAATGCATACTATTAGTACTCATCTGCGTGAGTGTGAACATATATAGATATACATCACTACGATGTAAACAATTGTTAACATGCATCACAGTGCATACTATGAGTACTCATCAGTTTCAATGTAAACATGTATCAATATACATCACTACAATGTGAACCAATGTTAACATGCATCGCAGTGCATACTATCAGTGTTCATCAGCTTGTATGTTAACATGTATCAATATACATCAATACGAATTAAACTTATGTTAAGATGCATCATAATACATACCATTTGGATCAGAATACTTGTAGATGGATAAGGTTGACTTTTTGAGTCAATTTAAAAAGTCCAATTGCATGTTTCTTGATTCACGGTTTCTTAATGAATTGGTAAGGAGATTAGCAATTCAAAAATGTGTGGGTTATGTTATTTCATTTGGTCATATGGGCTTGAGCGTGTTGACTGAGCCTTGTTCTATTGACCTTGTTTTGGGTTTAATAGTCAAGGCAATTGGGCAGAAATTTGATGGTATTGATAGACATGGACTTGATGTTGAAAATGGTTGGATCACATGTATTGAAGACTGAGTGCAAGTCTGTTTGAGATTGGGGTGGTGATTGTGGACTTGAAGACATAAAGATGGAAAAGCTTGAAGACCTGAAGACGTTTTATTTTTTGTTTTCTAGGAAATACCGTAAAAATGATCATGGTTGTATAAATGGTCATTTTAGTTTAAATTTTGATAATAGATATGGCCATTTTAGTTTTGTTAAGTTTGAATGTAAAAATGGCCATTTTAAGTCTAGTAATAGTATAATAGTAGTAATAGGTTATTTTGCAAGTGTTTGGGATGTTCACTAAAAACATCCCCTCGGGCATGGCCGTTGTAAACGTGTAATTATTTGTTTTTGGTTGGTATAAAAATTTTCCGAGGCACCGTTCCCTTTACCCAAATAAAAGACTATTTGTATTCAACCATCTGCTTATAAAATTGGGATGTCTTGTATGTTGCATATTTTTATACACTTGATTTTAAAATTTAATATGTATGACATTCAGATGAAGCAATTCATCAAAATAGAAACATGTTTCCACATGTACTTCATTGATGGCTTCTTTGGTATGTTCTATCCATTTATGTTAATCTAGATTCATGATCTATTTCTTTGAAGATATGTAGCATTGTTCTATCCATCACAATATATGCTAACATGTATCGATATGCATCACTACGATGTGAACCAATGTTAACATGCACCGCAGTGCACACTATTAATACTCATCAGTTCGTATGTTAACATGTATCAATATACATCAATACGATGTAAATTTATGTTAAGATACATTACAGTGCATACTATTAGTACTCATCATCTCGTATACTAACAAATATCGATATACATCACTACGATGTAAACTTATGTTAACATGCATCACAATGCATACTATTAGTACTCATCCACGTGAGTGTGACCATATATCGATATACATCACTACGAGGTAAACGAAATGTTAACATGCATCACAGTGCATACTATTAGTACTCCTTAACTCGAATATAAACATATATCAACATACATCACTACAATGTGAACCAATGTTAACATGCATCCCAGTACATACTATCAGTGTTCATCGGCTTGTATGTTAACATGTATCAATATAAATCAATAGGAATTAAACTTATGTTAAGATGCATCACAATACATACTATTAGCACTTATTAACTCGTGTATCGAAATACATCACTACATTGTAAACCAATGTTAAAATGCATCGTAGTGCATACTATTAGTACTATAGACAGCAGAAACGATGAGATCAGCAGAAACTATGAAGGCAGCGGAAACTTTGTATCAGCAAAAACTATCACCAGTAGTTAAACACTTAGAGCAGCAGGAAATATACCAACATCAGAAATATAGAGAGCAGCAGAAACAAGAAGATTAGCAGAAACTTTATAGCAATTGAAGTAACACAAACAACAGAAAACAAAACAAGGAGATCATATATCGATATACAAGAAGATCATCGTAGTGATGTGAAACTTATGTTAAGATGCATCACAATGCATATTATTAGTACTCATCCGTGTGAGTGTGAACATATATCGATACACATCACTACGATGTAAACCAATGTTAACATGCATCATAGTGCATACTATGAGTACTCATTAGTTCGAATGTAAACATGTATCAATATACATCACTACGATGTGAACCAATGTTAACATGGATCGCAATGTATACTATTAGTAATCATCAGCTTGTATGTTAACATTTATCAATATACATCAATACGAATTAAACTTATGTTAAGATACATCAGAATACATACTATTAGTACTTATCATCTCGTATGTTAACATGTATTGAAATATATCACTACGTTGCAAACCAATGTTAACATGCATTGCAGTGCGTACTATTAGTACTCATCAGCTCGAATGTAAACATGTATCAATATACATCACTACAATGTGAACCAATATTAACATGCATCACAGTGCATACTATCAGTGTTCATCAGCTTGTATATTAACATGCATCACAGTGCATACTATAAGTTGGTAGTAACGTTTTTTTGTGGCAAACCTTTAAAACTGACAAGTTTGTTTGAAAAAGCTCAACTAGTATAGAGCATAGACTCTTAAAGTAAACGTGGGTTAGTTTTTGGGTTTACTAAGAGTTTGTAATTATTGGATGTTCATAACAAATGTAAGGTTGCTTTAATATATGTATCAAAAATTATCAAAATTTTTTGTAATGTTGCTTTAATACATGATAATTAATAAATAGTACACTATGATGCATTTTAATTTTAAATTGTAGTTGTGTCATATAAATACATGTTAACACCCATGTGTATAATTACTAATAGTGCGCACTTAGATGCATCATAACATCGGTTAATATCATAGTGAAGTATATCGATACATGTTAACACCCATGTGCACAAGTGCTAACAGTACGCCCTTCGATGCATCATAACATTGGTTAATATCACAGTGATGTTTATTGATACAAGTTAACACCCATGTGTACGAATACTAATAGTACGCACTTCGATGCATCATAACATCGGTTAATATCGGCAGGAACTATGTGATCGGCAGGAAATATGTATCAGGAGAACACCCATGTGGTTACTTTTAATAGTATGCACTGTCATGCATATTAATATTGGTTTTACATTGAAGTGATATATATCGATACATGTTAACATGTGTAACATAGATTCATAAAGTATAAACAGATATATTTCAACTGTAATATATTTTATAACGAACTATAAAAGTATTCTATTTAGTTGTCTTTGCAATGTACCATGTCTTTTAGATTTCTACGTAGTGTGAACTGTGATGCATATAAATTTTCCATTGTAGTGGTGTCATATAAATACATGTTAACACCCATGTGTACAAAGTACTAATAGTACGCACTTCGATGCATCATAGCATTATTTGCAAAGATCACACACTGACCCACGACACTTCACAACTGCAATTGAAATCTCAGACTGCAAAAGCCATCACAGAATAACATTGACTGCATAGCTTTGTATATGTAACAACTGTTTAAACTTATAAAATTAAAGTAAGCAAAAATAAAGCAATGGATAACAAATGGCAGTAGCTCAAAATATCAAATCATAGTATCTCAAAAATTTGAAGAGAATACTACAGTAAAATGAAAGTAACTAAAAAAAATCAGAATTCATCAGAAACTTCTTCATCAGAATCTTTATTTTCAAGATCTTCTTCATCGACATCTTCGTCTTTTTCAAGTTGAGCATCATCATCTTCATTATCCTCATATTGTTTCAATTCATCTGCAATTCTAACTTTGCAACTCCTAATATTATGACCACTTACAAAACAATATTGGCATTCTCTTCTCTTAACCTGTTTGTTGACAGCCTTTTCTCGTGCACTATTATATCTCTTTGAAGTACGTTGATCTTTGTTACGAACATTCTTAGGAGGATGAATGGAAACTTCACTTGGCTTAGAGAATCCATATACTTGCTGAATTTTTTCAACTCTGCTAGAAGATGATTGCTCATCTGGTTTACCATCAGAAAACTCTTGCAAAAAAAGATCAAATTTTCCACTAAAAGCCAAAAGCTTCTCTCTATCATTCTTCAAATGAGAAACAACTTTCCTAAGCTTGTTAAAAACATCCTTACCTAGTTTAAAACACTCACCTACAGGATCAACATCCAAACTTAACAAATTAAAAGTTTCAGACGCGCTTTGTCCACCTCCTAAGAATGTACTGATTGGGAATATAATAAATGTCATTAATATCATACACACAATATATGTGACGACATAACCGACCTTCACGTTCAAATAATAAACACGAACAATTTGATTCACCACTGTCAGGATCAAAAACCACCTGAATAAGAAAATTAACTTTTTTAAAAAATAAAAATTAACATTCAAAATAATCAGTACTAACAGTGTATGTTAACATTCATCAAAGTGCAAACTGTTAGTACTGTTAACATGTTAAAATCCAATCTTCGTTTCTTAAGCATTTGATTCTTATTAGACTCGGAAACAAGTTTGTGGTTATGACCCTCAAAAAACTTAGTTATAACACATTTCCCTTTCAAAAATTTGCATCTCAAACTAGCATCACAACCCGTCTTGATAGATGACGATTTATAATTACTAACTTTTTTAACACGCTTCAGATTTATTACACCTATAAACTTTATACTTCACAGACCCATCTACAAAACACTTCTGTGATGATTTCTTAGCATCAAAAGCACTAACCTCGGCATATGATTCATAGAAACTGAAACAATGATCATACGAATTGAAAACGGAACCAATTTTGGGCTTAAACGAATCAGGAACAATAGGAAACCATAATTTTGAGCCATCTGGATATTCTTGTTCAAATGATGAAAGAACATGCCTCTTTGTAACTGAACCACTACCTAATAAAACAAATAAAAATAAACAAAATAAATCATAATGTTCGACAAGTAAACTTATGTTCAGATGCATAAATTTAGATTAACATGGGCGTTAACATGCATCTAACTGCATACTAGTAGTACGCATCCACATGGGTGTTAATATGTATCTACATACATCACTACGATGTAAACTTATGTTAACATACATCATGGTGCATACTATTAGTAGTCATCCACATGGGTGTTAACATGTATCAATATATGTCACTTCAATGTAAACCTATTTTAAGATGCATCACAGTGCATACTGGTGTTAACATGTATCAATATATGTCACTTTGATGTAAACCTATCTTAAGATGCATACATATCACAACACGTACATTAATAGAATTCTACAAATATATAAAAATAATAACATTCATCATGGGTACCGAACTACCGATATATTAAGGAACACTGAAATTTGATTATAATAAATTATTGTTTACATGTTGTCTCACAGCACCTTGATCTTATGTACTGTTTCAGAGTAAAGAATCAAGACCGTCTACCAATTGTAGATGCATAAAAACTAAAAGTACTAAGTACCTGCCATGAGCCATGAGCATCGACTGACATATTATCATCCATACTCAACAACTCATTTGGTTAGCAACATCAAAATTTACTAATATGATGAAAATAGCTAGTATTCGTTGAAACAAATATTAACTGAAACACTTTATTCAGAATGCAAACAAGCATATCACTATATAACATAAAATGTAAAATTCAATAATTCATAAGAAACAACAAAATTAAATTTAAGAAATATGATAGTAACACTTACTTGAAACATCTCTATGAACTTGCGATTGCAAATGTACACCAGAACTAGCAGACATACCCAAATGTACATTTGGGTATGTCTGCTAGTTCTGGTGTACATTTGCAATCGCAAGTTCATAGAGATGTTTCAAGTAAGTGTTACTATCATATTTCTTAAATTTAATTTTGTTGTTTCTTATGAATTATTGAATTTTACATTTTATGTTATATAGTGATATGCTTGTTTGCATTCTGAATAAAGTGTTTCAGTTAATATTTGTTTCAACGAATACTAGCTATTTTCATCATATTAGTAAATTTTGATGTTGCTAACCAAATGAGTTGTTGAGTATGGATGATAATATGTCAGTCGATGCTCATGGCTCATGGCAGGTACTTAGTACTTTTAGTTTTTATGCATCTACAATTGGTAGACGGTCTTGATTCTTTACTCTGAAACAGTACATAAGATCAAGGTGCTGTGAGACAACATGTAAACAATAATTTATTATAATCGAATTTCAGTGTTCCTTAATATATCGGTAGTTCGGTACCCATGATGAATGTTATTATTTTTATATATTTGTAGAATTCTATTAATGTACGTGTTGTGATATGTATGCATCTTAAGATAGGTTTACATCAAAGTGACATATATTGATACATGTTAACACCCATGTGGATGACTGCTAATAGTATGCACTGCGATGCGTCTTAAGATAGGCTTACATCGAAGTGACATATATTGATACATGTTAACACCAGTATGCACTGTGATGCATCTTAAAATAGGTTTACATTGAAGTGACATATATTGATACATGTTAACACCCATGTGGATGACTACTAATAGTATGCACCATGATGTATGTTAACATAAGTTTACATCGTAGTGATGTATGTAGATACATATTAACACCCATGTGGATGCGTACTACTAGTATGCAGTTAGATGCATGTTAACGCCCATGTTAATCTAAATTTATGCATCTGAACATAAGTTTACTTGTCGAACATTATGATTTATTTTGTTTATTTTTATTTGTTTTATTAGGTAGTGGTTCAGTTACAAAGAGGCATGTTCTTTCACCATTTGAACAAGAATATCCAGATGGCTCAAAATTATGGTTTCCTATTGTTCCTGATTCGTTTAAGCCCAAAATTGGTTCTGTTTTCAATTTGTATGATCATTGTTTCAGTTTCTATGAATCATATGCCGAGGTTAGTGCTTTTGATGCTAAGAAATCATCACAGAAGTGTTTTGTAGATGGGTCTGTGAAGTATAAAGTTTATAGGTGTAATAAATCTGAAGCGTGTTAAAAAAGTTAGTAATTATAAATCGTCATCTATCAAGACGGGTTGTGATGCTAGTTTGAGATGCAAATTTTTGAAAGGGAAATGTGTTATAACTAAGTTTTTTGAGGGTCATAACCACAAACTTGTTTCCGAGTCTAATAAGAATCAAATGCTTAAGAAACGAAGATTGGATTTTAACATGTTAACAGTACTAACAGTTTGCACTTTGATGAATGTTAACATACACTGTTAGTACTGATTATTTTGAATGTTAATTTTTATTTTTTAAAAAAGTTAATTTTCTTATTCAGGTGGTTTTTGATCCTGACAGTGGTGAATCAAATTGTTCGTGTTTATTATTTGAACGTGAAGGTCGGTTATGTCGTCACATATATTGTGTGTATGATATTAATGACATTTATTATATTCCCAATCAGTACATTCTTAGGAGGTGGACAAAGCGCGTCTGAAACTTTTAATTTGTTAAGTTTGGATGTTGATCCTGTAGGTGAGTGTTTTAAACTAGGTAAGGATGTTTTTAACAAGCTTAGGAAAGTTGTTTCTCATTTGAAGAATGATAGAGAGAAGCTTTTGGCTTTTAGTGGAAAATTTGATCTTTTTTTGCAAGAGTTTTCTGATGGTAAACCAGATGAGCAATCATCTTCTAGCAGAGTTGAAAAAATTCAGCAAGTATATGGATTCTCTAAGCCAAGTGAAGTTTCCATTCATCCTCCTAAGAATGTTCGTAACAAAGATCAACGTACTTCAAAGAGATATAATAGTGCATGAGAAAAGGCTGTCAACAAACAGGTTAAGAGAAGAGAATGCCAATATTGTTTTGTAAGTGGTCATAATATTAGGAGTTGCAAAGTTAGAATTGCAGATGAATTGAAACAATATGAGGATAATGAAGATGATGATGCTCAACTTGAAGAAGACGAAGATGTCGATGAAGAAGATCTTGAAAATAAAGATTCTGATGAAGAAGTTTCTGATGAATTCTGAATTTTTTTAGTTACTTTCATTTTACTGTAGTATTCTCTTCAAATTTTTGAGATACTATGATTTGATATTTTGAGCTACTGCCATTTGTTATCCATTGCTTTATTTTTGCTTACTTTAATTTTATAAGTTTAAACAGTTGTTACATATACAAAGCTATGCAGTCAATGTTATTCTGTGATGGCTTTTGCAGTCTGAGATTTCAATTGCAGTTGTGAAGTGTCGTGGGTCAGTGTGTGATCTTTGCAAATAATGCTATGATGCATCGAAGTGCGTACTATTAGTACTTTGTACACATGGGTGTTAACATGTATTTATATGACACCACTACAATGGAAAATTTATATGCATCACAGTTCACACTACGTAGAAATCTAAAAGACATGGTACATTGCAAAGACAACTAAATAGAATACTTTTATAGTTCGTTATAAAATATATTACAGTTGAAATATATCTGTTTATACTTTATGAATCTATGTTACACATGTTAACATGTATCGATATATATCACTTCAATGTAAAACCAATATTAATATGCATGACAGTGCATACTATTAAAAGTAACCACATGGGTGTTCTCCTGATACATATTTCCTACCGATCACATAGTTCCTGCCGATATTAACCGATGTTATGATGCATCGAAGTGCGTACTATTAGTATTCGTACACATGGGTGTTAACTTGTATCAATAAACATCACTGTGATATTAACCAATGTTATGATGCATCGAAGGGCGTACTGTTAGCACTTGTGCACATGGGTGTTAACATGTATCGATATACTTCACTATGATATTAACCGATGTTATGATGCATCTAAGTGCGCACTATTAGTAATTATACACATGGGTGTTAACATGTATTTATATGACACAACTACAATTTAAAATTAAAATGCATCATAGTGTACTATTTATTAATTATCATGTATTAAAGCAACATTACAAAAATTTTTGATAATTTTTGATACATATATTAAAGCAACCTTACATTTGTTATGAACATCCAATAATTACAAACTCTTAGTAAACCCAAAAACTAACCCACGTTTACTTTAAGAGTCTATGCTCTATACTAGTTGAGCTTTTTCAAACAAACTTGTCAGTTTTAAAGGTTTGCCACAAAAAAACGTTACTACCAACTTATAGTATGCACTGTGATGCATGTTAATATACAAGCTGATGAACACTGATAGTATGCACTGTGATGCATGTTAATATTGGTTCACATTGTAGTGATGTATATTGATACATGTTTACATTCGAGCTGATGAGTACTAATAGTACGCACTGCAATGCATGTTAACATTGGTTTGCAACGTAGTGATATATTTCAATACATGTTAACATACGAGATGATAAGTACTAATAGTATGTATTCTGATGTATCTTAACATAAGTTTAATTCGTATTGATGTATATTGATAAATGTTAACATACAAGCTGATGATTACTAATAGTATACATTGCGATCCATGTTAACATTGGTTCACATCGTAGTGATGTATATTGATACATGTTTACATTCGAACTAATGAGTACTCATAGTATGCACTATGATGCATGTTAACATTGGTTTACATCGTAGTGATGTGTATCGATATATGTTCACACTCACACGGATGAGTACTAATAATATGCATTGTGATGCATCTTAACATAAGTTTCACATCACTACGATGATCTTCTTGTATATCGATATATGATCTCCTTGTTTTGTTTTCTGTTGTTTGTGTTACTTCAATTGCTATAAAGTTTCTGCTAATCTTCTTGTTTCTGCTGCTCTCTATATTTCTGATGTTGGTATATTTCCTGCTGCTCTAAGTGTTTAACTACTGGTGATAGTTTTTGCTGATACAAAGTTTCCGCTGCCTTCATAGTTTCTGCTGATCTCATCGTTTCTGCTGTCTATAGTACTAATAGTATGCACTACGATGCATTTTAACATTGGTTTACAATGTAGTGATGTATTTCGATACACGAGTTAATAAGTGCTAATAGTATGTATTGTGATGCATCTTAACATAAGTTTAATTCCTATTGATTTATATTGATACATGTTAACATACAAGCCGATGAACACTGATAGTATGTACTGGGATGCATGTTAACATTGGTTCACATTGTAGTGATGTATGTTGATATATGTTTATATTCGAGTTAAGGAGTACTAATAGTATGCACTGTGATGCATGTTAACATTTCGTTTACCTCGTAGTGATGTATATCGATATATGGTCACACTCACGTGGATGAGTACTAATAGTATGCATTGTGATGCATGTTAACATAAGTTTACATCGTAGTGATGTATATCGATATTTGTTAGTATACGAGATGATGAGTACTAATAGTATGCACTGTAATGTATCTTAACATAAATTTACATCGTATTGATGTATATTGATACATGTTAACATACGAACTGATGAGTATTAATAGTGTGCACTGCGGTGCATGTTAACATTGGTTCACATCGTAGTGATGCATATCGATACATGTTAGCATATATTGTGATGGATAGAACAATGCTACATATCTTCAAAGAAATAGATCATGAATCTAGATTAACATAAATGGATAGAACATACCAAAGAAGCCATCAATGAAGTACATGTGGAAACATGTTTCTATTTTGATGAATTGCTTCATCTGAATGTCATACATATTAAATTTTAAAATCAAGTGTATAAAAATATGCAACATACAAGACATCCCAATTTTATAAGCAGATGGTTGAATACAAATAGTCTTTTATTTGGGTAAAGGGAACGGTGCCTCGGAAAATTTTTATACCAACCAAAAACAAATAATTACACGTTTACAACGGCCATGCCCGAGGGGATGTTTTTAGTGAACATCCCAAACACTTGCAAAATAACCTATTACTACTATTATACTATTACTAGACTTAAAATGGCCATTTTTACATTCAAACTTAACAAAACTAAAATGGCCATATCTATTATCAAAATTTAAACTAAAATGACCATTTATACAACCATGATCATTTTTACGGTATTTCCTAGAAAACAAAAAATAAAACGTCTTCAGGTCTTCAAGCTTTTCCATCTTTATGTCTTCAAGTCCACAATCACCACCCCAATCTCAAACAGACTTGCACTCAGTCTTCAATACATGTGATCCAACCATTTTCAACATCAAGTCCATGTCTATCAATACCATCAAATTTCTGCCCAATTGCCTTGACTATTAAACCCAAAACAAGGTCAATAGAACAAGGCTCAGTCAACACGCTCAAGCCCATATGACCAAATGAAATAACACAACCCACACATTTTTGAATTGCTAATCTCCTTACCAATTCATTAAGAAACCGTGAATCAAGAAACATGCAATTGGACTTTTTAAATTGACTCAAAAAGTCAACCTTATCCATCTACAAGTATTCTGATCCAAATGGTATGTATTATGATGCATCTTAACATAAGTTTAATTCGTATTGATGTATATTGATACATGTTAACATACAAGCTGATGAACACTGATAGTATGCACTGCGATGCATGTTAACATTGGTTCACATTGTAGTGATGTATATTGATACATGTTTACATTGAAACTGATGAGTACTCATAGTATGCACTGTGATGCATGTTAACAATTGTTTACATCGTAGTGATGTATATCTATATATGTTCACACTCACGCAGATGAGTACTAATAGTATGCATTGTTTCTCACCACAATTATTTAATTCGGTAACAATCGGTAAATATTCACTAATAATCATCAACTTTCAAAATAAAAATAAACTCTAATGAATATTTCATGTTTATTGTTTCTCACCTATTTCTCTTCTGCTTTGATACTTCTTTATCACTTTCTGCAATTCTTTTCCCTTTATCCAATGAACCTGCCGCCATTGATGAATCTCTTTTTTTATGAATTGTTTGAAAATTGACGAGAACCGAAACAATTAGATACTAAAACAAATCACAGAATTCTGAAAACAAGCAAAGATATGGATGAAGAATTACTCGAGTTGCAGCGTCAACTTGAATCCGCACAACAAGCTAAATCAAGCATTCGTTAGTCAGAATGAAACCTCGTCGAATTGATTCAAAAGCTTCAACTTCTTCATATCATCGATTTCAATCTTCTTCACACCATTTCCGGCAAAGAATACATCATTCTGTTACATATATATTGTGTTTATGTATCTGATTGTTGTTCGATTGCTTTAATTTTGTTACGTTATGAATCTGTTGTTTCCAGACGCCCACGAGAAATTGGAAACCCTAATTGAGAATTGAAACTGATGTTTATTCCTGCAGAGGCGCATAATGATTCATCCGTTCTTTTTTCTTGCTTTTTTTATGTTTTAATTAAGGCATTTGTTAAATGACTAGACTACCCCTCCATGTGTTTTTTAAAAAAGATGAAATGGATGGCTCAGATTCACTTCCCCCTTCCCTCTATTTTGCTACTTCCCCCTAGATCACTACCCTATATATATATATATATATATATATATATATATATATATATATATATATATATATATATATTGTTTTATATATATACACTTTCGCGATTAAATTTAATCGTGCATTTTCATATCGGGCGGATCCCGATACATTAATACGGACGTTGGTGAACACGAATTATTAAATAATATGAAATTATTTAATAAACATATTTATTTCTAAATATTATTTCGATAATATCACGTAAGTATTTCGTATCTTATAAAATGCTCAGAAGCGACCGAAAACGCGCGAAACACGCCCGACAATCGAATAAACGTCAAAACATATTTTATAAACTTAAAATATATTATTTGACATTATATCGATTTCTTAATATATCGTGAATTATAATGATAACGAAAATGTTTAATTAAAACGTCACGTGATTAAATAACCGAAAACACGAACACGTAAATCAACACCGACACTATGACCAAACATTTTTATAGATGTTTTCCAAGTATATTGAGTAATACTTCAATTTAAAAATATCGAAATTCGAATACCATTGTGAACACGTACGTTTAACGTTTAACGTACGAACGAACGTTTAAACGATCGGGTGAACAAACACGGATATAATACCATTAATTGGGAGGCAAGATTTTTACAAACCTCACCTCCCATTTTAATACTAAAATCTACCCAACAAGATCCACCAAAAGGGGATCTTGTTCTTGACATTAAACCATCATCACCATCTCATGATTCTCATTTCATTCAACCATCCTCTCTCACTACCCTCTCTCTAAAAACACCCACCAAAAACTCTCTCCTTCTCCTCTCCTTCACCACCTACGGCCACCACACCACCACCATCATTCACCACCTTTTTCTTTGAAGAAAAGAAGAATGAGCAAGAGGAAGCAACAAACGTCATCTCACTCATCTCTCTCTCTAGAACTCGATTTTGGTATGATCCACCACCTCTCTCTCTCTAGATTTTCGTGGTTTTCATAGATCTACATGTTATTATGCTCAAACAAATTGTTAATGTCCAAAAAAAAAGCTAAAACACGTTTTCTAAACACATATATGTTAACAGCTTTTCTGACCAGAAAAATGGTCTCACGAAAATGACTATAACTTGAGTTCTAGGATGAATCAACACATGAATCTTATACCAAAATCTCCGTATGGATGTTCAGTACAAAAAGTTCTTATTTGAACATTTCCAGAAATACACAGATTTTCGTGAATAACCTGATCTTTGAGCGAAGGTCTGTTATAGACCAAAACAGACCACTCTTCATATTTATTTTTGTTTAAAATAGTAAATGAACTTATAAAAATATAATAAAGTGCAGAAATAAACTAGACATATAGGAGAACATGTGTGATTTTTGGTTAGGCTTGATTCGGATTAAAAATGGACCATATCGAGAGTTCAATCGAGATAAAATCTGAAAAATATAAACGTAAGGGTTGTTTTGGTTATTTTACAAAACCGACACTTCGGGTGAATCCCGACACGAACCACTAATTTTTATGAACTTATTGGACCACTTTAAGACTTGTATAAAAGTCTCGGGTCAAACCGAGCACGTTTGACCATCAAACCGAAAGTGAAAACATGATCAGCCGCTAGAGTCGCTAGAGGGCCAAATCCGATAGCGACACTAGCCCAATGTCGCCTAATCTGATTAAGTGGCGCCTAGCGACACTCAACACAGTGTCGCTAAAAATCAATTATGTCGCATATAGCGACACTGACCAAATGTCGCTACCTTATCCAATGTCGCCTATAGCGACACTAAGCCTAGTGTCGCCAAAATCAATTTGACGTCGCATATAGCGACACTGACCCTAGTGTCGCCATAATTGAAGAAGTGTCGCCTATAGCGACACTAATCTAATGTCGCTAATCAATTAAAATCATAAAACCAGCGACACTCACCTAGTGTCGCCTAACTAGTGTCGCTTATAGCGACACTAGCCCAGTGTCGCCAAAAACAAAGAGTTGAATTATTTTCCTAAGTATGGGAATATGTTATACCAAGCAAATCAAACACGATATGACTTATACACAAGAAATATATACTTTATTAAGTATACAACAACACGAGTACAATAATAATAGTTGAGATTATTATTACGAACCGTCACCAACGGGCCGTACACGTTTTCAAAACACAAACAAACAAATCAAACCAAATCATTTGTACATTACTAGTTGGATGAACAACTGGCATAGATGGTCTGTTGAGACATCTACTTATATTTATAAACTTGCGCGTTGTAAACGCCCGGTAGGTTACAGTCTTCGGACGCCTCATTTTACTGCATCAGCTTTGCTTCACTGCAAATCATCAGACTCAGGTGAGTCTCATAGCCCCTCATTTTACTATTTTTAACCCAGGGGTGGGAATACATGCTTGTTTTGTTTTACATGTGAACGCAAGTATCAAAATATCGCTATAGATTGCATGAGTTGTTTTCTCTAATCACTTTAAGTCCTCTAGCATAGTTTGGTAATACTTTTGTAGCGTGAATGTTAGTGTATGGTACCATATGGGATTGACAATCCTCGTCCGGGTCAGCAAGCACTGGCTGGTCAAACGGACGCATTATCATTTGTTCATACGTGTGTTGATTAGGCACACGCATAGAGGAACCCTCGCTCAGGCACTTGATTGTGATCCTGACACCTCAGTTAAGCTCAGACTATGTGCTCATGGCAGTAATATACACATTTATTTGATTGATTTCAAATCATTATACTAAATCTTGTGGTTCATACATTGTTGTTTCATCATTACACCTGTAAGCTCACCAGCGTTAGCTGACCCTTTTAGCGTGTATTCTCAGGTACACAACAGCAGTAGGTCTGCTCAGGACAACATAGCTCGAGTCGCATGCAAACATCAAGAGATTTTCCTGCATTATTATATTTTGTAAAAGTAGTAATGCCATAGAATCTCTCGGATAGGTTACCGAGCTTTTGTAACTTATTAACTATTGTAAACTTTATTACAATCAATGTATTTTTGTAAACGACACATGTAGATGTCGTTCATTATATACCTTGTGTGTTTTGATTATTGATTAGTCGCGTCCCAACCCGATTCGCTTCTGTAACCCGAATTTGGGGGTGCGACAGATTGGTATCAGAGCCTAAGGTTATAGTGAACTAGGTTGCATTAGTGGGCCTAGACTATGACCATTAGGCAGTATTTCCTTATTAGGTATGACTGGTTTAGGAATTACATAATATTACTTTAATTTAACATAGTCTAATCAACTATGTACAATTAAGGAAAGATGATGTGAGGTCTGAAACGGTTATGTTGAACAGGGATATACTAGTGACTCTGACCACGAGAGAAACGGGACTCATACTTGTTTGTGCTAGACACATTAGGCTATATTATATGTTTTATATATATATATATATATATATATATATATATATATATATATATATATAGGCCTCACGATATTCACTAAACGCTCTTGCCACAGATATGGCAGATATTCCTCATCTAGCACCAGCTAACATAAACGACGAGACTCAAATTCTACCAACTACTGAGGAGGTAACCGCGTTACCTGTCTCACCGACACGAACTTCTCCTGAACCTCTCTACTATATCACTGGAGAGGCACGAGTCACACGAAACCACATGAGGGGTACCGGATCTGTCCGTGCTAACCCTTACCTCAATCACACTAGTGATACCTCAACTAGAACACGCCATCCAACTTACCCTCGTAAGTGGGATTGGCTACCCACAACTCTAAACACCTGGCGGTCTGAGGAAGACATACAAATTCTTGCTGACCCCATGGACATCACCCCGTATACGCAAGAACCTACCCACCATACTGTTCCATTGTTAGCTGCTCGACTACACCGTCATGAGGCAAGACTTGAAAGCTTGGAACGGGAACAATACATAGTACAGATGTACTAGTTACGTTAATCACACGACCGCATTGCAGAACTCTTCCAGGAACAAGAAGGTATAACACAGAACATGAGTATGATTCATCAACAGGTGATTGATGACAGGAGCACAGTTGATCTCCTGCAGGCAAGACTGGAAGAATGTGAGCAACGCTCACGAGAAGCTGAAGAGTACGCCCGTGAATTAGTACAACGGCTAGTTTTGGCAGAAGATAATGCCAGACAAGCCAGTAGACTTGCAACCACCGTGGACCACCTTATCACTCTCATGTCACAAGTGAACCTGCGCCGAAATTAGAATAGTGTCTATCTTGTAATCTATCTAGCTAGCTACGTAGGACTCTAGTAATTCGTACGGATGTATAAATTCCCGGCATCTTTTGTAATCCTTGCGATCATGTACCTTTTGGAAACTCGTATCTTGTACTCAAATCTTATTATCTAATGAAATATGATTATCACTTCGTGCTGTTGTATATTGCCTCCTTATATATACATATATGATATATCATAACCATTGTACAAGACATCTCACTTATCTCTTTCTCTTTGTTGATTCAAGCATTATGCTTCCGAGACGTACATTTAGCCAAGCTGACATCAATCGACTAGTTGCCCAAGGGGTAGCAGATGCTTTAGCTGCCCGGCAACAAAGTTCAGGCACTGAAGACACCACAAACAACACACCTCCACCAAAGCCCTGTTCATACAAGGACTTTCTGAACTGTAAACCACTGAACTTCAAGGGCACCGAGGGTGCTATTGGTTTATTACGCTGGATGGAGAAAATGGAGTCGGTCTTCCGGATCTGTAACTGTCAGGAAGACTGCAAAGTCAAGTACTCCACCTGCACCTTCATGGATGGTGCTCTGACATGGTGGAACACCTATGCTCAAACTGTGAGCATTGACAATGCTTATCTGACTCCCTGGGAAGAAGTAAAGAAAATGATGAAGGACGAGTACTGTCCACGAGATGAGATTCAACAACTGGAACACGAATTCTGGCACCTCACCACACAAGGCAATGATATTGCCGGCTATACCACCCGATTCAACCAACTGGCACTGCTGTGCCCATCCCTTGTTGATCCGGAATACAAACGGATCGAACGTTACATCTGGGAACTTCCCTCACGCATCCAGGGTATGGTCACTGCTTCCAACCCCACGACCATTCAAAGTGCCGTTCGTATGACACACAATCTCATGGCACAAGTGGTTTGCCGAGGAACACCTGCTGCCAACACCAACTCAAACCAGTCCGGAGAAAACAAACGAAAATGGACTGGAAACTCCAATACCAATCAGAACCAAAACCAACAACCTTCCAAACGGCTTGAGACTGTTAAAGCCTACAACTCCAGCTCAGAAACCAAATGGGGTTACACTGGAAATAGACCCTTCTGTTCCAAGTGCAACCGCCACCACGATGGTCCTTGCGGTACACCTTGCAACAATTGCCATCGTTATGGGCATCTCGCCAAGGACTGCAGGGCTACCAAAGCAAACACTAGCACCAACACCAGTCAACCCAAAGCCTGCTTTGAGTGTGGCAACATTGGGCACTTCCGGAATGATTGCCCGAAACTGAAGAACAAGGGCAACAACAACACTGCTAAAGGTAGAGCCTTTGTTCTGAACTCAGGGGAAGCCCGCCAAGACCCGAATGTGGTCTCAGGTACGTTCCTTCTCAACAACTTAACTGCCTCTATTCTATTTGATACTGGTGCGGATAGGAGTTTTATATCTGATGAATTTTTTCCACTACTTGACATCACGCCTGTTGCCTTAGATGCTAAGTACATTGTAGAATTGGCTAATGGCAAACTCATTGAAACTAATAGTGTGATACCCAATTGCACTTTAAATTTAGCCGACGAACTTTTCACCATCAACCTTATACCTGTCGAGATTGGAAGTTTCGACATCATCATTGGCATGGATTGGCTGTCTAAGCATCGTGCCGAGATCATCTGTTTCGATAAAATCGTTCGTATACCTCTCGCCTCCGGTTGTACTCTAGTCATACAAGGGGAGACCGGTGGGACGAGATTAAATATCATTTCCTGCATGAAAACCCGTAAGTATTTGAGAAAGGGTAATCAGGCAATCCTCGTATATGTCATGGAGAAAAAGTCGGAGGAGAAGCGACTTGAGGATATGCCAATCGTTCGAGACTTTCCGAAAGTCTTTCCCGAAGAACTGCCTGGTCTTCCACCACCGAGACAAGTCGAATTCTCAATCGTTCTTGTGCCAGGAGCAGCACCTGTGGCACGAGCACCTTATCGATTAGCCCCATCAGAACTTCAGGAGTTGTCCACTCAGTTACAGGAGCTCCTGGATAAAGGATTTATTAGACCGAGTTCTTCGCCTTGGGGAGCTCCGGTCTTGTTTGTGAAAAAGAAAGACGGTTCTTTCCGCATGTGCATCGACTACCGTGAACTCAACAAACTCACCGTTAAGAACCGTTATCCACTCCTACGCCTCGATGATCTATTCGACCAACTTCTAGGGTCTAGCTTCTATTCCAAGATCGATCTGCGGTCTGGATATCATCAATTACGAGTTCGAGATGTTGACATTCCGAAAACTGCTTTCCGAACTCGTTACGGGCATTATGAGTTTCAAGTTATGCCCTTCGGTTTAACAAACGCACCGGCTGTATTCATAGACCTTATGAACCGAGTGTGTAAACCATATCTCGACAAGTTTGTCATTGTCTTCATTGATGACATTCTTATCTACTCGCGCGACGAACAAGATCATGCGCAGCATCTGAAAACCATTCTAGAACTACTCAAGCACGAAGAATTATATGTAAAATTCTCTAAGTGTGAGTTCTGGATGCAAACAGTACAATTCCTTGGACACGTGATTGACAGTCAATGAATTCATGTTGATCCATCCAAAATTGAGGCTATCAAGTGCTGGCAAGCATCAACAACGCCAACCAAAGTACGTCAATTTTTAGGATTGGCTGGATACTATCGGCGTTTCATTGAGAATTTCTAGAAAATAGCCCTACCACTCACCACACTGACTCAGAAGGAGAAGAAGTTTGATTGGACTGATAAGTAGGAATCAGCTTTCCAACTACTCAAACAAAAGTTTTGCAGCGCACCTATCTTATCATTACCCGAATGCAACGATGACTTCGTGGTATACTGCGATGCCTCACACCAAGGTCTTGGTTGCGTGCTGATGCAATGGGATAAGGTTATTGCCTACGCATCTCGATAGCTCAAAATCCATGAAAAGATTTATACCACTCATGATCTTGAATTGGGAGCTGTCGTTTTTGCCCTTAAAATCTGGAGACATTACCTTTATGGTACAAAATGCACCATCTTCACCGATCATAAGAGTCTTCAGCACATCTTCGACCAAAAGGATCTCAACATGAGGCAACGTCGCTGGGTCGAGTTGCTTACCGATTATGATTGTGAGATCCGATATCATCCGGGCAAAGCAAATGTTGTTGCCGATGCCCTCAGCCGAAAAGAACGCACCAAACCACTTCGAGTTCAAGCCCTCAGTATTATAATCCACAACGATCTTATCACTCAAATTCTTACTTCACAACTCGAAGCCTTGAAACCTGAGAACATAAAAAATGAGGCCTTGCGCAATATGGAAAAGCAATTCGAAATCACACCTAACGGGGTTAAATATTTCTCAAACCGAATCTGGTTGCCCTGTTTCGGGAACCTACGAGATTTGGTGATGGATGAAGCTCACAAGTCCAAATACTCTATACATCCTGGATCTGACAAGATGTATCATGGCATCAAAGAGTTATATTGGTGGCCAAACATGAAAGCAGAAATCGCCACATATGTCAGCAAGTGCCTCACTTGTTCAAAAGTCAAAGCCGAGTATCAGAAACCCTCTGGATTGCTCCAACAACCGGAAATCCATCAAAGGAAATGAGAGCAGGTCTCCATGGATTTTATCACGAAACTTCCAAAAACATCTAGCGGTTGCGATACCATTTGGGTGATCGTCGATCGTCTCACTAAATCTGCTCATTTCCTAGCCATCAAGGAAACCGATAAAATGGAACGCCTCACACGAATCTATCTCAAGGAAATTGTATCCCGTCACGGCGTTCCCATCTCGATTATCTCCGATAGGGATAGTCGTTTCACTTCTCGCTTTTGGCAATCATTACAAAAATCTTTGGGTACTCATTTGGATATGAGTACTGCATATCATCCACAAACTGACGGCCAAAGCGAACGAACCATTCAAACACTGGAGGATATGCTACGGGCCTGCGTAGTTGACTTCGGTGCAAACTGGGAACATTATCTACCTTTGTGCGAGTTCTCGTACAACAACAGTTACCATACTAGTATTGGAGCTGCACCTTTCGAGGCACTGTACGGTCGTAAGTGTCGATCACCTATCTGTTGGACCGAAGTGGGAGACAGCCAACTCACTGGTCCTGAGATCATTCACGAAACAACAGAGAAAATCATTAGTATCCAGAATCAGCTGAAAACCGCACGTGATCGTCAGAAAAGTTATGCTGACGTGAGACGAAAATATCTCGAGTTCCAGGTTGGAGATCGAGTATTACTCAAAGTATCACCTTGGAAAGGTGTCATCCGTTTTGGTAAACGTGGAAAACTAAACCCCAGGTACATTGGGCCATTTGAAATCCTCGAAAGAGTTGGTCCAGTGGCATATCGATTGCAGCTACCCCAAGAACTCAGTAGCGTGCATCCCACTTTCCACATTTCCAACCTAAAGAAATGTCTATCCGACGAAACGCTCATTATTCCCCTCGAGGAGATCCAAATTGACGACAAACTTCATTTTGTCGAGACACCAATGGAAATCATGGACTGTGAGGTCAAACAGTTGAAACAAAGTCGTATTCCCATCGTTAAAGTCCGGTGAAATTCGCGGCGTGGTCCGGAATTCACCTGGGAATGGGAAGACCAAATGCGACTCAAGTATCCACATCTATTCACAGACTCCACTCCATCTACGACTCAGAGTTAAGTTTCGGGACGAAATTCTCATAACAAGGGGAGAATGTGACACCCGGCAAATTAGGGCAAATTATTAGGTCCTAATCACCTTGTAATACATGTAATTAGTGCTAGTTAGGCTAATTGTAATGTATCAATATATATATTCTTTTATATATATATACACTTTCGCGATTAAATTTAATCGTGCATTTTCATATCGGGCGGATCCCGATACATTAATACGGACGTTGGTGAACACGAATTATTAAATAATATGAAATTATTTAATAAACATATTTATTTCTAAATATTATTTCGATAATATCACGTAAGTATTTCGTATCGTATAAAATGCTCAGAAGCGACCGAAAATGCGCGAAACACGTCCGACAATCGAATAAACGTCAAAACATATTTTATAAACTTAAAATATATTATTTGGCATGATATTGATTTCTTAATATATCGTGAATTATAATGATAACGAAAACGTTTAATTAAAACGTCACGTGATTAAATAACCGAAAACACGAACACGTAAATCAACACTGACACCATAACCAAACATTTTTATAAATGTTTTCCAAGTATATTGAGTAATACTTCAATTTAAAAATATCGAAATTCGAATACCATTGTGAACACGTACGTTTAACGTTTAACGTACGAACGAACGTTTAAACGATCGGGTGAACAAACACGGATATAATACAATTAATTGGGAGGCAAGATTTTTACAAACCTCACCTCCCATTTTAATACTAAAATCTGCCCAACAAGATCCACCAAAAGGGGATCTTGTTCTTGACATTAAACCATCATCACCATCTCATGATTCTCATTTCATTCAACCATCCTCTCTCACTACCCTCTCTCTAAAAACACCCACCAAAAACTCTCTCCTTCTCCTCTCCTTCACCACCTACGGCCACCACACCACCACCATCATTCACCACCTTTTTCTTTGAAGAAAAGCAAGAAGAATGAGCAAGAGGAAGCAACAAACGTCATCTCACTCATCTCTCTCTCTAGAACTCGATTTTGGTATGATCCACCACCTCTCTCTCTCTAGATTTTTGTGGTTTTCATAGATCTACATGTTATTATGCTCAAACAAATTGTTAATGTCAAAAAAAAAAGCTAAAACACGTTTTCTAAACACATATATGTTAACAGCTTTTCTGACCAGAAAAATGGTCTCACGAAAATGACTATAACTTGAGTTCTAGGATGAATCAACACATGAATCTTATACCAAAATCTCCGTATGGATGTCCTCTACAAAAAGTTCTTATTTGACCATTTCCAGAAATACACGGATTTTCAACCAAAACCGACCACTCTTCATATTTATTTTTGTTTAAAATAGTAAATGAACTTATAAAAATATCGTAAAGTGCAGAAATAAAATAGACATATAGGAGAACATGTGTAATTTTTAGTTAGGCTTGATTCGGAATTAAAATGGACCAAATCGAGAGCTCAATCGAGATAAAATTTGAAAAATATAAACGTAAGGGCTGTTTTGGTTATTTTACAAAACCGACACTTCGGGTGAACCCCGACACGAACCACTAATTTTTATGAAATTATTGGACCACTTTAAGACTTGTGTAAATGTCTCGGGTCAAACCGAGCACGTTTGACCATCAAACCGAAAGTAAAAACATGATCAGCCGCTAGTGTCGCTAGAGGGCCAAATCCGATAGCTACACTAGCCCAATGTCGCCTAATCTGATTAAGTGGCGCCTAGTGACACTCAACCCAGTGTCACTAAAAATCAGTTATGTCGCATATAGCGACACTGACCGAATGTCGCTACCTTATCCAATATCGCCTATAGCGACACTAAGCCTAGTGTCGCCAAAATCAATTTGACGTCGCATATAGCGACACTGACCCTAGTGTCGCCATAGTTGAAGAAGTGTCGCCTATAGCGACACTAATCTAATGTCGCTAATCAATTAAAAATCATAAAACCAGCGACACTCACCTAGTGTCGCCTAACTAGTGTCGCCTATAGCGACACTAGCCCAATGTCGCCAAAAACAAAGAGTTGAATTATTTTCCTAAGTATGGGAATATGTTATACCAAGCAAATCAAACACGATACGACTTATACACAAGAAATATATACTTTATTAAGTATACAACAACACGAGTATAATAATAATAGTTGAGATTATTATTACGAACCGTCTCCAACGGGCCGTACACGTTTTCAAAACACAAACAAACAAATCAAACCAAATCATTTGGACATTACTAGTTGGATGAACACCTAGTATAAATGGTCTGTTGAGACATCTACTTATATTTATAAACTTGCGCATTGTAAACGCCCAGTAGGTTACAGTCTTCGAACGCCTCATTTTACTGCATCACCTTTGCTTCACTGCAAATCATCAGACTCAGGTAAGTTTCATAGCCCCTCATTTTACTGTTTTTAACCCAGGGGTGGGAATACATGCTTGTTTTGTTTTACATGTGGACGCAAGTATCAAAATATTTCTATAGATTGCATGAGTTGTTTTCTCTAATCATTTTAAGTCCTCTAGCATAGTTTGGTAATACTTTTGTAGCGTGAATGTTAGTGTATGGTACCATATGGGATTGACAATCCTCGTCCGGGTCAGCAAGCACTGACTGGTCAAACGGACGCATTATCATTTGTTCATACGTGTGTTGATTAGGCACACGCATAGAGGAACCCTCGCTCAGGCACTTGATTGTGATCCTGACACCTCAGTTAAGCTCAGACTATGTGCTCATGGCAGTAATATACACATTTATTTGATTGATTTCAAATCATTATACTAAATCTTGTGGTTCATACGTTGTTGTTTCATCATTACACCTGTGAGCTCACCAGCGTTAGCTGACCCCTTTTAGCATGTATTCTCAGGTACACAACAGCAGTAGGTCTGCTCAGGACAACATAGCTCGAGTCGCATGCAAATATCAAGAGATTTTCCTGCATTATTATATTTTGTAAAAGTAGTAATGCCATAGAATCTCTCGGATAGGTTACCGAGCTTTTGTAACTTATTAACTATTGTAAACTTTATTACAATCAATGTATTTTTGTAAACGACGCATGTAGATGTCGTTCATTATATACCTTGTGTGTTTTGATTATTGATTAGTAGCGCCCCGACCCGATTCGCTTCCGCAACCCGAATTTGGGGGTGCGACAACAGTATATAAAAGTATAGTGTAACAATTATCTGTTATTAAACTGCATGTTTTTTGTCTGTGGACAATAAATTTGGGACGGAGGGAGTATCAACTTACAAAAGTAGGAGGATAATTAAATGAACTTCATAATTTACTCTACTTTATATGTATGTCACAAAAAGGTGGATAAAAAGTAAGGGTAAAACCATCGTAGTACACATAAATTATTGTAAATACTAATCAAAATCAATGATATAAAGGTTTTATTCACGAATGAATTTCATTTTTAAGTCATAAAATTAGTTGATAAATATTTATTTAATACAATGTTAATATTGATCATAATGAATGTTAACCAAATTTGATGTTATCGGTTAATATCAATATAAAAATATGTATTTGACTAATATAAATTGTTAAAACATTCATTAATAAATTTTAAGTTGTAAACTCAATAACATTCATCGGTATGAATGTTACGACGAATGTTAATAAGTTTATCACTTAAAAATAATAAATGAATATTCGTTAAATTAATGTTAGTCAAACACACGTTCTCGATAAAATTTGTCAACTTTTATATATACGTTGTTAGCATTCATCATCATGAACGTTAACGAGTTTGCATATAATATTCATCAATTGATGTTATAACATACAAAAATAATTAATTAATGAAGCTTAACATTCATAGCACCGATTCCGATTAAAATTTATTAATTTTCATTTTTTTTCTTAGAGATTTGTTGGTGAAGGTAAGATGTTTCCCGATGAATATTAACGCTTTCCTCTTTACTAAAGAACTGAATACTCCTTTTTATTTATATGATATTACTTTGATCACGATAAATTTTATTTTATATATTTATATTACTATTATTAAACTACATTCAAATAAGCATTATCTTCGGTTTTATTTTCATTATCACGTATATAAAATAAGCGTTATTCCCGATGAATATTAACGTATATAGATTATTCAAATTTACATATTCATAACATTTAAAAATAAAGAGTGAGGTTCAAATGAGAATGAGAGAACCAATGAGAATGCGCCATGTGGCATAAATTTCATTTTCAATTCCCTCATGTTTTTAAAAATTAAATAACTCAAGAATGACTTATTGAAAAATTATAAAAATTGCACCATAAAAAGTAGCCTTTTTTTCTCTTCAATTAGACATCTTGCAAGGTATACTTTCGACGTACTATTTTTTTTCTATTTTTCGGTTGGTTTTGAAAGCGGGTAACACATGTGATACCAGCGGGTAACAAATATGATCTTTTTTGGGTTTTACAAATTGTACAAAATTAGGTAACATATGTGTTACCCGCTGGTATCACATGTGTTACCCGCTTTCAAAACCTACCGAAAAATGGAAAAAAAAGTACGTCGAAAGTATACCTTGTCACATCTCTAATCGAAGATAATGCTGATTTTTACTTTACAATTTTTATGATTTTTCGACTTACCGTTTATGAGATATTTAATTTTTAAAAACGTGGGGATATTGAGTTTTGTGACATGTGACGCATTCCTATTGGTTCTTTTATTCTCACTTATTGTTACTATACTCATTTGAACTTACTCATTTTGGGGTGAGTTCAAATAAAAATGGTAAAAAAGTAGGGATTGGGAGAACCAGTAGGATTGTTTCATTTATTTACAAAACCCACTTTCACTTTTACCCCTAAAATTAAATATCTCAGAAACCATATATGCATAAATTATAAAAATTACATATTCGGAATCAGCGTCTTTTTATCTTCGATTAGAGATCTCACAAGCTATACTTTCGACGAATTGTATTTTTTTCCGAGTTTCACAATATAATCTCATGTGATTTATGATAAAAAGTTAAAATTTATTCACGATTATTTATTCATGGTATATGTTAATTAACACGTGATTAGAGCTTAATATTCATATACATTAATAATTATAAATAATTTTTTTTTCAACGACAATAAGAATTATCATTAAACACCAAGCCATCTAAAAGACAAAGATGAAAATCGTCCAAAACGTACACCAAAAAACTAGATTACAAATTCAAGCAGAGAAAAAGACAACCAACAAACTATCATCCCTTCTAGATAGTATCATACACCATATCAATAAATAACCACGGATTAGTCCTCCATAATTCCCAAGACTCCAAGACCTTCGGCTTTTTAGAAGATATCCAAAGGAAAGATTTACTTCGAATACCGCGAAGTAACTCATACCAACCGGAGCCCGAATCATGAGTAGAAAAACGTAACGATTACGAAATCCCCATAAATAAATTTTTAAAGATTGCGTTTGTTTTCATTAAAAATCACATGTAATTAAAGATCACATGTGATTTCTAATTGTACATTTAATCGCATGTGATTTGATATATAATCACATATGATTTTGTATATAATCACATATGATTTTCATTTAAAAATTGATATTTGATGATCAATTTACCGATATATGATAATTCATGTATGATTTCAACTTGATTTTTTACTTAATTGTATAATTATAGTCAATGATTTGAAAATTCGTATTTGATTACTCTATAATTACATGTGATTGATACTTTGATGTTCAATCACATGTGGTTACAACTTAGTTTTTCATTTTTAAATCTTTTTAAATCATTAATGATTTGAGTTTAAGCTTTAATTGAAGATATAATGGTGTGTGATTATTTTTTAGCGTTAAATCACATGTGATTTCACATTTCAAATTTTTAAAACCCAATAAAAAATGAAAAACAAACTTTGTCGAAAGTATAGCTTGTGGAATCTATAATCGAAGAGAAAAAGTGATGCAGAGAATATCTTCGGGCCTCCAACTCCTCTTGCTTAGCCGTTGTTTCTTTGGTTAACATGTGAAGTCTAAATTCATAACGATTCGAAGATCGAAGGGTCATAAATGACAATTTATAATTGTCATAATCTATCCAATTTAGTTTAATAATTATTTGGTTTTACTTAGGATTTGTTTAGATTTGATTCATATTTATCTTTAAAATTGTTTTGTTTTCTTTGAAGTTTTGTCTAGGGTTAGGAGATTATGGGTGTGTTTGGCAAAATTAGCTTGTAGGTGAAGCTGAAGTTTATAGCTGAAGCTGGTAGCTAGAGCTTATAACTGGAGCTGGAGCTTATATTATAAGTTAGAAGCTGGAGCTTATGTGTTTACAAGTGTTTGGTAAAACTAGATGGAGCTTATTAATGTAAATTGACATAAAAGAACAAAAAATATATTATAAATAATGATATAAAGGGTATATATGTAATTTCTACTTTAATAAGCTAGTAGCTTATTTTTATACGCTACTTCCATTAGTTTTTTTTTTTTCAAGAGCTTATTTTTTCAATAAGCTACCAAAATTTTTTCTACCAAACAAAGCTTGTAGCTTAAGCTTGTGAAAAAATAAGCTTAAACTCCAATAAGCTCTCATAAGCTTGGTTACCAAACATACCCTATATATAAGTATTTAGTTTGTATTAGGGTTTTAGTGGAAGTTGAATAAGAAGTATTGAAAGAGAGTGAATCTCGAGAAGTCTCGTTTCGGGCAACCTTTTAGGGTTTATTGAATTTCCGTTCATGTTTATTGTGTGATTTCTTCGATTCACAAACACCCCGTCATCAAAAAGACGCTGATTTCGAATACGTAAATTCTATAATTTATAGAAATACGATTTGTGAGATATTTAGTTTTTTTTTTTTTTTTTAAAGTGAAAATGGATTTTTGAAATGGAACAATTTTATTGGTTCCTCCCTTTTTCATTTTTTTGTCATTCTTTTTGAACTTTTTCATCTAGGTCGATCATAAATGGCGTTATCCCAATATAACTAGTTAGACTCAAATATAAGTGAGGGCTTCCGGTTCTGATTATAAATTTTCAACTTTAGTTACCATCCTTTGCCAACGGAAAATGATTCACAGATCTATTTAAGAAGACCTAATGTAAGCCTAAAAATATGAGGAAGACATGTGTCATATTCAACCAATAATATTATGAGAGAGAAACTGTATTAACCAATAAAAAAATTAGGTCTATTTTTAGGTCCACGTAAGTAGGTCCATATATCATTTCTCTTTCCCAATCATATATTCCATCTACCCTTAGCCTAAAAAGACAGTAATACCCTCCCATCTTCCTCTCAGTCTCTCATATGATAACACAAGTCAAAACTAGCATCACATCAGTGTGACACTGACAGAAACAAAACAATGGAGCCACATATGTTGATGGCACGAGCAGAAGCCCAGCGGTGGGTAGGTATTGCCGAAAAGCTTCTGACAACACATGACCTAGTCGGATCCAAAACATTCGCAATCCGAGCCCGAGAATCCGACCCGAGACTCGAAGCAGCTAACCAGATACTAACAATCACCGACACACTGTTAGCTGCCGAACAAGTAATCATCGGAAACAACGGAAGTCAGCAACCGGATTTGTACGGCATCCTTCAACTGGACCGGTTCGATCAAAACACCCACAACATTACTTTACAATACCACCGGTTAGCCCTCATTCTAAACCCTAACCATAACCACTTTCCCTATTCCGATCAAGCCTTTCACCTTGTTAATAATGCTTGGACCGTTTTATCAAACCCTATTCGTAAATCTATTTACGATTCTGACCTAGGTTTTACGCCACATCACCAACACCAACACAATTTTTTCTCTGTTAATCATCACCAATCACCCGACCCCAATCAATTTCAACACCATATTTTTTTGTCTCCATTTCAGGTTAATCTTAACAATGTTAATATAAGGGAACCGGAACCCGAACCCGAACCCGAACCTGAACCTGAACCTGAACCTGAACCAGAACCAGAACCAGAACCAGAACCAGAACACGAAACCGAAACGGAGTTAGCTGAGGAGGATGTGGATGTGGATATGGATGATTCGCCTACGTTTTGGACTACATGTCCGTATTGTTTCTATATGTATGAGCATCATAGGGTTTATGTGAATTGTACTCTTCGTTGCGACAATTGTAAAAGGGCGTATCAAGCTGTGCGAATATCATATCCACCTCCGATCATCCAAGGTCAGGAAGCGTATTTCTGCTCTTGGGGGTTCTTTCCAATAGGGGTTTCAATGGCGCATTTGCAGAAAAGGAATGATTCAAATTGGATGCCTTTTTCGACCTTTTGTGATGTGTCAAGTAATGTTAAGGTGCATAGGGCGGCCCACAAGGGTGCTTTCGTGAATAAAAATTTAGGCCCGCGGATTTATATTGATGATGAAATTGATGATATATTTGTTGGAGTTTCTGAGCCTAGTGATGATGATTCGGATACTGAATGGAATAATAATAGTAGCAAGAGAAAGAAGGTAAAAAGGATGAATACAAGGTTAAAATCGGGCTGTAAACAGAAAGCACAAGTCTCAGATACGAATGTACAAGTGGTAGAGACTAGCCAGAAAGATATGGGTGTGAATACAAGAAGAAGGCAGCAATCAAAAGAATTGGGGAAGTTGGATTTGAATGTTGAGTTTAATAATAATGAAGGTGAAGAGCCTGCTACTATGCGAACCACTTCAGGGAATCGAGGTAATGGGCAGGGGGACGAAGATAATATAGGAGGTAACGAATTTTTTGAAGGACTGGATGAGTTCCTCAACAGTTTGCCAATACTCTCTGTTGTGAGTGAAGAAAAGGTTAAGGCTGGTTGATAAGTTAATCAAGTAAGGCTTTTCCGTATGGTAGATGTACTTTGTAGTAGGTGTGTTAATATTGGCTAATAATGATGTAGTGCGTTGTGGTAGTTTGCAGTAGACCTTTCAGTTATTATATATTTAAGTATGAATATATCCGTGATCAGTTGTGATATATATGATACTGCATGTGTGTATTTGTTTATCAAGTTATTTTGCCTTGAGAATTTTGCGAGCGGGACACAGAAGGATCATTTTTTACCATCCATTGCTGCATCTCTAATAGTTTCAAGACATAGGATTGCATACTGTTTTGTGCCATATTTTCTTCATTTACTTTGAGTGTTGTGTTTTTGCTAGTTATGATCTCATGTTAGTTATAAGTTTGTTTTAAGTTGATATACTTGGAAATTTGCTGTATTTGTGCTTTGGAATCTTAACTTGCTTTTATGTTCACCTTAAAACACAATCTATAAAAGATTCAGCCAAAGATCCTTTTGTGCTATGGGAGTGTATGGTACTGCAGTTTAGGTAGTTGTCTTGCCATACATAAAAATGAAAGGGTTTGCTGAAGCACGAGTAGTATATATTCTACTTCTGTATTCATTCATAATCTGATCTCAATGTGCGTAATAAATTAAATTAAAGATTACAGAATTTTTTAAATTTAGAAATCATTCACAATAAATAATGAAACATGTCATTGAAGTTCCCTAGTAGGCTTAGAGGAATCTGGAGCACTTGATTCAGTAGGAAGACCATTGGCAAGCCGTTTATGCCGTTGCAGTAGTTGTAGACACCCAACACACTTAGACACCCAACATATCATGTTTCGTCCTGCTCCATCAAATCCTTTTGCCCGGTTTTAATTTTCAGAGCTTGTGGACTATGAATTGGGACCAAGCATGTTTGCACTTTGCATTAACAATGAATTTCCTGTATGAAGTGGTGAAAGAATGAATACCCTTATGGGAATATTGTCTGTCCAGAAACTGCATGAACCATATTTTGGTCGGTGCTTGTTGCAGTAAAATTAATTAATTGACACCTACCAAAAATCTCTCGTAGGAAAAATTTCGCCTCTCTCATCCTCTCAATAGAACCTACATTGTCATAGTCTTACCATTTTGTAAAATGATCCAACTTTTTATGTTAAGGCTAAATTGTAAATTTGTTAATTGCAAAATTTTCACTTTCTTTTCATTTCTTTCTAACTTCGAAAAACTAATCATTTCTCTTCTTTTATTTCCCATCCTATTACTTCCTCTTCATTTCTTTTCTTTCTACCCTGACCTCTGGAACATATTGTTAGAACTCTGACCAGTGGCTGGAGGACACTCACTTCACATTCGCTTTTTCTTTAGATTTTTTCACTTCCCCTTTTGGCGATGCCTCCCAATTATCTTCCCCGTAGATCTAGATCTTGATATCACAATCTTGCTTCATTGCTGACTGTTCATTCCTATACTTGCATTCTATCTTTATCAGAATTTACTCACCAGCCACCACCACAAAAGTTTAAGTTCATTGGCATCCTTTCTCGGATATGACGCCACCATCAACGGTTCTGTTTCATCATGTCTCAACTCTCACTACAACAAAGTGTTCTACATGTTTTTTTGGTTGATTTTCCACACTTGAAAGCGTCTTGAATTATGAACTCCGCTCTTTAATTACCGTGGGTATTTTGTGCGTTACAAAATTTCCCATGTTTATTTACGTAACCATTTATTTTTCTTGTCACATTGAAATCCGTGGTAAAAAGTTTGAAAGTTGTGGAGAATTAGTTAAAGTTTCTAACGCTTTATATGTGAATAATTTACTGAAAGTTCACGAAAAAGCGTGAACAAATGATTGAACTTTTCAATGGCAGCATTGATTAATTTAATGCAATGTTGTCAAGATTGCGATCCTGATCGTAGGATTGTACGATCCTACAAAGGAAAAACGTGCAGGATCGGAGTAAGATCGATCAGGAGGTAGGATCGTAGTAGGATCGTAGGATCGATCGGAGTAGGATCGATCGGAGTAGGATCGTAGGATCGATCGTAGGATCGATCGTAAGATCGTAGGATTGTTGAACGATCTGATCCTACAAATGGGCTATTTTTTTTAGCAATTGGGTTTGTAAGGCCCATACGTAGTCCAAATCCTATCTCAAAACTTACTGTCTATCTGTTTCCAAATTCAATTTTCCAATTTAATCCATTTATTATTAAATTATAACCTAAAAAAAAATTCTAGAACATCTAAAACGACAACGACGATTGAAGATAAGATACTATTTTTTTTAGAACATTTATCATCCTAGAAATATATGTTGACAAATTGCATCACTTTTGTAATATAAAAGTTTGAATGTTAGATTAATTTCTCTAATAACCAGTTTTCTACAAGAATTTAGATATCTTTGTATAAAAAATGATATTTTAGTAGGATCTACGATCCTGATCCCGATCTTGCAAAGGTAAAAACGATCCCGTGTAAGATCCCGATCCTGACAACCTTGATATTAGGTTAAACAATTACAAATTGCTGGTGCCCGTAAAATATATATACACTAGACATCAAACCCGTGTATACACACGGGCCATTGAATGTGAATTTGATTTTTATAATTATGCGAATTATGTATACGATAAAATCATATTTCGTAAAAGTTAAAAAAGATACGCAATGAAGTTCAAAAGTCCTTAAACGAAAGTAGTATAATAGATTGATTGCTTATATTAATTAATATAATTGTAATAAAATACAAAGAATTAAGATTAAGATTAAGATTATATTTATTTATTACCTTTAAAGTTAAAATCCTCTATATGCAAGTATCCTAGTGAAATTAGGAACCTAAAATAATAATAATTATATTCATAAATTAATATATAAATATATTTCAATACAAAATATGTATTTATGACATTATCTCATTCTAAATTTTAACTAATTGAACAAAATTAAAGAATTTAGTTGGTTAATTGGGATTTTGATTATGTCATCATCCGCTTCCTATATATAATTTAATATTTATCAATAAGTTTAATGTATATCCTCAACTGTAACTATAGATTATAAAAATACATGATATAATATTTTGATATTTACTAATAGAATAAGTAAATCATACAACTTGTATATCTTTTATATCTGGTTGTTACCATCAGCAATATATTTAAGGTACTGATCAGATATAGTAAACAAAATTGTTTAAACAATATGATAATGATATGCAATTGTTATTCACTCAAAATAAAATATAGATGTTACTTAAATATATGTTTATGCGATAAAATAAACATTACAAAACATGTTTGTGATAATTATTACTCGGGTAAAATAATTACATATGTTATAAGATATGTTTATGCCACAAAATTAATATAAATGTTTACATATACTGTAACATCCCAAAATCCAAAAGTAATATTGTGAATAAAGTAATAGTAATTGTTTTAAATTATATTTAATTTAGGTGAAATAAAATAGTAATAATTGTAAGTCGGTTTTAAAGTTCTAGACAATGGTAATCACAGAGAATAAAATTAAAACACATATATATCTATTATATGTGTATGTACGTATCATATATCAGTATTATCATTTCTAAAACTCCAGGAACTTCACGAAACAAAGAAAAACACGTACAAACCCTAACCCTAAACCAAAATTTGATTCAAAACATGAAATTGAAGCTAGAGAACTCGAATTCACCAAGGATTAATCGTTTCTAACCTAAGATAATCATGATTCTTCCTTAATTTTGAATTAAAACTTTGAATTTCATGGGGATTTCAAAGGGTTTGAATGATTAATGGTTTCTAGGTTGAAATTGAAGTGTATTATGATGAATTAGTAATGTATAAGTGTGTTTATGATGATGAGTAACATGAATTTGATCTAAAAATGGATTAATTGATTTGTAGGATTAATGATCAAAGTGAGTTTT